>JAJJMC010022576.1:2994848-3114263 GCA_023531435.1 Papaver californicum
CCCCCCCCCCCCCCCCCCCCCCCCCCCCCCCCCCCCCCCCCGACTACAGAGAGCAAGAAATTGAAACTGTGAGAAAAGTTTAGTAGTTGCAGACGAGAAGAGAAAAAGAGAGGAAGAAGAAGAAGAAATCACAGTTGAGAAAAGTCATAAAAACTGTGATCTCTTCTTTTGAATATAGAAGCTACTACACAAAGGTTTTATGCTTTATTCTAATGCTCCTGGAGTGAGTCGTTTAATCGACTAGGAATTAAAGAAACTTGTACTGCATCTGGGGTCTGTCGTTAATCGATAAAAAAATTATAAAATCTCCGCATCAATAAAATTAAATGTTTAAGAAATTTCTTTCCATTTTTTTCTACATGTGTAGCTAATTTTCTTTACAAACCCGTGCTTGCCACTTCTACTGTGTAAATGTCGTGCAATTGCAGCCATAGGCTTTTAGGCCTATCAGTAGTACCGTTGGTAGGAAATTAAGAATCAAACTTTAGTTTTCGTGTTTATTACTTGTTTTCGAACTAACATCATAGTTACCTTCTATATAAATTCTTGTTTATTCTATGTTTTTTCTCTTCTGATATATATGACCAATCAAGACTTAGAAAATTTGACTATAAAAAAATTTGAGTAATTCCGAATATGTTAAAAGAACTGTTGATTTTCCAACGTTAACATACTTTGTTATGTGAGACAAATTATTAGTGGAATCAAGTGTAGGTTGTTAGTATTGAAGATTAAGAAGATCGAAGACTTTTAAGACTTGAAGTTCTTTTGCGTTTCTAATCTTGACGTGATCATCTGCTTGACTTAATTGTCTGGGAAAAACAAGCAGTTTATCTTTTATAAACACAAGGTTTATAAGATCAACAAGTTGTTTTTTTATAAACTTAAATTGTAGAAACAAGATTGGTTATTTCGATAGTCGTGATCTTGATTAATCGTGATCAAGGAGTTTTAGATCTATCATTATCTTGTCTATCTTGGATTATGATCTAAACTGAAGATCTTTGACTCTGAATTAATCATATTATATCTTTGATATTTCGATTGGGTTTGAGTGGTTTGCAAACAATTGGATTCCTTGTTGTTTGTAATATGTCCTAAAGGAATTGGGTTGCAAAAGTTTATACAGAGGTAAAGCAACACTTGGCAGTGGATTATGTTATGTGATTCATGTACGTAGGCCGGGTTGGTTGTAGGCGCAGGGATACTAAGGAAATTGAGTAACTAAGGTAGTTTATTCGGTCTCAACTACATGAGGTTGCAAGTAGACATTTGTGTAGCGGCTTAATTTTGAGAGTATTCAAAACTGAACTAGATCTCGGGGTTTTTCTGCCAAACAGTTTCCCCCATTAACAAATTTTTGGATGTCTGTGTTTTTACTTTACCTCAACATTATATTTTTTTGAAATTAAAGTAATTTACTAGTACGTTAACAACATCTTGGATCGATCCTTTTAATATGTTCTATGATCGGAATCTAGATTATGTACAAGATCATCTTGTTGAAATAATCTTTAGTCGTTATAACATCGACAAAATTATACAAGGTATATCTAATATAGTTTATTTCAAAATAATTGATGGTGTACTCGATATTTCGTCTCTTCAACTAGTATCCATATCAATCATGATTTTTTGGATTTAGCAACAAAAATAAATTGTCCATTAAAACTAAGTTTTGTAAGAAGAAGAGCCTACAGGTAAACAAAAAAATTTCTCGTTTAAAAAATCCATCGATGAAACCTAAAATTCTTGGGAGTCGATCTGAGCAGATCAACCACTATTGCAAGCCCCTTTTTCCTTTCATATTTTGTCTCTGTAATAAATTTTAGCTAGTTTTAGTTATCGATTATGAATTTTGCAATATTGTTTGTTGTATTTTCTAGGTTTGTTTTGTTGGATCCTTGGATGTTTAGTACAAATTTAGTTTGTGATAGGATGAAGAGAAAAGATCAATGCATGCAATCATTTCTAACAATGATCTCCAATCAAGTCACAACAATATCCACAACTCACTGGTGATGATCCTAATTACTACGAATTCTATAAAGTTTTCTTTTTTTCCCGGTGGGTGACGATTTTTCCTGTCGAGAGAAGATTTGGATTGAATTTTGTTATTTGACATCTCGTTTTTTGGAGGAGGGGTTTTTTCATTGATTTCAAAAAAAAGTTCTATCGAGTTGGATCGTACCTTAACAATCAAGTGTTATTGTTATTGTTAAGTTTGAATGGTCACTGATATTGGACTCTAGTTACTCGATTTTGTTTGAAAATAGCCTATTGTTAAGTCTTGTTTATTCTGGTTACGTGTCTTTCGGTTTCATGTAATTTTAGTAGTTCTTCCATGTGTATCTATTAGAAAAACAAAAAAACCCATATTTTGCAGTGTCCGAGTTGAGCGAAGATGGGATTGAAAGAGCTCCACGCGCATTGATTGAGGGAGTTTTGTAGGGACTGTAGGATTGGAGTTTAGCATGACCCTTTGACACTTGTACTAGCTCGACAACTCAATTGCAGCGGCGTGGCCGTGGCCCTACTTTCAGGTACTCGAGATGCAGCCCAAATTAATCTTTTTGAGTAGCCTGTAGATCTCTGCTTCCTATCTAGTACTGGACTGTAGCGAGGTTACTGATTCGAGACAGTGCTAACGGTCCATATAAGAAACAAGACCAAATATATTTAAAGACATCACCCAATTAAATTGCTACATGTGAAATACGACAACTCACTCGACCCCGAACTCCCAAATATTCCTAATAAGTAATAACGCTGTAAAAAGAACTGCAAACAATTTTAAAGTCGCATATAAATCTCAAGTTCTCAACTAACCGAAAGGCCAAAATACTAACCCACGATAGACTTTTGGCGGGAACCGCAAATACAAACTACAAAACCCAAACATATCCCGATGGGCGGGAAATGGGAATCATCGCCAAGAATAGAAGATAATTTTCTAATTGGGAAAATAATCAAAGGAAATATTAGTACTACACAGTCTTGACATACACGTGAACAAACACCAAGAACTATTAGCGGTCGTAGCAACCTATTTATGTCTCGTGAAAATAGTTAAGAAACAAAGTAAATGCAGTATAGGCCTAACTTTATTACCTAAAAGAGAGATTCGGTTTTGTACGTTTATTTCAAGATGACATTTCATTTCATCAGAGTCATGAGTGCCAAAATGACTTTTTTTTTTTTTTTAGTAATTTGCAATCTCATTCTTGATCTTTTTTCTCCGTGATGGTTGGTTGGTGGGTATAGTTTCCATGAATTTCTCAGAGTGGGTTTGAGTCGCCAAAATTGAATTAATACTTGATTGGAAAAACGTAATCTATACAGATTCTCTCATTCATATTGCGCACTTTTCTTGAATGCAATTGGATTGGCTTAATCTAACAATTCAGTAAAGTTACTGTAAATTAGGATTTGTATTCTCATTATAATCACTATGATTCAGAAGCAATACATTTTTGTCCACTAATGAGCTTGTTCCACTTTTAACCCCTTTTACTTTAACATAATAGACAGAACCAAAATCTAAGACTACCACAACTAGTCTTAGCAATAGAGAAAGATAAGAGAGAAACAGAGAAGATCTTTATATTGTTAGTTGGGAATTGAATAAGCAAGGTATGTAGGAATTGCTGAAGTATTGAAACCATTAAAACTAGAACCAGCTGATGCAGTATAAGCCCCCATGTCTGGCCAAACAAGCCAATCATTCACCTTTAGATCAGGCAATTGATAGTTTGTTAGAAGCGTATCAAGTCCATCACATGTTGGCCCAAACACAGTAGAGGTATATGTCTTCAATCCTGCACAATTAGGATCATCAGGGTTTGATGTATAAGCTAATGGTTTCGCTGTGACAGTGGCGTGATCATATAACAAACAATTCATAGAACCATATATGCCGTCACTGATATAATACTCCCTCAACTCTCCACGGACACGTTTCCCGATAATGTCCGTGACTAATGTGAATGCTGTCTCGGCAAAGAACCGTCCTGGTTCTGAGATGAGCATCAAGTCTTGATCCTCAGGAAAGTAAATTTCAAGAGCATTTTTAATAGTAATTGCAGCATCATCAAACTGAGAACCAATTGTAAACCCGCCACCGATATTAAGTATATGCATTTTAGCCATGCCAAGCTTTGCTGCAGTATTGAAAATCGCTTTAGCTTCAGCAATTGCAGCGCGATATGCTCTCGAATGTGTCGCACCGCTACCAACATGGAAAGAAACCCCTTGAACAATTAAATCCGCAGCATTAGCAGCTTCCAGCAATGGAATGAACTCTTCCGGCAATGCACCGTATTTATCACCTAATGGGCACCTCGCACCTTCATCCTCAGGTGCCTTAATACGCATCAGCAATCCACATTTAGGGTGAAATTTTCGCATCTTTTCAACTTCATCAATAGAATCAAATGTAGTAAGATTGACACCAACAGTAGCCGCATACTTGATATGAGCCTCACTCTTACAGGGGTTGGCATAAACAATACGATCCGGTGAAACACCAAGAGCAAGAACAGTTTCGATTTCGCCTTTACTAGCGCAATCGAAGTTTGCTCCTAACAGAGCAAGGGTACCAAGTAAAGCTGGTTCAGGATTACATTTGACAGCATAAAAGGGTTTGACAGAGGGAAGACTATGATTCCATTTATCCATAAGAGTGACAATTTTTCCCAAGTCTAAAACATAGAAAGGATCTTTTACCTCTTGTTTTGTGGTTGAAATGATTGAATGAATGAAATCAGAAACTCCGTCTGTTGATGAAGAATTATTCATAACCCTTTTTCCTTTAACTCCTGGTGCTCCCAATATCTCTTGATGCCTCTTTGGGTTTGTTCCCATGACTCTAATCCGTTGAGAAGCCATGGAAATCTAGAAAAGAAAGAAACAGAGAGAGGTAAAGGAGGAAGGCAAAAAAAAATCTTAGATAAGACCTATTCTTATTGCCTTGAGAGGTTTTTGTGTTGGCGTGTGTAGTATTTATAGAAAGAATAGAAAAATATCATTCAAAAGCATTCATTGGTAGTTTGGTGCATCAAAGAGAAGAGGGTGTATTATTATGGCCCCGGGATTACCCTTTTGGAATCAAAACAAACAAAAAAATCTTTAGTTCTTAAGTATGGTAAATTTGGTTGGGGCGGAAAGGATATGACCTAAAATCTCGATTTTTTTTTTATTTTTTTTTTTTAAGGAGTTTGAAACCAAGGAAAAGTGGCATTAAAAAATTGGTAAGATGTTTTGAATATTTTTCTTTGGAATAGAAAGAACCCACTATGATGGGAGAAAGATTTGAGAAATTTTGGTTGAAAATTAGCTTTGGATGAACGCGTAGGAGACGCGTAAATGCGGTGAGGAAATGAAACAGAAGAAGAGAAAAAAGGGAGATATCCCCTGGATCTACCTATCAATGCAATCCGTATTGGTCTGCTTGAATATTTTACGAGTACTTGTCTCCCGGAAGAACTGGAGGGTGGAGATGCTAGTGCATTGTTTCCATATGTGTACGGAATATTATTAGGCGTTGAAAATGGTTTTCTTTTTGGTTATTAGTTCTGTTCTTGTTAAAGAAATCCTCAAAATATCACCATCGATTTAAAATTGTGAGATCTTTTAATTTTTTATTTTCAAAAGAAGGATATACATTAAAAAAAATATTTTTATAGGATATACATAAATCATGGTCTTAAAGCCTGTTGCTATGCATCCATATTAAATAGGTTAGTTTGGTCAGCTAGGTGGTTGGACAAACAGGTCACACTACTATGAGGAAAGCTCTAAACGACTAACTCTTTGTCGAGAGACAAAAACTTGTTCGCTAGCGATCAAGTGTTTATCGCTGGCAATAAAGACTATGTCGTTTGACATAGTTTTCATCGCCCACGACCGACTCCCTGCTGCTTATAATTAGACAGCCTCTCATTCACAATTTCATATCCAATTCAATCAAAATTTTCTAGGTTAAATTTTAATTTAAAATTTTTACTGTAATTTTTTTTTTTGGCACAGAAAAGGACAACCATTAGACGACCCAAGGAGTGGAATGAACTGGGATCATGATAGAGATGAGGGGCTCCAACAGGTTAACAGTTTACGGGCACTGGTGTAGTGGATGGTCATATATCAGACCATTAAGAGAGAATTCGGTATACCAAGCTAAGAGGTGGGTGGACTGAATTTGGTATCGTGTATGAGTGTCTCCCTGGTGCAGTTAAAGAAAGAGTAGCAGATATCTGTAGTATCGTTTATATTTTTTAAGCACTAAGTACCATATGACAATTGTTGTTCAAGTATTATTAGAACGTTGGTGGACGACTACAAATACGTTATATTTTAAGGATTTCAAATGTGATAAGTTTGTTTGTTCTGTGATTAACTTTTTATGTATATATTTTTGGTTTTAAATATGCAAACTTTAGATTATACAAATATTAGGTAATGCAAACTTTATGATTTATATCCGAAATTTAATTTCAAAATGTTGTTTGTAGGAGTTACGCCGTTGGATAGTTATATGTTTACGGGAATACTATGTTTCATATGACCAACGGAAGTGACAAGGAAAAAATAGACGGAAAAAACGCATTTTATTGTACTGTGATGATGACGAAGGAAATAATGAACACAGAATTATCCATGCTGGTGGAATCAGAGTGTCTGGGTTGAAAGCTTTTTTAAAACGCTATGCCGAGAGAGTGTTTCAGGCTCATGAATATGAGAAAGCTTAGCACTTTGTTGAGCTCGAAAAAATGTTAGTGTTATACATGCTAGGACAATGTCTTTTTTTCAAATGCTAGCTCAGTGACATTTGTTGGTTTTCTCGAAGCGCTAGAGAATTTAGAGTTAGCTCCAGGGTATGACTAGGGGTCTGCATGGTTATCTTCGATGTACATAGGCTTCAACAATTTTGCGGGCGCCAAACCAAGTTTGATTGTTTTTTGGGAATCATGGAGGTAAAGAGCTAATTAATTTAAAAATATTAAAAAAATATTAAATGTTACATTACTAACTAATTAAATTTCCTAATGTTTTCACAGTATTGGTGGTATATTTACTTCCGTGTTGGTGAGCCTGCTCTTCTACAACCAGTTGTTGTTTTTCCAATTATAGAGAAGTACTGTTCTGACAACTAGATCTCAGGTCAGCCCGATGACGGTCAACATTCTAAGCTGGCTCAAAGGATTCGAAAAGTGTGTTGAACAAGGAAAAACTTTACTATTATGCCATATACGGATAATCCACATTACCACAATGAACCTGTTCAAAGGATGCTAGAGTTGAGTTTACGTCGATCGTTGTCGAGTATTAATCTACAAGGGGAGATATTATTGTTCCAATTATTTCTCAAGCTATAGAACGGTTGTATGCGTATTGGGGGGTAAAAATTACAAAACAACAGTTGCGGGAAAGGTTGAACGATTATCATTGGGGGTCACTGACGAGTGTTTAAACACGTCATTTTTACATCTTAATTTATATTTATTAATTCTCTATTTTGTGTATAATATTGATTTTGCAGAAAACAGGTGTGTGAAATAACTGGTACAAATTGCGGCAAATATAGTTTATAAAGGTCTCCTCAATGGAATATAGTCATGTTGATGCATTCTGGTCCACTCCGAGAAACATACAACCATAACCCGATCAACGCATAACCCAACGGGCTAGCTAATATGTGGGTGCACTACATGATACGGATCCAATGAGCACAACTCACATATCAATGGATGTATATGAATCAAAAGAAAAAATATTATTTTATTCCTTTAGTTTGGGCAAAAAATTAAAGAGAAGTAGCTATCCTCCCTTTCCGTTTAGAGCTTCTCCAATGGTGAATGCGGATGTTTCATATGTGGCATCACTGTTAAGACATCCTCTATGTATAAAATCCTAAATATTAGGGAAATTTCGTTTTTATCTCCAACCTATAAAGTTTTCAATCAATCTTTTACTTATTTGTAGGTATATAATTGGTTAAAATTATTTCCACTTTTGTTTTCAATTATTTTTGTTAATAAAAGTGTGAAGACATCCTCTAAGTGAATGTCTAAAACTGGAGGTTCACCTAGAGGATGTCTAACTCTTTTTTTTTGTCACATCATCCTAACATCAATGGGTTGGAGATAATTTTTTTATAAATATGGTTGTGTATCCTACATGGATTAAGACTTTTTTGTTCACACGTAATCTATTGGAAAAGTTCTAAGGTTTTGAACTTTTGATATGGAAAGAAGTCAAAGTATGGACGTGGCTATTTGTGTGGACATCATTTTGCTAGCAAGATGATAGACACATTTATGAGTCTTATTTAAACTCATATTTATACTACTATTACTCAGTTTCTGTATTAATATTGTCATTTTATTGTGTTTATAGGTATTTTTAGAAGAATAAATAATTGTGGTAAATTGATTAAAGAGTGTTAAAAGCACCCTAAAAATTGATGAAGACACCCCATGAAAGTGTTAAAGGCACCTAGGAGTTGGCTGAAGGCACCCATCTCTCTCTATTTCACATTTAATTGGTGGGAATTTTCGTAGCAAGTAAACTGCGTGAACTGGCTAAGCTATATTTGGATATTCTCAAGGGGATTAAGACAAGAATATATAAAGAGATGGGTAAGCTATATTTGGATATTTTTAATGAAAGGAATCTGTATGAAGGATTGTCATGTAATATCAACATAATCTTATGAGATATTTTCTCACGTGAAAAGAAGAAAAAAAAGGCAGAAAGAAAATATTCTCTCGGGTTAATTTTTTTCATAAAGAATATCTCAACAAGATTTGGACATCGCATCTCGATCTGGAGAAGACAAAAACGTGAAAGAATAATAGTCGTTTGGTTTTACAACGAAACAAGAAAATCAAATCAAGAAACAAATATCTCGGTCATATTTGTTCTCGGAGAAAAAAAAAACGAAAGAGATTTATTCTCGTTTATTAGTCGATCTGTATTATCTCCTTAAGATATATTATCGTATCTTACAACCTTATCAAGTTTGTTTAAAGTAGAAACAAATATATCACCAAAAGAATGAAATATCAGATTGAGATTTGGTTATTCCTGCCGCGAGTATTTTTAGTTTAATGAGAAGATATTCAAGGGATTTTGGAAGAGATTGATATTGTAGTATAAATAGATGGAGATTAGAAGAGATTGGGGGGATGGCATGAGACAGAGAAGCTCAGAAATCAATCCAAAAAATTTCAGCCATTGTTAGGGTTCTTGAGCTCGAGGAGGAAGAAGAACAAGAAATCGTGCCTAAAAGTGGAGACTATCGCTGATTCCTTTATCTATTCTTCAAAATCAAGGGTTTCAGCGACAAATTTTGCTACATTATGAGCAACAGTTTCAGGTTTAAATACAGAAGAAGATCGTAAGCTGCACCAGAGAACGGACTTATTCAGCTGCGCTCGAAGTTCGTTGTTTATTCAATAAAATATTTTAACTTTCTGCGACCCCTTTGGTCAGTTCTTCTTGTAATTTTCTTCTAAAATATTCAATAAAATGGTTTCTTCCCTATCTTCTTCGGTTCTTTTTGCCATGAGTGGGTAAACTCTCATCTAGGGTAGAAGATGAAGTTATTTTTGATGGATAATATTTAATAATTGATTTCTTTGGCATATTTACTCTCTACTAGTGTTATTATTTGTCTAATAATTTTCTCTTCTTATTAAGCTTTATTTAATTGTCTTAAATAGTTTTAAACTTTTGATATTTTATAAGCTAAGGAAAATATATTTTTGTATAACGACTTAAGTCGTAACAGTAATTTAAAAACGTTATACCTTTCGAGGCATGAGATTGGGTTCGAAACTTCCTTGAGTATTTAAGAGAGAGTACTTAAGATATTAGTTTGTTAGTTTTACAAACATCAAAAGTAATGGAACCAAAACCCTAGACTTTTATTTTCTTGGTTAATTAATTTTTATATTTATTAATTTATCCATTAAAAAACATTCAATTTGTTATTAGCATAATAATTAATTAAAAGTTAGAAATTACGATTATGAAATCCATGTGGAACGAATCTGCAATTGTATGCTACACAGTCGTGCACTTGCGGTATAACTTAAAAATTCCCAACAAGTTTCTAGAGCAACAATTTCAGGTTTTAATACAGAAAAATACGTCCTTATCCAGCTGCACCAGAGAACGGAGTTATTCAGCTGTGCTCGAAGTCCGTCGTTTATTCAATAAAAGATTTTAATCTTTCTGAGACTTTTTTGGTCAGTCTTTTTCGTAATTTTCTTCTAAAATATTCAATAAAATGGTTTATTCCCTATCTTCTTCCGTTCTTTTTTCCATGAGTAGCCAAAACTCTCATTTAGGGTAGAGGATGAAGTTATTTTTGATGGATAATATTAATAATTGATTTTTTTTGGCATATTTACTCTCTACTAGTTCTATTATTTGTATAATAATTTTCTCTTCTTATTAAGCTTTATTTTAATTTTCTTGAATATTTTTAAACTGTTGATCTTTTATAAGCGAAGGAAAATTATATTTTTGCATAACGACTTAAGTCGTAATAGTAATGTAAAAACTTTATACCTTCCGAGGCATGAGATTGGGTTCGAAACTGCCTTGAGTACTTAAGAGAGAGCGCTTAAGATATTAATTTGTTAGTTTTACAAACATCCAAAGTAATGGAATCCAAAACCCTATACTTTTTTTTTCCTGGTTAATTAATTTGTATATTTACTATATTTTTATATTTATTAATTTATCCATTAACAATTATTCAATTTGTTATTAGCACAATAATTAATTAAAAGTTAGAAATTACGATTCTGAAATCCCTGCGTAACGAATCCGCAATTGTATGTTATCTAATATACAGCCGTGCACTTGCGGTATAACTTAAAAATTCCCAACAAGTTTTTGGCGCCGCTGCCTGGGATTTAGAAGTTGTAATTTTTAATCTTTAATTTTGTTCTACTTAGTTTAGGATTTTTATTTTATTTTTATTTTCTCTTTTAGATTTTACTTGGGTATTCTCCTTGTCTTTGTTGTGCAGGTAATATTTTACAATTATTGTGAAAAATTACCTCCCAAAAAAGGTTAGTATAATCCCAATTTTGATTTCTCTTTTTATATTTTCATTTCGTAAATAAGTAAATTAGGAAATTAGGATTTCTTTTGTATACCTTTTAGATTTAATTTAATTTTGTATATATATATAAAAAAACAAGTGCATACACCAATTGCATCGTCATACTACCGATTTAGGAAAACCTGTGAAAAAGTAAGTTGAACCCGTGCCTTGGACCTTATGGGAGTTACCAGCTGAAATTCCACAAGCCTTAGCCTTGTACCTTTTATCAGTCTTTGACTGTAAGTATATTTTGCTAAGGTAACCTGAGCTTACCTATCTTAGTCAACTTTGCATTTGTATTTGCACCAATTTTTTTTTTTAAAAATAAATAAATAATGTCGAACTGGTATTATGAGGACCAATACAATGATTATCGACCCGAATTTCAAAATGGACATTACTCGTACTATGACCATAGTGTGGATAGTACTTGGGACCACTACCAATCCTATGGAGGTTATGGTTCATACCATAATGATCTCAATTAATATTCGCACGATCACCAGTCGTACGAACGGGTAATGAGCAATATTATACTGAGCAGAATGTTAGTTCTCCATCTTTAGAAGATGCCCTCAGGCGTTACATGGAAACTTCAAAAATTCACGAGTCTTCATATGCTTCTTTCAATATTAAACTCAATCAATTTGCTGAAATTGAACGGAAGTATGACTTACAAAGGACAGAAAGACTTGCAGCTTTAAGTACCGCTCTCAGTAAGCTCAATTCACGTTTAGATGAAATTGAAGAAGAAGAACAGTTAGCTGCTGAATTTAATTGCCAAAATATTTTTTCCAATTTTACCCTTGATAATAATGATAAATATATACCTAATCTAGAGGGCGAGGTTATAATTGAAGACACTACTTTTTTTAGATAAGGTTCAATCATTTTCATATTTTTATGATGATGAGGATAATGTTGATGAAGAATTTGAAATTCGTAGTCATAATGACCTGGAAAATTCTACACCACCTGAGCTTCATGATAATAATGATTTTTCTAGTTTAAATAATAATAATATTAATGATTATTCACCTATTCAAAATGAAGATGATTTGACTAGAGATACCATTGTTATAGATGGTAAAATATTTCCTTGTTATTATGAAGACGATGATGGGTTAGAGGAACGATTTTATCCCAAGACTAGTGTTTTAGAGTCCAACGATTCAAAGACAATAGTCTCTGACGAAGATGATAAACTCATAGAGATTATAACCTAGAAGAAGCAATTGACCATTTTCAGGAATCTGGCGATCTAGAAATTAGGAAAATTGTGGCTAGTCTATCTAAGGACACTGAAAATTCTAAGTTTGGGGGTGATTATCATTCTCTCTGTGCTTTACCTTTAACTCTTAGAAAGATCCCTCACTTGGGACTTGACATTTGTGCCTCTACCATTTTAAGAGATTAGCTTTAAGAACTGTTTCCTGAGCCTAATTTTGTCCAAAAAGAAATTCAGTTGTTAGAAACCCATCCTCTGGTTGATGTGGTTCACCCGGGCTATGATACCATGATTGATTTTGTTGTCCGAACAATATTTTATTTACCAAATATGGGAATGTTTCAACTTCAAATGTGACAATTTTTAATTTTTGAAACTAAGCCTAATTATTTTAGGAAATCTGAATCGACACATTTTCTTAAGAATGACCACCACTTTCATGAACTTCATTGTGGTCAACTGAATAAGTCAAATTCAATTGATTTCAAGGATCCGCAATTATTCAGATTATTATTGTATGATTCGTAAATTGTAACTAATCATTTCTTGGTATGGAGAAAGACTTTAAACATATCGCTTTATGGGAGACAACTCATATGCTTTTGGTACACAGTGCAGGTAATATCCTTCCCTATATCTTTTACTTGGATGATTGTTAATCTTTGTTCATGATTTTATTCATTATCTTTAGAACATCGAGGGCTATGTTCAATTTAAGTTTGGGGATAAGGGAGAAATTTTTTAGAAAATTAGTTGTACCAAAAACTCCAAAATTTAGAACCTTGTGAACAGTTCAGGATGACACTAACCATTCTAAGTAGATGCAAATAAAATTATTGTCTATAAGAGCTGGTGTGCCCATCTAAATGGTCCATTCATAAAAGGACAGAGCTCAGGTGTTAGAAATAACATGATAGTCGTCACCATATCTCGGGGTTATCACCATATCACGTTCTGTTTTTATTTTTGCAACTTTTTGTGTTTCTATAAGTGATTTGATAGAGCCATAGTATTGCTTAGTTGTCACCGCTAGGATGAAATAAAGTGATTGAGATCAAACCCCATTATTTTAATTGAATTTGACGAATAATCCAAAAACAAATATAAAAAATTAATTGACACTTGGATAGCAATATGTGTGTCTTCTTCCTTTCTTCGTCGCCTAAGTAAGCGTGGAACGCAGGATCCATGGGAACTATCATGTAATCTGCTAACAAGGAACATGCCCTTAGATTCAAAAGATCTAATCATGTTGTCGATTTTGTTTTTGTATATATTCAATAAATTGACCGCTGGGGTCCTTGTATATACCAGTTGAGTTTATATTAGAATTAGGATTCAGAACAGTATCTCAATCCATTAGGGTTCATCTGGGCACGATGTTCATACAGATATTCTGAGAAACATCGTTCACCTTAGTCAACATGCGTACACTTCTATCTCCATTTCCATCTTCTTAATCTATTCATGTGATTGTGGTTTGTTAAATTCCGAGTATTATGGTTCATTGTACGACTTTATAAGTAGAGCTTTGTTTTCTTTTATATGAATTTTAGTATGCTTGAGTGCAAACTCGTATACAACAATTGGATTCATATAGGGTAATTAATGATTCCCATAACCGAAGAATTTAGTAGCAAACTAAATAACATGTTTAGTGTCTATCCTCAATCGTTCACAGGAAGCTAGAGTTTGGAATAAGGTTTTATGGGTATATCTCTTGTAAACCCTCGCGAGACAAAACTTGTCCACTAGGGCCACCTATGGGTTTAAAGGCTAGTTGCACACGCTAAGTGCAAACGCGATGCCTACGACAGTGAGTTAGGATTTTTATTAATAGATTAGATTTGCTCGAGGACTAGCAAAATATAAGTTTGAGGGTTTTTGATATACACATTCATGTGTCTTATTTAATCTCATATTTATATTGCTATTTCTTGGTTTCTGTATTAATATTGTCATTTTATTGTGTTTGTAGGTATTTTTGGAAGAATAAATAATTATGGGAAAATTAGCTAACAAGTGTTAAAAGCACCTTCAAAATTTTGATAAAGGCACCCCATAAAAGTGTTAAAGGCACCCACGAGTTGGCTGAAGGCAACCATCTCTTCTTTCAATTTCAAATTTAATTGGCGGGAATTTTTGTGGCAAGTAAACTGCATGAACTGGCTAAGCTATATTTGGATATTCTCAAGGGGATTAAGACAAGAATATATTCTTGTCTTAATGAGAGGAATCTGTACGAAGGATTGTCACGTAATAACAACATAATCTTGTGAGATATTTTCTCATGTGAAAAGAAAAAAAAAAGGTAGAAAGAAAATGTGTCTCTCGGGTTAATTTGTGTTCATAAAGAACATCTCAATAAGATTTGGACATCACATCTCGAGCTGGAGAAGACAACAATGGGAAAGAACAATAGTCTTTTGGTTTTAAAATGAAGCAAGAAAATCAGATTAAGAAACAAATATCTCAGCCATATTTGTTCTCGAAGAAAATAAAGGAAAGAGATTTATTCTCGTTTATTAGTCAATCTTGTATTATCTCCTTAATATATATTCTCGTGTCTTACAACCTTATCGAGTTTGTTTAAAGTAGACACAAATATATCACCGAAAGAAAGAAATGATTGATATTTTGTTATTAATGCCTCGAGTATTTTTGGTTTAGATGAGAAGATATTCAAGGGATTTTGGAAGAGATTGATATTGTAGTATAAATAGATGGAGATTAGAAAAGATTGGGGGGTGGGGGGTGGGGGGGATGGCGTGATCCAGAGAAGCTCAGAAATCAATCCAAAAAATTTCAGCCATTATTAGGGTTCTTGAGCTTGAGGAGGAAGAAAAAGAAAAAATCGTGGCTAAAAGTGGAGACTGTCGCTGATTCCGTTATCTATTCTTTTAAAATCAAGGGTTTCAGCGACAGTTTTTGCTACAATAAGAGCAACAATTTCAGGTTTAATACAGAAGAAGACCGTCCTTATCCAGCTGCACCAGAGACCGAACTTATTCAGCTGCGCTCGAAGTTCGTCGTTTATTCATGCGACTCTTTTGGTCAGTTCTTCTTGTAATTTCCTTCTAAAATATTCAATAAAATGGTTTCTTCCCTATCTCCTTCCATTCTTTTTGTCATGAATAGCTAGAACCCTCATCTCAGGTAGAGGATGAAGTTAATTTTGATGGGTAATATTTAATAATTGATTTCTTTGGCATATTTACTCTTTATTAGTGATATTATTTTTCTAATAATTTTTTCTTCTTATTAAGCTTTATTTTAATTGTCTTGAATAGTTGTAAACTGTTGATCTTTTATAACCGGAGGAAAATTATATTTTTGCATAACGACTTAAGTCGTAATAGTAATTTAAAAACGTTATACCTTCCGAGGCATGAGATTGAGTTCGAAACTGCCTTGAGTATTTAAGAGAGAGAGCTTAAGATATTAATTTGTTAGTTTTACAAACATCAAAAGTAATATACTCCAAAACCCTAGAAATAATATGTAATTATGACTTTATGTTTTAATTGAATCAAAAATATGTAAGTTTGATTTTATGTTTTAATTGAATCAAAAACTAGTCTGTTTTAATTTAATCATGTTAATGAATATAAATGCATGAATGTTAAAAGAAATTACATTCAGTCAAAAGTATAAAATAATTTGAGTTAATTTGATTGAACAATTTGATTGCAAGTTTAATTAATAATTTGATTCAATTAACTAAAACACTAATCTCCATTACATTAACTTACTACTATACTACGCTCTTCTACAAAATATAAAGTAGGGTAGTGAAAACTTAAACACTTCAGTAAAAATCTTTGACAATTTTGGGACTCCTGTTTATCTTCATGTGACGTATCTTCCATTTGATGCACTCCTGAGAAGATTTTCCCTTATTTTTATGAGAAGTAATACTGCTAACTTTTTACAAATTTTCTTTTCCCTCATTTTTTCTCCTTGAACCTTTTTTTAGGTGCGACTTGGTTAACATCTACAACCTGAAAACCTATTTTTCCATTTTCTATTTTCTTATAACTATCACTTATCTTACTAACAACGACTTCAAGAGGTGCATAGGAACTGACCTAAGACCTTCATAAAAAGATAGAAGATACTTACAAGATCTACTGTATCCCATTAAAACAAATAGAAACTATCAATTGGTCATAATATAAAATATATTGTGTTAGTTTGGTCCCATTGACTTGGTCCAATTGCTCTAAGGTCCTTTTTTAAAAATATATTATCAGTTTGGTCTAAAAATAACTATTTGGTCCTAGGGTGAACATTACCCACACAGAATGATGTAATCCTTTTTAAACAGTGGTAAAAATACCCTTTTCTCTCTCTCTCTCGCTCATATTCTCTCTCCTCTAACAGTAAATAAAAAATCTTAAAAATTAAATATCTCTCATACCATAAGTCGAAATTTAATAAATTTTATATATTCGTCCTCGATGAGATCTACAAAATGAATACCACTTTCACTATTTTTTATGTTATCGTTTAGCTAAAGATAAATATGAAATGAACTATCATTATGAGTTCATTCTACAAAATGAACTGCTAGAATGGACTACCATTGTAACGAACTAACTTTGCGAGATCATTTTATATAATGAACTACCATTACATGCTAGAATGAACCACCATTACGAGTTCATTCTACAAAATGAACTGCTAAATGAACTCCTATCACGGGTTCATTATACAAAATGAACTGCTAGGATGAACTATCATTGCAATCAACTAACTTTGCGAGTTCATTTTAGAGAATGAAATACCATTACATGATACAAAATGAATTGTTAGAATGAACTAGCATTTTAAGTTGATTCTACAATGAACTGCTAGAATGAACTACCATTAGGAGTTCATTTTTCAAAATGAACTGCTAGAATGAACTATCATTGCAATGAACTAACTTTGCGAGTTCATTTTTCAGAATCTACTACCTTTACATGTTACAATGAACTACCATTACGAGTTCATTCTAAAAAATAAACTGCTAGAATGAACTCTCATTACGACCAAAATGAACTGTTAGAATGAACTGCTAAAATAAACTACCATTACGAATTCATTCTAAAAATGAACCTCTATAATGAACTATCATTACGATTTTATTCTAGAAAATGAAATGCCAAAATGAACAACCATTAAGAATTCATTTTATGACCTATAATAGTGTTCATTTTTTAGTGTGAATTAACATTAAAGCTCCGAAAGATAGTGAAGTCGGTACTCATCGTATAGATCTCGTTGAGAGATTTCCGAATATATATTTAACTTATTAAATTTTGACATATAATTTGAGAGAGATTTAGTTTTTATTCTTTTTTTTGTTTTGTGAAGTGAGAGAAAATAAGAAAGAGAAAAAAATAATTTAGTTATTTTTAATATTTTTAAATAAATAAAGACCAAACTGAACTCCCTAACTTATCGGTGGACCAAATCTACTTGGAACCATATAAAATAAGACCAAACTGAAATTTCCCTTGAAACAACACCTAAACGATAAACTCTTTGAAAATATCTTTAGAAGAGCCCCAAAGAAAAATATTCTACTTCACATACATTAACAACTCATCCATAGTCTTCAATCTTCCTCCATAATATCCACTTAAGATCCATAAATAGGGTAGTAACAGACAAACCTAGCAGACTCATAAAATAAAGCCTAGGAACGGATGTAACCATGCAATTCTCTAATTCCATATTTCACAAATGATTGCACAAGGAACAATATGCCGTATAATTGATCTTTTAATATCAACCTTAGTTATCCTCCACGATTGAAAACACGTCTTAAATAGATTAGGCATAGACAACTGTACCTTCATCGATGAAAAAAAATAATTCCAAATTTATCTTGTCCAAGAACAATGAACAAAGAGATGCTCTAGTGTTTCTTCAGTTGTATTACAGTAAAGGCACATATTCAATTGTATAACAACTTCCCTTTGCTGCAACATACATCTCGTAGGTAGAGAGTGTGAAGCGAATCCCAAGTAAGAAAAGTTACCTTAGGAGGAACAAGATTACTTCTTAACAACCTGTTCATAATTAGCACAACTTAAATTTAGTCACATGTCTAAAATGTTTCACACGAGAAATTTTTATTTTTTCTTGGTGGATAATAAACTAATTCCGCACTCGTTCTTATAAGGCAACCCCTATGGACATCAAATCAACTTTCAGCTGCACAAAAACATTTCCATAACCCTTGAATCGAGTTGGCGTTCAAGGGATTGCTTGAACGTGAGCTTAAATCAAAGTTTGTTGCAGCCAACAGTCGGGCGCATAAATTTTTTACTTTTTATTGGACGCATCAAATATGAGTCATTGGATTTGATTTTATGAGTTAAAATCTAACGACTCATCTATTTGAGGCCAACCATTGGACGCATCAATCCTCAACCATCATACTTAATTTCATGAGTTAAAATCTAACAGTTTATCTATTTACGCCCTACCATTAGGCGCGGTTGAATTAACATAGTGATAAGGACTTGACTCAAACTGACTCATCTTCAATTTAAAAGTTAAAGTTTAAAATCGTTAGAGATTAGTCTAAGAAATAAATTTGGCATACCAAACAATTATAAGGAGATAGGGTCCATTTGGCGCGCCTAAAATATGAATGCATTGTAATACCAATTATATGTAGTAATAATGTCATGTATTTAAACTATATATAGTTCAATATTTAATGTTTTGTATGAAAATAAAATGGATGTAATATAAAAATGAATTTCTAAAATCTAATTACAAAAAGAGAAAATTTTAAATAAATGAAATGAAAGAATATATGTTAATTTTATCTTTTGAGAAATAATAATAATAAAAAATAATTTCATAAAAAGAAAAATAAATAATTTTAAATAATAATTAAAACTTAAGAAACAAAAAAATAACTAAGAAAATATTAATAATTTTTTTTTGAAAAAGAATAAAAAGGAATAATAAAAAAATAAAAATAAAATTAAAATTAATTATTTAATAAAAAATGATTGTTTAAAAAAATAAAAAAAAATATATCTGATTATTTAAATACAAAAGCGATCAATATTGATCAATGGTGTTGTTTAAGGGTATTATACAAGGGCCGCATTTAATGCACACCCTAAAAGGTTAACATTCAATGTAGCTCTTTGTAAATAGTAGACGTGATTGTTATATTGTGTAGTTGGTTCATGCCAAACAGATCATCCATGTTTTGAATATCCATCTATTTTGTAACGTAAAAGCATCATAGTTGATAAAAGAGTCCGAAGCACACAAGGTATTTTACCTTCTTTTTGGTAAGAATTACGTGTTCATATTAATATGCCATTGATGCCAAACACCACCAGATTCAAAAGCATCCCAACCTTCTGTTGTTCTTTTTCAAAAACAAGATTATTTCAAAACAGACATTACAACATCACATGGCAATAGATCGTCACTAACGATGTGAGTTGTGAAAAATATAAAAACCATAAAACTACTTTCTCCACCGCTATACCCATTTTTAACCTGAAAAGTTTGTTTTCCCAAACCACCAGTCAACTATCACACCATCATACCAAAAATAAACCTTTTTTCAAATAAGTAGTGACGAGATATCTGCACGTTCACAGATCCATAGTAGTCGAGCCCGGCTAGTGCATCTATAGTGGGACGATTAAATTTCGGACCAAACCTAAATTTAATCTTTGGTCCGTTCAAAATAGATCACAGTAGTACGATTAAATTTAGGTTTTAGTCCACATTTATTACTGTCTCGAATCATTTTTGATCCCAAAACTGGATCATAGCAGAATATGGTGGAGCGTGCAGCTATCCGTGCCTCTCGTACCGGGCGTGACGCTGGCTCTCCGTCTCGTGCCAGGTGTTTACCTAGACGTGCATCTGAAGATTCACCAGACGGTTGTCTAGGGCTACTCCCACTCAGACGGTTGTCTAGGGCTACGCCTGTCACTTGGACGTGCTCTTAGACGTGCGTCTGAAGATTCACCAGGCGGTTGTCTAGGGATACTCCCCATCAGGCGGTTGTCTAGGGCTACGCCTGTCACTTGGGCGTGCTCTTACACGTGCTCTACAATCAGACGTTCTTTCACCGAGCGTTAATCAAGTGTCCGCGCCAACCAGGTGTTAGCTTAGTATTACGCCTGATCAAAATTTGCTCTCTACCATTACGTTTCAGGCGGAGTAAATCTAATTTTTTTCGATCTTTACTCTTTGGGTTTAGTCGCACCACTGTGGGTGCTCTTAGGATACCTGACTTTCACCCAGACACCCGGGTTCAAATCCCGGCAATGGAATTACGTTATTTGTAAGTGGTTGTTTTCATAGTAAAAAACAAAGTAGTAACTTCCAAGGTATCTCATCTTTCATTTTTTTCAAGAATGAATGTAATCATCAAATGCAGTTAATTGATTTTTAGTCAAATTTGGATGTTCTCGGTTCTCCTCAATTCCATATATACCTTCAAGTGCAGTTAATCTATGGTTATAGGCTATTGCTTTTAGGCCAAGTTGCAAAATTTACTCTTTTTTTTATTGGAAACAATATCTCAATGGGATCTAGAAATAAGTACACCTAATAAATGCAGAAAGGCAACATCCAACTTGGGCATAATCCCAAACAAGGATGCCGCCAAAAACAGAAAACCACAGAAATGAACAGACCCTGAGGGACCGTGTAGCTGCTGAAGAGATTTTATGTGCTTAAAGCTTTAGGACACAAGGCTAGTATTGAAGATCTCATACCTACCACCACCCTGTTTGAGCCATCTCCTTTTATTCCATTTGACACCCATTTCAGATAACATACAAATCTCTCTCCTTGATCTTTTATATTCTGTATGGCCTCAATTTATAGTTTTGAACCAACTTTCTCTAGAGTAGTAGATACTTGGCCAAATTCAAGTATTCTGCTTTATCCCCATGTCTAGTAAATTTTCAACCTAACAATGAAGTTAGCATCAAAAACACATCCTTTTTTTTTACCATGCTTTCATTTTTCTAGAACATAGCCTTGACTTGGATGAAATGAAACTAGTCATCTTTGTCGATCAATCAATATCTGGTATGCTATAGCCATTGGGTTAGAATATCCTTTATGAAACAAGGAACTGGCCGGACTTTGACAAATCTGATTTTCAAAACTAGGTTCTGACTTCTGAGTTCTTTCAAACTTTCAACACATTGGAAAAATATTCGTAAGATATACCGGTCACCTATTCTATTATTTTTGGCTAGACCAGAAAACTGGTCATTCACGTAGACCCAAAAAACCTTTTTGATACATTGGCAGTTTGGCACATGGCATACCAAATTTGACCAATAGAAAAATATCATTTGGAGTAGGCTTGATACATTTTCAGTTTGATCAGAACACCATTTGTTGGATATTTCTAGGGGTGCTAGCTGCATTATTCCATCAATTTACGTAGTATAGTCGGCTGGGACTGTACTTGAGTAGGTGATTTCTCCAATTCAATATGCAAACCCAAGGAGAAGAAGTGGGGACATATGTTTGAGACTTTTAGGTTTTAATAAATTACAAAGAAAAAATGAACAAAAATCCAATTAAACTGTAGGGGTGTAATAATTAAAAATATAGAAAATTAAGTAAATAAAAGTTATTGATATTTAGATCTTAACTGAAGTGATTCGTCAAAACGGATGAGCTATTCGTATCTCCGTAACATCAAGATGGTATGTAACAAAACTTTGGAAAAACAGAGTGAGTCATGTGTTCAACACGCTGTCTTTAAGACACTAGCGTCCGACTAAACTCAAGAGTGATGCTATAGCCTCTATAGGGCGGATGCTTCCAGGATAAAACACCCTACTACACCTATTACTAGCAGTCGTAGTAGATGCTCAGCTTGAGCTTGGAAACTCAGAAAAAATCTTCAAGGAAAATCTCAATTTTTTTAAAAAAGATAATAAAAATTATTGTTATTTTGGTCTCTCCAAAAATATGGAGAAACCTTTTTTCCTTGGATGTCGAAATAGGTTGAAAAGTTTGTTTATATAATTTCTTAATACAACTTAAGAAGTGGAAACTCCCCGATGTGGGACTAAAGTGTTTCATTCACAAAAGAAAACAAAGGAAAAACTAAATCATGTAAAGTGACCAATAGGTCAGGAGCTCGAACCCAAATATGCACAATAATTTATATTTTATAAAAGATTTAAAACTCATTTGTTTAGCCATTGTTTTCCAACAATCCCTCACATGAATGAAAACCTTAGTAAAACATGAAAAACACAAATAGATCTTAGTAAACAAACCCTAAATACCATGACCCGACTTGACTGAACAGACAGATGGACCGTGCGTGTGTTGAAATCATACTAGCCATTCCAATGTCCTCTCCTTCACACAAAAGTGTGCTGACCCCAAGGTCATACTATTAATTGCATAAATCATAATAGTATAGAGAGCTTTCATCTTTAGTTTCCCATAGTGGGACTAAAGGTTCCGTTCACCAAAGTGAAAATGAGCCAGTGATCCCTTAGCGACCCTTAGGTCCTAAGTATAAGTATACCAAGACCATAGAAAAAAACATAAAATCTTTTTCTCAAAATGAATTAAATCTTGATGAAAAACTAAAAATCACATAGAAAACAGGAAATACCATACATGCAAAGGTGTCCATGAGGTCTTGAACCTTTGCTTAGTGAGAGATTACTTTAACTACTTGCTAGAGACAGTGAACGCGATGTCTTGAACTGCTAGCATTTGGTGTAATTTACGATAACCACCACGCATGATATCTCCAAGGTTGTTGCCAAGCTCATGAGGTTTTGCTCATTTTGACCCTGAGCAAATATCCCGTTTCACAGAATGCTCTAGAGAATCAGCTTCATTCTCATAGGAAGTGGCCCCCTTCCACATTCATATAGGTGAATTCTATCAAGAGTGTTTACTGCTACACCTCACTTCAATCTTAAATTGAAACTATATAAACTCATTGAGACTTCTTAAAAGTCATCCTTCACATGCAGTCACACTATCACGTCTACACCAAAGGGAAGGGACAAAGAATAAAATTCTCTGATAGTGTTTCCTTTAACCCACCATAAATTATTTTTCTCATTCAAAACCTTGATCTTGGGAGCTCCAGTCAAAAAGGTTGAGTATCCTTCATGGCAAGTTTATTTAATGAGCTTTATCCCCATCCCCCTCAATTCAATAACAAACTATCTCTCTAGATTATCCTTTCGTCAAAGGATCCACTGATTTTTCTCTTGACTTCGCTAAGTCTACAAAAATCATTTCATTCGAGAATAATTGTCTTACCGAATTAGCCTTCTCTGAGTTTTTCTAGACTTTTCCATTGCTCATTTACTTTAGACTCACATAGTCAATTGACTTTCAACAATGGTGGCCACAGGTTTTGGTCACAGAGGAATGCCTTCTAAAAAATAATTTAACAATTCAACTTCCTCTCATGCTTTAGTTTAAGCGAGCCAACTCTGAGTTCATCTCAGTCGAGTTCCTCATGCCTGTTGGAGTATTTCCAACTACTTATACAACTTAATAGGGTGTACACATAGGCTAAGACTCTCGAAAGCCTGAAATCACAACATCTCTAAGGTCAATGCAACATGTATCATGCACATACATAAATTAAAATGTACATCGAGTCCTCCAATTTATGATCAGATTATCTCATTGATTCTTCTGGGGTCACAATTGTATTTGTACACCTAACTACACATTCACAACACACATTAAACACATCGAGTTTGATAAAGACTATTTACTTCAGAATTTCTTCTGGTTCCATTTGATCTTTTAGATCATGCATGTAAACAACAACTTAGTATTTCAATCAAATCATCAACATCACATGTTTCATATATATCGGTGGTTGTAAATTAATAAAGCATATAAAGGCATATACAAAATACCTGTGTGCACTATCCACTAGTACAATGATTACAATTTCCTCCAAAGGTTAGTGAAATATATATCACATATTTAAAATTAAGTATGTACCTCAACCATCCCGAATTTCCGGTCCTCTTATCATAGTATCCTTATGATTCTCCAGGATAACATGAGACATGCAAAGGTCCTTCAAGATAAGAGGTACAAAAACCGTGAACTTCAAACTATGCGACACCTATTTTACAACACACATTAAACAAATTTGACAGAAGCTATATCATTAAAATTTGATTTTGGTTCTTTCTGATCCTTTAGACCACTTCAACAACATATTAGTTTCCTGTCAAACTTTAAACAACCAAAATTTGGTAGTGGTTGTAAAACACATAACAAAGGAATGCTAAACAGATGCACCTTCAATTTATTTAGTGTAAATACACTTATCAAATTCATTAGTGTCAGATCACTAGTATTCATCATCGTCACATAACATTATTGCTAGGTTATTGACTTACCGCTCGGTTCAAGTCAAGTATATGTAGATGTAATCATCTTGTACCTTTAACCTCTACCGCTAACAAACCTTTAATGTTTGTCCAACTTTGACTAACCATTTAAGTATATTGCCTCAACACCCATCTAATGTAGCATACTGAAAATAATGGCAAACAATTCATGACGTAGTAATTTTAGTGTCATGTGAGTATGTGCCAAGAAATTATTACTTTACTCTCTAACAACAATTTCACAAACTCAAGTATCTGTCTGACTTATTCTATCTCGTGTGAGAATCCGACCTTAGAAAACTGCTGTCGAGAACTCAACATCCTCAACAATAAAATTCATTTTATTCAAATGTTGTTCAATTCAGAACTTACAAGTTATCATACTACAGTTCTGATGATCATATGCAATGATTTGCTAAAAAAATAGCCTCTTCATTCTCACCTTAGACCCCCACAATTGAGTTCTACAGGGTATGACACATATAAGTTTAGGTTCTTCTATAAATATGCTTGAGAAATCAAACAAATACTTGTTTCCATCTTATACTCCCATATTTGAGGCATAAGGGCCCCCACAGTTATCAAGATTTCTCAACATAAGAAACTATAATTATGTGTCCTTTAGGTTGCATCTAACTAAGACACACCATATAATGGTAATCTATACCAACATTATGGTATAACATGTTCATGTATTCATTCTCAATTCATTGACGATTTTCCCTTTTATCTACTATTTTCTTGTTCTATTAAGCTAACACTCAAAGCATCACAAGACCATATTTCTAAGTATAACATTTTATAGTAACTTAGGTAGATAGCATCTGACATTAGTTTTAAATTACAATGCACATATTGAGAATGATATCATAATTTGATTAATGTCCATACCTGACAAGCCTTGCACATCATTACCTATTTCTTCAACTGTTTTGATAGTTGAGTTGTTCATGAAAATGCTTTTACATCTTTCCCATTCTTGGTAGAAGACAAAACATGTCTTTTCTGGAGCACACGTTCCAGCACTTCCGGCATTTACCAACCAATTCTTTTTATCATCTCCACTGAAAAGTAAAATTACTTAACACAATAAGAATGTCAATTATTCCATTCAAATTTGAATAAAAAATTCTATATTCCGAGGAGATAAACACACAACTAAAAACAGAAGTTATCACAGATTAGCACTTAATCTATCATTCAATTTAAGATGATAAAACTTCTTCCCAACTACGATTCAAAGAATTTGGTTGATACTCTCGTTCGACATAGGTAATATCAAATTATCAATAGATAATAAGTGTTCATCTTATCAAAATGTTTATTACCAAAATATAGTTATCAAGTTACTTAAGTCTCTCCCCATACTAGATTATCACAAATCATCAATAAGTAACAAATTTGGTAATAAAACACCCAAACACTTTTGTTTACATACATATCAATTAAGACACATTTGTTCGCTTAACCTTCTTGTTGTACTAGTTACTAAAAGATACTTTATACCTCACTATCCATATGACTATGGTACACTAGTGTATTATGATTCTCATATTTTCAACAAAAGGTAACATATTCGAAATGATTTATAAATAGCCATTGAAATTGCTAATACACAATTATTAACCAATCATGTGATTCACGCCAATTGATACTAAACAAAGCATATATAATCAAAGTGATTTATAACACAATGCACAGTTCATACACAACTTATTCAACATCTTATTATTCATTAACAATGTGATACTAATCTAACACATAAAAGATTATCACTTTAAGTCACAAAAATCAATTCGTTACTTGCTCTAATCTGTTAGAAATATTTCAACTAAATTGAAATCTCAAGTCTATTATGGGTAAAAACACTCACTAGTACCGGTTTTCATATTATATCCAAGGTGGAAAAGTACCACTATAAATGGTTGCAAGATCTCATACTAATCTAGAGCTTAGATACAGTTATTGATATTGTGGACGAACATGCACAACATCTTTGCAAATACCATATCTCACAAACCACAAGTCTGAATCCAAAAATTAAATATAAGTTATGAA
This sequence comes from Papaver californicum, assembly GCA_023531435.1. Taxonomy (NCBI): domain Eukaryota; kingdom Viridiplantae; phylum Streptophyta; class Magnoliopsida; order Ranunculales; family Papaveraceae; genus Papaver; species Papaver californicum. The sequence continues at coordinate 3,021,655 of JAJJMC010022576.1, forward strand.
GATAACATCTAGATTTACAAACTTCATTTGAATCACCATTTCAAAAAACTCATAAGTACGTTAGAAAAACTAATTTAGTCAACAATATTTTTTCTGTCCGTCAGAATTTTTCAGGAACGTTTCTCAGTTTTGTAAAATATCTAAAAAATACTTATACAACTCTAAAAATTCTTAAATTTGGAGTAACTATCAGAATGCCTATATATTCTGTTAAAAGGATTTATCGAAATTCCTTCTAAGTTAAGAGATATACTCGAAGCTCTACAGCTGCCCAAAAAACTCAATATTGTTTTTTCACTTCAAAATTAACATCATTAATTTTCTAATATAATATCAACGTCAAAGATTCACAAATCGATCATTCATTTATGATTATTACTAAATACTGATGTCTTAAGATTGTCGAGTGCAATAATCAAAAATGAAGAAAATAAAATAAATAAAAATTATTGATATTTAGCTCTTAGCTGAAGTGATTCGTCAAAACGGATGAGCTCCTCGTATCTCCGCAACATCAAGATGGTATGTAACAAAACTTTGGAAAAACAAAGTGAGTCACGTGTTCAACACGCTGTCCTTAAGACATTAGCGTCCGACTACAATCAAGAGTGATGCTATAGCTTCCACAGGATGGATGCCTCCAGGATAAAACACCATACTACACCTACTACTAGCACTCGTAGTAGATGCTCAACTTGAGCTTGACAACTTAGAAAAACCCTTCAAGGAAAATCTCAAAAAACTTAAGAAAGATAATAAAAAATTATTATTCTTTTGGTATCTCCAAAAATATGAAGAAACCATTTTTCCTTAGATGTCAAAATAAGTTGAAAAAAGTTTGTTTATATAATTTCTTAATACAATTAAAGAAGTGGAAACTCTCTAATATGAGACTAAAGTGCTTTATTCACAAAAGAAAACAAAAAAAAAACAAAACATGTAAAGTGACCAATAGGTCAGGAACTCGAACCTAAATAGTCACAATATATTTTATTTTAATAGAAAATTTAAAACTCATAGTTTAGTATTGTTTCCCAACATAAACAACAACAAAAAAAAAAGTAAAATTTTGTCCGGAAAATATAGGACAAGATTAAGATCGCGGTATATGTTCGCAGAAAGAATGTTTAGAGTAATTGTTCAAATTGGTCACTCAAATCATATTTTCATTATTTTAATCACATAAAATACCATATCGCATACAACTGAACTGATTGATTATACAGAATACACATTTTTTGTTTTCTTTCTCCATGTAATTCATTTTCAAGGCACAATGTTATCAACTACAGTACCAGACTACCAGTATAGATTCAAGACGGGCGACAAAAAGAAGGAAGTCTTGGAGTCATATGAAGGAGCATAGGAGGACCCAATCTTTCACCATCACCCCACAAAGCATAAGCTTCTTCGCCATGAGCAGCATCATCACCAACCTTAAGAGCATCATCGCTCATTCTAAGGTTAACAAATTTACTTATGAATATGCAAATCAAACTTGTCATGAATACATTCCATACAAAAACGAAGCCTGCTCCAAGTAACTGGTAGCCCATTTGTATTAAACCTTCTTTGAGTTGTCCATCATGTGCTACACTATAAACTAGCCCTGGTCTATGGTGTTTTTCTACTCCATAGTACATTCTTAAGTAATTTGGTTTCGCAAAGATGCCGGAAAGTATACCTCCTAGTAAACCTGCAACCGCGTGGGTGTGAAAAACGGCTAATGGGTCATCGACTAGTTGGTAGAGAGTGGATTTTTTGTGAACCATCATAGTGTACCATGGTACTAAACCAGCCAATATACCCATCACCAATGCTGCCCACGGTTCCACCAAGCCTATATGTAAAACAGTGTATTAGCAGTTTTCTACAGGGTACACTTCACCAGCTCTACAAAAGAAGAAGTGCATCTGATTTATTTGAAATTGACAACTACTCAGGGTTAGTGTTGATTCTATTACAGGTCGTGCATCAAAGTTGCTAAACCTAATAGATTTAATCAATTCCCATTGATTCTGGTTTTCAATTTGGTTTGATCTTTTGTAAACCCAAGAAAGACATGGGAAGGAAATAAAACTGACCAGCACCAGGAGTGATGCAGACAAGGCCAGTTATCATGCCTTGAACAGCGCCTGACACGGAACTCTTTTTGTAGTAATACATATCCAGACCCATCCAAACCAGGAGGCTGATAGCAGTACAAAAATGGGTATTGAGGATGGCTAAAGCTGAGAGCATGTTAGCTGACAACGGTGAACCTCCATTGAACCCACTCCACCCTAACCATAGCAACCTTGCACCTCCCAACATGTGAATAATATTGTTTGGTGGAAAATGTTGCCTGTCATGTGGTATCCTTGGTCCTACCTGCGATCAACCAGCGCCTTATCAGTTGTGAGATAACATTATTATCCGTCGACATATAGCAAGGTCAGGGTTAGCTTCACTCTTGACCTGTTAACTATGCCATGCTTAACATTTGGCCTCGACAAGTTGGTCTGATTCTATATTTTAAAATGTTATGCTAGATGGGATGAGAATTACAAAAGTGACCAATGCTAAGGAAATTACAGGAGTTGAGGATTAGCATTTTAGCATAGCCAACTTGGACAAGTTAATCCTAGCTGACCTTGTTTTTGTCTATCTATTCCTTCTTCAGGAGATATGAGTGAAGTTTTTAAGAGGGTAAGCAAACTCTGCTACAGCTGGAATTGAATCCAGTACTTTATGCTTGATGGCATATGTCGTTTTCTGGTTCGGGCATATAAGCTAGAGAGTAATGGCCCTTGTTTTTGGTGTACCAGTGAGTATAGTTAGTACGTAAAGAAATCTACTAGTAGAGGAATTTGTGAACTTTACCCAATAAGCAGCAGTAAAACCAGCAACACCAGATGATAGATGAATGACATAACCTCCAGAGAAATCAATAATCTCTCCATCTTTTTGAAGAAACCCATTTTCACCCCAGATACTATATGCACCAACAGAGTAAGAAAATGTAAGCCAAAGAGGAACGAACAACATCCAAGCATAGAAATTCATTCTCCCCAACAAGGACCCTGCAATTAAAATTACAGTAATGGCTGCAAATGCAAACTCGTAGAAGACGTAAGTAGCTATTGGTATGTGATGATCACCTGGTCCTGGACCAAGCAGATATGATTGTGAAAGAGCAAAACCAGGTTTACCACACAAAGGAGTAAATTGAGAAGCAAAAGACATTTGATGTGCCCACAAGACCCAACATAAAAGCACAGCAGCAAAAGCATATAAAGCCATGAAAGCTGAATTAACAGCCCATTTTTTCTTGACCATACTCCCATAAAGAATTATGAGACCTGGTACACTTTGTAGACCAACTAATGCTGCTGCTATTAACACCCATGCATTATCAGCTTTGTTTAACCATTCAGGACTTGCATCAGTTAGCAAAAGTCCACTAGGTATATGAGGCGGATAATCATAATCTTCATAATCTAGCAACAAGTTTTCCATTCTAAAAAGAGAGAATGCCAATATTGAATCTACAATGAGACAAAGAAGACGAAGAATCTTGGAATCGTAGGTGAATGCTAGAATTTATAGAGAATGTTGAAGATGTAGGGGAGGAAGGAATTATTGGAATCATCAACTGTTGGAAGCTATAGATTCTTGTTGTAGATTTATGGAACTTTGTTGAATCATATGGAATCTGCATCATTCCGAATCAAGGAAGTCATCATCTTCGTCATCCTTAGCAGAAAATTATAACAATGTGTCATTTTCAAAATGTCACAATAAGCATACATCGAATACAACGATACTACCAACGAAATTAGCAGTTGTTGTCACAGGCTCACAGGTTCATGTTTCTTGTTGATATAAAATGTTTTCCGAATTTTATAATCGAAAGTTAAGGTAACAATAAATTTTGTGGCAGTACAAGACGAACCCGGTTGTATCACTTTTCTCCTCTCTTGTACCCCAATTTTAGCTCGGACACCTTGCATCGATCATTCCCTGTTATGCGCATCGACATTCATCTATTGAGATTTGGAACATTAATGAAACTATCCTTGTCATTTTAAGTTTCTCTAATGCAAATTTCAGCTATAATCAGTATGCTCAAACTTATGCCAAACCACGTCGAGGACATCTTTCTACTAGCGGGAAATGTAAGACGACAGTAGAAGTGAATACCAATTCTTGGTCACCAACATGTTGAACACGAAATGAATCTTGACAAATCAAAGAGACACATTTTTGCTCCTCAATTGTCAGGAAAATGTGAGACAGAGCGGAGTTATCCATTCAAGCTCCAAAACTGTCAGGAATGTGCTATGCACAGAGGATTATACATGTTCCTATATCAGAGAAAATTGAATTGATCCATTTTTTGATTTCATGTAAAACAAAAATATTTTCAGCTAAACCAAAAAAATGTGAGTACTTATTAATGATACAAAGATTGATTGCAAATTTACAACCAGCAATTTCAATTGCAAAGAACAAAAATGAAAAGAAAAAACTAAAGTGAAATTAATACTTATTGTATTTGTGCCAACAGAGAAGCATGATAATGCATTTCTTAAAAATGTACAACCTAGAGCGTCTTTCTTTAGTTAATAAGAAACATCCACCACCACCACCACGCCTTTTCTGTGCCGGTGAAGATTCAACTCCCCAATTTTCTCTGTTTTGACTCGTTTGAGGAATTGAAGCTGGAATTAGAGAAGAAGTACAACTCATTTTCATTTCTGATAACTTCAGGAAAACCTAATTAGGTTAGTTTTGGATTTACGATTTCTTTTAATTCTTCTTTTTCCTTCCGGGTACAACCAATGAAACAGATGGCCTTGTTTCCATCTCTCAATTACCCCGGAGGAAACGGTTATCTCATTATGAGTTTATAGATAACTACTGGGCGTACCTATATAAAAGGAGATCCTTTGGAAACCTGTCTATATTAATAGGGTCTATGAGAATTATTTTGATTCTACCATTAAAAGACAAAATAGAGTCATTATGAAGTAAATGTCAAAACCCTTTATCTAACTATTTATGTCAATGCTTAATTTTATCCCGTGATTAATTACTGTTAATTAATTTAATTAGTAATTTTTTAATCGTGTTAGTTGTGAAATTAACTAGTGTTAACTAATCATCAAAATTGGCAAAAATCTCAAAAAAATAAATTGATTTTTTTTTGAAATTAATCAACCCAGAATCATTGGATACAAAGGATAATGTATGCCGATTCTGGATTGGTGTTCTTCGTGATTGAAGAACACCAGAATCGGTGGATATGACCATTCACAAAAGGACGATTCCAAGAATCGGTTGATGTGGGTGTTTTTAAGAAACGATTTCGTGACACTTTCGTAAGTGACAAATTTCATTTATAGTCTAGGATATTAGCGCATTGCATTACATAGTTTAGGATATTAGCACACTTCATTACATGATCTAGTACGCGTATTCTTGAAGCTCGCACATTAATACATCGTTAATGAACCTCCGAGCACGTTGGTTCAACATGGTATATTCCCTCGCGTGCATGAAAATTCTTTCCCCGTTTCGAATTCGCCATAGGCTATATAAACGTTCGAACTGAAACTAAATCGATTACACGTTAGTATGCGAACATCAAGCGATGAGAGAGGGATATACATGACGAACTACTCACTTTCTCGCTATTAGAAGCTTGAGGATGATGCTCGTGAGCCATTCTTCTAATTTTACGGAACTTTCGCATTTCGCTTTTGAGGATGTAGAATCTAGACGCTAGGTCTCTCCATTTGCGTTGGTTAGGGTTCCCGTTACGGTCATAGAAGAATTCTTTGACTCTCTTCTAAAACATCAAATAAATTTCAAACGGACGTTCGCGGAAGACGAGAATGAATGACTTGATGAGCCCCAAATCTTCATCCAGTTCCCATTCCATTTCCCCGGCGCTATTTGAGATGAAGTGGGAGTGTGTAGAAGGTGTAACATCGAATAAATTTCAAACAGACGTTCGCGGAAGACGAGAATGAATGACTTGACGAGCTCCAAATCTTCATCCAGTTCCCATTTCATTTCCCCGACGCTATTTGAGTAGTGGATAAAGTGGGAGTGAGTAGAAGGTGTAAGTTTGGGGAAAGTTGGGCCAGGAATAAAGGTCATTCTTATATAGAGGAACTCCAAACGGCTATTTTTTTTGAAAAACTAAAAATTTATGTGAAACATTCTTTATGAATCGTTCGATATGTAAGACCATATCGAACGATTATAGGTTATCGAAAATGTTAAAAACTAGGCTTGCTGGAACCGTTACATAGATAGATCCACATCTAACGATTCTAAGCTAAAAATAACAAGAAAAAATTGGTATGTGATTAAATCTTAGAATCATTCACTATCTTCCTTATCACTCTCCTCTTCACGTGAAGCTCTATCATATTCTGTATCATAGGAATAAGAAGATTCTTGTCTTTGGTACTCTTTTTTAACTGGTTCATTCATGGAGATCTCTTTAGCTTCGCCCGCCGAACCCCTACGGTGGTTAGCCACCAAGTTCTTACCGTCCTTTCGGCGAGGTCCCAAGCTCCAAGGAGTAGCAAGATCATGTTTTTTTCTTCGATTTCTTACCTGGTGCCGTTCCCTTGCCCTTATCCCTAAAAAGTACGACAACATACGATAATCAACAATCAAATTCAAGAGAATTTAGGAATTCCAAGAGAAGAATCGACAACCACGATACATCCACATCCAACGCTTCCTAACATTATAGACTAAAGAATAGTTATATGTTGGTTTTTCATATCCAACGATTTTAGCCTAAGAAACCACTAGAAAGACTGGAGTTTTCTTGACCAAGAATCGTTCGAAAGGGATCTCCAATCCAACGATTCTGATAAATGTTCAGTTTCCTCTAAATCAAGAATCGTTTGATAGAAATGTCCACATACAACGATTCTGAGATATGTTCATTTTTTTCTTGACTCAGAATCGTTCGATGTTCATGTCCACATCTAGGTTGATGTTTCCTGACTGTTTAGTTGCACTAGAATCGTTCGACGGGGGCATAAACATCAAACGATTCAAATTGGAATCGTTCGATGTGGACATGAACATCGAATGATTCTAGTTTTCACTGAAAACCCAGAAATCAATTTTTTTAATTCTTGAGTGTTGGCATGCGATTAAAACCTAAGTTAAAGTGATGGGGTGTTACAAAAGTACCTTATTCGAGCCATTTGCTGTATCGACCTAAGAGTTTCTGCGTCTTCCTCCTCCGTAACCGTTTTGTTCTTCGATTTATGTTTAATTGCTTCTGCAATTCCTGGATTGCTTCCACCAGGTAGAGTTTCTCCTTTAGAGTGATGCTTTATTCGTCTTACCATTTTCGTTATATAGAAAAATCAAACGATTAATAGTTTTTTGAATCGTGATTATCGACGATGTTTTGGTTTGAAATGGAAAAGAAGAGGAGAAGAGAGATGAAAAGAAGAAGAAGAATCAGTTGATAAAGTAGAAATGAAAAATATGTTAGAGTAATTCGTTTTAGTAATTGAGTTTACTTTTAGTTTGTAATTTTGGATTTTATACAGGATAATTTAATATTTTCGCGTAAATTTAGACACCCCTTATCTACTAATATGAATACACACAAAATTAGGTAGGAACAAAATAATTCTCGTAGGATCTAATATAGCCAGGTTGAAAAAAGTCCTCAGGTGAATTTTATAAGATGTTCAGATACTAGGAAGGGTTTTTAGATACCAAAATATAAGTGCTAGTTTCTATTTCTCCAAAAATAAAAGCCAATTCTCCTATATTAAAAGCAAAAACAATTTATTTTATAAAAAGTCTAGCTATTATTTATTTATTTATATTTCAAATTAATATTTAGCTTCAAAAGTAGTTTTTTAATGTGTATTCATATATACCTTTCATAGTATTTTGGGACGAGGATAACTTCAAAAAGGAATCCCTTAAGACTCACTTACACTCCCAGCAAGCCACTAAGAGGGATGACATGAATCATTTGGTTGCTAATTGTTAAATTAGTAATTTCTAAAAAGATTTTTTTAAAATATTTAACAATCCCAGTTATAAAAGAGGGTCAAATAAAAGTGAAAGTACTTTATTTATTTTTTTAGGATCGAAAGGAATATAAACTAGGTAACAATCTTTGCTTTGATTTACGTGTCTCAGTATAATGGTGATTACAAGAAGAAACTCAAACTCCAGACCAAAGATAATGGTCCTTTAATCGGTAAGAGCATCCACAATCATGCGACTAGACTAAACGATCAAAGATCAAATTTTTTGATCTTTGATCCGTCCTAAAAACAACGGGATATGATCAAGCGAGGGCCTAGGACATCGCTTGAACGTAAGCGAAGTAGCAGGATATCGCCTGGTACAAGCGAGATTCTGCTCTAACGCCTACAAAAAAAACATACAAGCGACATCCCAACATTTCGTCTGTGTATAGTGCGGAAAACTCGTGTGAAAATTGAAGCCGGGCGAGATGCAGAGGTATCGCCCAGCTCCAAGCGGAAGCACAAGATCTCGCCAGGAAATGGACTGAGCGACGGCTTGGGGTATCGCCCAACCCCAAGCGATGCCTTAGCATCCCGCCCACCACCAAGCGAAAGCTCAGCAGTTCGCCCAACTCAAGCCAACTCAAGCGTGGCCTTAGCATCTCGCCTTACTCCAAGCGAGCCCTTAGTATCTCGCCAAGTTTTGAGCGAAATATTAACTCTTCGCCCGTGTTTTTAAGCGAGATGCTGGTCCGTCGTCTGTTCACAAGCGAGGGAGTAGAGTTTCGCTCGACTATAACTTTTGATCGTCGATCAGCAACTTCTTTTAATCCTGAACAGTGATTTTCAACGATTATAAATCAAATTTAATCGCACCGCTGCGGTTGATTTTCACCGATCATCGATCAAATTAAATCTTTGATCGACGTTTTGATCGATGATTGTGGATGCTCTAAGGGGATGATAATATCATTCCTATTCAAGCCACGAGCATATTGTTCAAATGGTTAAAAACCATAGGAGTCCCACACTATAGTTAGAGTTATGAGTTATTTAAATCAATTGGAGATAATCTAGGGGGACTAGCAGAAGTTGTAGTATGCACTTTTAATATGGAAAACGTTAGCTCTTTCAGAATTGCAGTCAAATGTGATTTTTTGATTATTCCGGCAGTTATCATGGTTGAAGATGGAGGTTGAAGATGGATAGGTATAATAGAGTGGGGTCATAATTTTTTTCCTAAAAACAAGGCTACGATGATGGTGTATAATCTGCTGATTGATTCTTTTAGTCAGAAAAGTATAAGCGTGAATTTAAATATTCAAATACTCTGACATTTCAGGCACCAAATGTATTTGGGTAAATATTGGTATTTTTTATGGTGAAAATAAATGTACGATAAAATTATATTTTCAAACAGGTTCGAGAGATCAAGCTCGAATAAGACGAGCCTAAAATAAAATATAGTCGTTCACGTCCTGCTTTGATCACAAGCTAGAGAAGATTTGGTAGGTCTTAGGGGAGGGAAGCAAAGAAGGTTGACAGATATCAGTGTGATAAGTAGTGTGTGAAGAAGAAAGGATTATCTCTGAGATGATCGCTAATTCTGCATGTTTTTGTTTCTTCTGTCTCGTTGTCTTGTTTCGAATAGATGAAAACCATCTATTTATAATTCAAATAAGACATACTAATTTCCCGTAAGTCGTGGAAGTCAGGGAGAGATGGAGAAGTGATGATGGTGGAGATTGTAGTGGGGTCGTGTACGGAAAGTAAGGAAGACCTGTCTGACAACTACTCCTCATCTCTCAACTGCTCTGTAACCGTCCCACTACTTGTTACCTTCTTGTTTGTAGATGTGTTGCCACAACGCACGATTGCCGTAGACCGTCGGATCAATACCCCAATGAGAATCCCCCCATGCATTGGGTTGATATCTCGTAGATAGTGGAGTCAAAAGTCACTATTATTTTGATCAAGTCAAGTTAAGTCAAATGACTTGCTAAGTCAATGAGGCAAGTTGTGCAACTCACTGAATTGAAAATTAGACTGACTAGTGTTGATTCTGGTAAGTGCCGTAGTCATGTATTAGTTTAGGAGTAACATGACATATTTAATGGCTAAGTATTAGTCCAGAAGTGACTTAGCATAAGTCTAAAAGGCATTTGAGGCCAAATACTGTAGAGAACTTCTTAAGCTAGAAGACTTGTTAGAAAACCATATAAGATTTGGTATTAGACCAATATTGGAAAAAGGGGCGTATTTCTGAAGGAAATAGCTAGAGAAGCTAGCACTAGCTACTTAGCACAAATAGTAATGTGTTACCTTTTGAGAGTGAAGCTAATATGCTAGCATCTAACAAGGAAGCTATATTATGTTAGGGATATAACCAAAGACGTTTGAAGTTAGCACTTCAAACGTCAAGTATGGACGCGCTAGGACCCAGATATGCTTGGCCAAGGACGTGCTAGCCAAGATGCGCTATCTAATAACGTGAGCGCCAGGGACATGCTAGGGAAAGACGCACTATCTAAGGACGCATCATGCTAGGGCTGAGTCGCATCATCTAGGGACGCTAGGCTAGGGATGCATCATCCAAGGGGCGTGATAGAGCTAGAGATGCCAGACTGGATGCATAAACTAGGAGCGCTCCAGGCATGAGACGCTAAGTGATTGACACATTTTTGTGTCTAAATTGTACTCGATTATCTATTTTGTTAGTATTCGATTTTGTACTTATTATGTTTTTTTATGTCTTTGTAGGTATTTTTGAGAAATAAATACTTGCGGAAAAATGGACTCAAAAAGTTGATAAAGGCACCCAGAAAAATTACTAAAGGCACCTAGCTCTTGAATTAGGGGCACCACCCTTTTGAATTTGAAACCGAAAATGGCGGGAAATTTGAGTTTTACGTGAGAAAACTCCTGGATTAGTTGGAATCGAATTCTAAGGGATTTGGAAGCTACTGTGAGTTACCCAAGTGAAGTAAAACAACCAAAACAGGATCAATACACGTCCACAAGATGTGTTTCAGCCGGAAAAGTGGCAACATAAGTGAATCTAGTCGGAAATAGGTATTTGACTCTGTTTAGGATTTACACGGAATTCGAGTTGGATTTGGAGTCCTTATCGGTTAAAAAGGGTCTCTAGGGTTTACTAATGCTATATATACCAAATAGAATCGATGAAAAAGCCGGGGGTGGGGGGAAGAAGCCAGAGCCACCGAAAAATTCCAGGAGAAAACACTTCTGCTGCTGGTGAAGAAGAAGGTGAAGAACATAAGGCGCTCAAAAACTGTCGTTGACGCAGTCACTGAAGCAGTTGTATTTCTGAAGCACATGAAGCCCGTTCTTTTATTTTGTTTTCTTTTCTTTCTTCTGTAACTCAGAGAACAAGTCTCTGTAACGTTTATAAGCGTTTCTGTTCTCCTGTGTTACTATTAATTCATCTTTGTATACACTTTTTGAGCTATGCAAATCTATGTTGAGGGTGTTTCCAATACAATGAGCTAATCACCATCACTGGGGCGACGGAGGAAGCCATTCTTCCAATAATTAAGTGGTAACTTCTATTTTATCTTTTTTTTTACAATTCTTTTATTATTAATTGCTTTAAATTAAATTGGAAAAAATGGTTTTATCAAATAATTGTGTTTTCTTTTGATGGGTCATGCTTAGTTTCAAACTTTTGATGTCTCATACTTTCGATTTACAATTATTATTTCAAAAACCTAACTTTGGCAATATTTAAAATAAATTGAATACAGGAATTGTAAGATTTTATCACTTGAAATATTGGCTAATGGTGGAATATTTAGCCCTAGTTCTTCCCATCAATTTGAAATCAAGTTTGTTTTAATCTTCTTTATTTTTATTAATTAAAAATTAGGTCTAGAAATCGAATCTTCACAAGTCTGAGTATCGAACTTTTTACCACTATTCTAAAATCACATCAATTTTTGGACGCGCCAGGCATGGGACGTATCAGCTAGGGGCGTTCTAGGCTTAATGGAGTTGGTACTCGGGGACACGTCAGGCTAGGGACGCGTCAGGCTAGTGATGTTCGAAGCCAAGGTCGCATCAAGCATGGGACGCTTTAGCCAAGGGCGCATCAGCTAAGACGCGCTAGCTAAGGCCTCATCAGGCCAAGATATGCTAGTTAAGGTCATGTTAAGCTAGTTGGCGCTAGGGTTAGCGCTTTTAGCGCTATGGTGGCAAACTAACGCCAATGTGGTGCTAGCATGGCGCTAATAGGAGAAAGGATAAGGTTAGCCTAGCTCAGAGGCTTGATGCGTCTTTTGACGCATTTCTTCTTCTTTGTGGCACAGATAAGAGGAGTGACGCATAATTCATAGCTTATCTTTGAGCAAAGTGCTAAAGTAGTATATTTGAGCTCAGAAGAGCAATTTGAGAAGCATTCATTGCGAACGAAGCGTTAAAATAGAGTGTATTTTAGGGTTTAAGCATTAGTTGTTCCTGCATTTGATAGATGTTACCAGAACCTCGATGCGCATTCGAGGTAAGTTCAAGGAATTCAACAGTGGAATTTATGCGACTTGAGAGTAATTCCAAATGGAATAAATATTATGAGTATTGAGGAGGCTGCAAGGCCAGTTTAGAGTGTTTGTAGAGAATCTGTATTCTTAATTCGCTTGCGGAATATAAGTAGAGATACAATATTCCATGTTTTAGAATAGAACTAAGCATATGCGCATAAATACGCATATATCCTTTTATATTCCTGCTGCTTGGCAGAGGGAAATTTCATAATTCTAGCCTTTGTCAAAAACTTACAATCTATATTAAGTCCCCTGCTTAGTGAGGAACAATAATATTGCACAGTAAGCACTAGATGGTGATAGTATGCTTATAGTGATTACATATGCATAATTTAAATTTTAAGAGTAGAAGGAGGTATACTTAGTTTCTTGGATGTTTGAGATATACTCATCTTTTTATATATATATATATAACGTCACTTCCCTATTTTCGGTTTTCTTCTTCTTCTTTGATTTTGTTGGTAGTAGGCGTGACAAGAGTTGATCCTGTCTTTCAAGGTTGCAATATCAACAAGTATGGGAGCTTGATCTTGAGTAAGTGCTATGGCCGATCAGACCAAAAGGGTAAGCGTCTTTTTTTTTAATATATACGGTGCCAATATTGCTATTCCCTTGCAACCCTAGTTCTTGCTCGTGATATTCCAACTAGAATCATATACTTTTTGAAAGCCATCAACCTTAAGCAAACTAGGGTTTGAATCCTCTTTTGATATTGAAAGAACTTGAATGCATTGCAGATGACTAGTGAGCATGATAATGATGTTGGTACATCTTCTGGCCAGAATAGAGTAGAAGTTTTTGATACTGTATTTCTTGATAGCGTACCTCATATCCATGATAGGTTCCGAGAATATATTTCTGAAGAGCTCGTCGTACCTTCTGGTTTATTGGAAACTTTATTCCTCACTCTGAGAAGTATGTTATTCCTCAGAGTGTTGCTCTTGAGACTGTTGTAAGTTTTTTTTTGCAGATATGAGATTATGTATCTTCTTCTGTTGAGTTCAAGACACATCAAGTTCTCATGAAAAAATGGGTAAGATTGTGTAGAGCAATGTTGAGTGACTCTTCAGTGGTTAAGGTTTTGAGAGATGCTCAAACGCTTTATGTTGTAAGAATTTCTGATTATCTGCAGGTCTTCAAGGATGTTAAAGGTCTTTTGAATTTTGCTTCACGTTGGTGTGAACCAAATTATTCTGCTATGCGCCTGGGGTGAACTAACAATTATTGGTTGGTCCTGTTTGGGAACTTGAGTAAGGATTAAATTGTTGGGGGTTTTCTATAAAAAATTATAAACGAGAACTTACAACTTCTGATTTCTGGGACTCTCCCTATCAAAAGTTCCGCTGAAGAGAAGCGAATGATCACGGATTTGGAGAGAAAAATAGAATAAAATCCAATAGGGTAGGGTTTGATATGGTGCACATTATGTAAAGTAAATCGATCATTGGTGGAATAGTAAAACCGATATGGATGATCCCACTATTAGCGACCCCTTGACCATTGCAACGTTTCTGACACTCTGGTTTTTTAGAGATGTATACGAGGGCTTCCCCATTGGCGAATTGAAGCTCTCGGTGGTCCCTCTAACAGTAGGCTTGCTGGTGGTGAATGTATCTCTCTTGGTAAAATTTTTCTTGGTTTTTTATATTCTCACTGAGATTCACTGGCTCGCGATATGAAGATTGATTCTTGCATTCATACTGTGTTCCTTCAAGCATGGTTATAGGAGCACTTCCTAAAATACGCGCCTTTGTGATAAGTGCATAATTTACATGATTTTAATATCAAATTCATACTAATATTTGTTATAATTCTTGCATATTATTTGTTACTACTCTTGTTTTCTTTTATTTCTTTCTATTAGGTGAATTATCCCAATGAGAGTGAAAATGGCTACAAAATAGCTAAGAAGTGAAGTACTCTAAGTATTCAAGCATCTCAAGTCAAACAGAAGTGGAAGAAGTGCAACGAAACATGAGACGGGCCAAAGACCAAGTTCAACTCGTTCAAATCCAGAGTTTTTTTTTCATCATCTTGAAGAGAATTGAAAGATAAAGAGAATGCAAAAAGAATGAGGTCATTCCGACATCAACGAAGAAGTTATGAGCAAAACAAGATAATATTGAAGATTTAGCTCACAGACCGTAGAGGTTTGCAAATTATACCCGTATGAATTCTTGAACTAAAAGGGTTTGCAAACCTTGATCAACTATTACCAAAACCGTAATTGGGATTGTTTGGTACGTTTTTGGACTTCTAAAACAAAGAAAACACGGTCCCGAAAGGATTCTAAACCCGAGATATCATGAGTATTATATAAGAAAACTCCCAAGACATTAAGAAGACATCTTTAAGTAATCTCATAAACTTTATTTTCCATATCACAACTTCTACATAAAAAAACCTAGGATTTACCCCTTTAGGAGGAAACCTTCATTCTCCTTCATCTTTTTCTTCCTTGTAATATGAGTAGCTAATTCTTTTGATGATTAAGGATGATCTCAATGTTCTAGACATGAAGCTATATTAGTTATACAAATCCATTCAAAGTTTTAATCATCTTGTCGTTTGTTTTCATTAAATCTAGGGTTTATGATTGATTTTTAGATTTTTCAAGTGTACAATTGGATTATTCTACTGATCACTCTAATGCTAGTACAGAGTTGAGCGATCCTTAATTGTCGATCATTTTCTACAAAAGTAGAGGGATTCTGTGGAGCAATCGTGTGCGAAGACAACACTAGCAAGTGACCAATCGTATTGAGTCTAACTACTAGGATCAAACCTAAATTCACAAATCTTAAAGCATTCACACCTTGTAAACGTACCTCAAGGTGGCTCAGTTGGATAGAATTCGGTTACTAAGCGTACCTGTTATCCAGGGAAAAAAGGAGTTTTGGGAATAGCTAAGCGTACCTGCTATTCTATGGTTGGCGATGAATGATTCTGACGAATAATAGATAAGTACACTAATCAAGTTAAATTTGGTAACAACTAAGGACTCCCTAATCATATTTCTTTCTTATTATTTTATTTATCGTTATTTTTAGTTAATTAATTCACAAACCCTCATTTTTAGTATTTATTCTTGTTTTGCTAATCTAAATAACCTATCAACTACACAGCTCTCTGTGGGAACGATCCTTATTACTGCTATATTACTAGTTAATTAGTGGGAAATATCTTGACTAATTTATTGCACTTACGACACGCATCAGATTTGGTGCCAATGACGGGGAGCAATTGCTAATTGATTTGTTATTAGTTTTAGCTTATTTTAGTAGTTTAGAACTTTTTCACGTTTTTCTTTAGTGTTTTTCAGATTTTAGGTTTTCGTGGTGTTAACAACTAGTTGAAGGTATTCAACTCTCCTCAAAAGCGAGAGGTAAATTATGAAAACAGGTTGTAAGTATTACTTTTGTTTTATTTTATTTTTATTTTAGGTTTTAGTAGTTTTTACGTCTTTCTTGTGAGTCGTCATGTTTCCATTCGGAAATAACATGTATGATGCACAAGAACAATCATATAATAGTGGTAATCAATATGATTTTTAATCTTATTCTTATGACAACTACCAACTATACTAAGGATATAATCAAAACCAATCTTTTGGTTATGATCAATACCCTACGGAACCTTTTGGTTATTCTCATACATGTCAAAAACTTTATGACAGACATCTAAGTGAACAATCACAAGGATGGGGGGATAGTTATGCTTCTAATAATTTTTCTAGTCTTGGATATCTAATGCAACAATTTATGGATAATTAGGATCGAGAAAATTAAAAGATGGACGAGCACAACAAAAAGACTGAAGATACATTCCAAGAACTTCAAAGGAATATGGATATCCTGAAAAGAGATATGGATCAAATTAAGGAGGAAAGGGAAAAGGATGATCAACCATTCAAAATTCCTTGTAACAATGATAAAGTTATTCTAACTCCGGATCATAATAACGATCATTCGTCTATTTAAAAGGAGGAGCCTTGGTATAATAGAACCATTGTTTTAAACGGGTTAACATAATCAAATGCATATCACTGTTATAAAGAATATCCGGATTACAATGTTTTTAAGCCAGTTGATTTGCAAGTAGAAGACCCAGTTATTTCTTCCGAGGAGACTCATACCGATTATCCTACGGTTTACACTAAAGAGGATCTCCTTAGAGAGGAATTTGATTCTGATGATTAGAGTGTTGAAAAGATGGAGATTGAGAAAGAAACCGAATTGATTGATTTCGTGGAAGACCCAATTGAGCTTGAAATTGATAAAGAATGGTTTTCAAAAAGTTTGATAGAGGACCAAGACACATATGAGGTAAATGATTCATTGCATACCCATGATTCGGATCCCGTAGAAGGTTTGCCTAATCATTTGTATTTTATATCTTTTGATCCTCCTCCCCCAATCGAAATAGTTCCCCAAAAGGGTGTTAACCCGATTTTTAAGGAATTACCTCACTTAGGGGTGGGCATATGTGCTACCAAAATTCTAAAGAATTAATTTTCTTCTAGCTATCCACCACTATATGTGTTTGATTTTAGCATTATGCAGGTTCACCGAGAGTAACCCAAAGAAATTCCCCTTTTCTATGTTCTTTATACACATCCAAGTGTGGGGGAAACTTCCATAAAATAAAAATCTCATTATTTTTATCTTATGCTAGTCATTGTCTGAAGTTGTTATTAGAACTGCAGATTACTGTCTGTGTGGATCCCCAGATTTTCAGATTGTTGGTATACATGCGATAATGAGAAGGTCAGGCTGAGGATGTTAAACTAAGAGCTGCATGGGAGGCAATCCATTAGTTTTGTATTTATATCTTTTTTCTTTTCTTTTTTAGTTTTCATATCATTATGTGATTTCCCATCTTGATTTTACATTGGAAGAGTCAATTTACATTGAGGATAATGTAAGGTTTAAGTGTGGGGGAGTGGTTAAGCATTTATATTTTTAGTATTCACTTTTGTGGCTAGAATTTTTATTGCATAAAAACCTCCAAGTTTTAGATATTTTAGAGTCACTTAGTATACTTCTAGCTAAGTTTACATACGAAGTTCTTATCGAAATAATTGAACTTAGAAGTATTAGAGAAGTACATTCGGGTTGCTTAGTTGTTGAGGGGCTAAAGCTGACAAAAAGGGACTTACACTGCCGGTAGAAAGTACGCTATTAAAGAAGATGATCATTCAATACCCATGAGTGAGGCACCAGACCTACAATTCTTTGTACCTGTCTAAATTGTCCATTTAGAGTGTTTCATCTGCGCAAAATCCGGGTAGAATGATGAGCTACTGATGCGTGTCGTAAGTGCAAAAAATTGATCAAGGTATTTTCGACTAATTACACAGAGAGCTGTGTAATTGATAAGTGACACTTAGCTTTTGCTAGTCCTCGAGCAAACTACCATCAAAACTAACCTAAACTAAAACACAACAACTCCATTTCGTCGAGGACACGGTTGCACTTAGCATGTGCAACAAGCCTTTAAACCCCTAGGTGTCCCTAGTGGACGAGTTATAGTCTCGTGAGGTTTACAAGAGGTATACCCACAAAACCTAAATTCCAACTTTCAAACATTCAAGAGAACATGCATCCAAAGAGCTAGGAAGGCATAAAATTTCTGCACACTAATAATAAGAAGTTAGAAATTCCAAAGAATATTATTCTCATGCTTAACTCTTGAGTTAGGAGAAAACCACCATACGAAAGAATATAGGTTCGAGAGCGATCGAATATTTCTACCTCACCAACAAGATTTTATGAATTTAACACTCAAAAGACGCACTTTATAGTTCTCATATGTGCATGCAGAAATGGAGATAGAAATCCTGCACACGTTGAATGATGGGAAGGAAAGGTAACCTTCCGAATCATATGAAGATGTTATCCCATAGAACGTGGGACGAAAAAAGAACCTTTTTTTTTTCTTTTCTATGGTGCCTTTAAGAAAGGAAATTAACCACTATTTGAGGATGGGAATGCTTACTTACCTTCTCACTTGATCGACAATCAACACCACTCTCAGAACATCCAATAGAAACGTCTTCAGTCTTCGATCTTCAACTGTTGATGATGAACTCTTGAACTTCATAGAACTTTGAAAATTATAACACTTTTTTTTATCAATTCCTTGTTGTTTGAAACTTCTTTATAGATTTATTCTTCCCTAAAACCTTATTGAATGAATAACAAAATAAATATAGACTAAAGCAATACAAAACACAATTTTTTTCCTTTTTTTTTTTCCTATTTTTTTAATTCATCAAACTATAATAGAAATAATAAAGAAACTACTATGGTCGTGGAAAAAGGATTTTACCACTTGATTCTTTACAACTTGTATTATCTCGATATCATAAACTTTACTAACTATGATCTTTTGATTTCTTTCGCTCTTGTACATAAGTCTTCAACATGTATCTATAACTCTGCTCTTTGTATTGTTGCTTTACTTGAATATAAGATTTGCTCTTTCTTTTATTGTTGCTTGTAAACCTTGAATGTATTCAACTTTTCTTCAAATTTGTAATGCTCCACTTGTTGATGATATGCATCTATGTACCTATTGTTGTCGACAGAATGATGCCAACTGCAAACAATACTACAAGATAGAGTTATCAATTCTGATGACACCCTCATGGTTGATAGAAATAACACCCAAGAGATCAAAAAGTAGTGCTGAAATCGGTGCGAAGTTAGGTAACTCATCATTCTACCCAGAGTTTTCGCAGATGAAACACTCTAAACAGACAATTTAGACAGGTACAACGAATTGCAGGTTTGGTGCCTCACTCATGGGTATTGAATGATCAACTCTTCTAATACTGTATTCTCAACCAGCAGTTTAAGTTTATTTTTTTCAGCTCTAGCCTCTCAACAAGTAAGCACTCTGAATATAGTTTTCTAATACTTTTAAGTTTAGTTATTTCGATTAGAACTCTGTATGTAAACTTATCTAGAAGTATACAAAGTGACTTTAAATTCCCAGTTGGAGGTTTTCATGCAAATATGTACAAAAGTTTAAAAATTCTACTTACAAAAGCAAATACTAAATATCTATATGCTTAACCACTCCCCCACACTTAAACTTTACATTGTCCTCAATGTAAATTGATTCCTCTAATGTAAAATCAAGATGGGAAATCAAATAATGATATGAAAAACTAGAAATTAAAAGCAAAAGATAGAAATACATAACCAAATGGGTTGCCTCCCATTTAACGCTTAGTTTAACGTCCTCAGCTTGACCTTCTGGTTTGCGCCCGTAAACCAACAATTTGAAAATATGGGGATCCATCCAGGCAACAATCTGCAATTCTAATAACAACTTCACAAAAACGTTAGCATAAGATATAAATATTGAAACTGCTACTGTATGGAAGTTTCCCCCACACTTAGTCTTTTCTACACTTAGAAATGCATAAAGAACATAGAACAAGGGAACTTCTTTGGGTTCCTCTCGGTGAGCCTGCACAATGCTAGAATCAAACACATCAAGTGGTAGATACTTAGAAGCAAAGTAATCCGTTAAAATTTTAGAAGCACACAACTCCAATCCTAAGTTAGGTAGCTCCTTCAAAATTGGATTAACAACTCTTTGAGAGACTACTTCAATCAAGGGAAAATGATCGCTAGAAATAGAATTATCAAAAGGATTAGACAAATCTTCCTCTACCCTTGTATTATATTATTTACCTCATGTGTATTATGGTCCTCTATCAAACTTTTTGAAAGCCATTCTTCGTCAGTTTCTACTTCAACCGAAATCTAAGCATCATTATTATCCTTGGCAAGGTTAATTGGGTCTTCCATAACATTAATCAATTTGGTTTCATTCTCGAAGAAAGGTCACTCATATTTCTCATAGTTATCGGACCAATAATTAGGTTTATATGTAAGAGCATCCTCTAGTGTGTACTCCTTAGAGATATAGAAATCCATATACTCCTCATCATCAAAATTGAACTCCGCTCTAAGGAGATCCTCTTTGGTGTAAACCGTAGGATAATCGGTATGAGTCTCCTCAGAACAAATAACCGGGTCTTGTACTTGCAAATCAACTGGAATAAAAACATTGTAATACAAATATTCTTTATAACGTTGATTAGCTTTTGAGTATGTTACCCCGTTTTGAACAATGGTTCTGTCATACCAAGGCTCCTCTTTTTGAATAGGAGAATGATCGTAACTATGATCCTAAGTTGGAATAACTTCATATTTGTTACACAAAATTTTAGATGGTTGCTTATCTTTTTTTATTTTGAGTTGATCAATGTCTCTTTTTAAGTTGTCCACGCTCTCTGGAAAATATTGAACCATGTTCCTTAGGAACTCTTCTACCATATTACAGAAGGTATCTGCAAAATAGAGACTTTTTGATCAAGAGCATAACTATCCTCCCATCCTTGTGGTTGTTCACTTACATACCCGTTGTAGGGTTGTTAGCATGTAAGCGAATAACCAGAAGTTCCGTAAGGTATTGGTCATATCCATAAGATTGGTTTTGATTTACCCTTGGTATGGTTGGTAGTTGTCATAAGACTGAGGTTGAAAACCATATTGATTACCACTATTTTATATTTGATCTTGTGCACCATACATGTTATATCCGTAAGGAAACATGAAGACTCACAAGAAAAACGTAAAAACTACTAAAACCTAGAAATAAAATAAAACAAAAGTGATACTTACAACCTGTTTTCAGAATTTACTTCCCTCTTTTGACAAGATTTGAACACCTTCAACAAGTTCTTAACACCATGAGAACCTAAAAACCTGAAAAACACTAAGAAAAACGTGAAAATATCTATACTATAAAAACAATCTAAAACAAATAACAAATCAATTAGCGACTGCTCCCCGGAAGCGGTGCCAATTTGATGCATGTCGTAAGTGCAACAAATTACTCAAGATATTTCTCACTAATTAACTAGTAATATAGTGATGGTAAGGATCGTTCCCATAGAGAGCTGTGTAATTGAGATGATATTTGGATTAGCAAAACTAAAATAAAGTAAAAGAGAAAGGGGGGTTAATTGTAAGTTGACTAAAAAGATAATAAACAAAAATAAGAAAGTTGATTAAGGATTCCTTTGTTGTTACCAAACGTTGACTTGATTAGTATACTTATCTATCTTTCGTAAGAATCATTCATAACCAACCGTAGAATATCAATAAACTCTGCTATCCCCCAAACTCCTTGTGTCACTGGATACGAAAGCACTCGACTACCAGATTCTATTCATCTGAGCCACCATGAATAAGCTCTCAAGGTGGAACCCAGTCGAATGCATTAGGGTTTGTGAATTTAGGTTGATCCTAGCATCAAATGCGTAAGCTCGGTCTGCTTACTAGTGTTGTCTTCACACACGATTGCTCCACAGAATCCCTCTGCAAGGTCTTACGTTCTCTACTTGTGTAGGAGGTGTTCGACTATTACACGTATCTCACAACTCTCTACTAGCAATATAATGATCAATAGATTAATCTAGCATGCACTCCAAACAATCTAAAAAATCAATCATAAACCCTAGATATAGTGAAAGCAAACAATGATGATAATAACTTCAAACAAACTTGTATTAACTAATAAAGATTCATGCTTAGAACATTGAATTCATCCCTAATTAACAAAAGGTTTAGATACTCATATTGCAAAAAGGAATGGTTTCCTCCTAAGGGGTAAACCCTAGGTTTAGATATAGAAGTTGTGATATGAGAGGTAGAGTATATGTATTGGATTGTAAAGATGTAAAGATATTTTGTTTGAGCCTTTGATGTCTTCTTTTATAGCCTTTAATGCTTGAACCTTAAGTGTCCTCTCCTTCTAGAGTTTAGAATCCTTCCCTAATCATGTTTTCTTGTTTTAGAAGTCTAAAACGCGTCAAAACGGACCCCATAGGTTAGCCACAATCGGCATGGTCGATTTCCATGAACCATGCCGACTATATGATCAAAATAACTCCAATTCTCTGTACCCAAACTTGCTCAAGTCGGCATGGTAGATTCCCAATGAACCGTGCCGACTTTAGGGATTAAAAAATCCAATTTTTCTGTATGAAAAAGTGTCCCAGTCGGCATGGTTGGGAACCGCGCCGACTGAAATGCTGTAGATGACTTTTTCTTGCTTCGGCTATTTTGTCCATAACTTCTTCGTACGAACTCGGAATGACCTCAATTTTTTTGCGTTCTTTTTAAGATGGTATTCAGAACTCCTGGATTTAAATGAGTATAATTTATCTTGGAATACCTTTCACTTGTAATGCTTTACTTCCTTGCATGTAGCTCCTTTTCGGATGATTCACCTAATATGTGACATAAGATAGAAAACAAGAGTAATAGCAAGTAATATTCAATTATAGGTAAAAACGTATGGATTTAACACTATATGAATTATGCACTTATCAATAGGTTATTTAGATTAGCAAAACTAGATTAAATACTGAAAAGGGGGGTTTTGTAGATTAATTAACTGAAAATAATAAATAAAATAATAAGAAAGAAATATGATTAGGGAATCATTCGCAGTTAACAAACGTTGACTGAATTAGTATACTCATCTATCTTTCGTCAGAATCAATAATCACCAACCGTAGAATAGCAGGTACGCTTAGCTATACCCAAAACTCTTTATATCACCGGATAACAAGTACGCTTAGTCACCGGATTCTATCCAACTATGCCGCCTTGAGGTACGCTTACAAGGTGTAACTCGATTGAACACTTTAAGATTTGTGAATTTAGGTTTGATCCTAGTAGTTAAACTCGGTACGCTCTGTTCACTTACTAATGTTGTCTTTACTCGTAATTGCTCCACATAATCCCTCTGCAAGGTCTCACGATTTCTACTTGTGTAGAGAATTAAAATACTATTACACTTATCTCACAACCTCTACTAGCAATAGGATAATCAAGATATTAATTTCGCACGCCTTCCAAACAATCTAAGAATTACCCATAAAATATTAGATAGCAAAAACAATCGATAAACCAAATCAACTTTCATTACCCGTGGACATAGGCAGATCTCTGCCGAACCACGTTATACAATTGTGTCAATCTCATCTTTTATTTGATATGTTATGATTTTATCATAATTGCTTTTTTCTACTCATCAAAATTATTGGTTGTGTTACCATGAAAATGGCAACCACACCTTCAACTCAACAGCATCACCTTCATCATCTCTGCCAATCAACATCACTGCCATTAATGGCCGATCACCATCATCAGCTCTAACTCTCGACAGCTTCACCACAGCTACAACTCCATTCTTGTTGATCACAGACTCAGAACCAACATCCATGAAAAAGCCAACAACTTCCACCACCGATCCATCATCACTGCACATCATTGGGTTCATCATGGCTATCCAAACCCTTAACTCGAGCTTCTCTTTAACGGCAGCAACCCAAAAAATCATTTATGGCAGTCACCACCATCAATGCCTTCAAATGACCTATTTGCCCTTAGTTCTTGTTTTGCTTATAACTTTATCGACAAAAGATTGATCGTAGAAACTCCACCTTCACTGCTCGCTGAACAGGTAGAGACGAACAACATATTTAGAGGAAGAAGATGGTGGCATTCCTTAACAAATAGCCTGGTGCCTTTAACACTATTTAAAAACCGACATCCCTTATAGGAATGGCTGGTGCCGTTATAAGTATTCAAATATTTGAAATATCTCTTCCCCTTAACGTACAGTGGGTTGTCAATAGCAGTTTCCCATGAAATGACCTATTTTCCCTTAGTTCTTGTTTTGCTTATAACTTTCTCATACGAAGTCGGAATGACTTCATTCTTTCGCCGTTGGCTTCGTTTCTTCATTCTCTACATGAAGATAATAAGAAAGTAAATCAACCACTATGTGAGGATGAGAATGCTTACTTACCTTCTCACCCAGTCTACAATCAACATCACTCTCACAGCAAATAGAAACGTCTCCGGTCTTCAACTGTTGATGATGAACTCTTGAACTTTGTATTACTTCGAAAAATATAATTATTTTCATAAATTACTTGTTTTTTGAATCTTCTTTATAAATTTATCCCCCCCACGACCTTATTGAATGAATACAAAAGGAAATATACACTAAGCAATATAAACATGTATTTTTTTTCTGATTTCTTTTCCGTTTTTTTTTACATAAACTAAAAACATATAATGAAACTAATGTGATCGTGGGAAGGACTTTACCACTTGATTATTTAGAACTTGTATTGTCTCGGTATCATAAACTTCATAAAAATTCACACCTTTTTCTTTTCTTTCTTTTTCACTTAGTCTTCAACTTGGATATATAATTTTTAGTCCTGTTTTTGTTGCTTGCAAACCTTGATTGTATTCAACTTTCTTCGTGATTTTGATGTCGCTCTGCTTGTTGAGATTATGTGTTTCTATTGCTGCTTTGTCGAGAGAATGGTGCCAACTGCAAAAAAGACTATAAGATAGAGTTAGCAATTCTGATGACACCCTTATGATTGATAGAATTAACAATAAAAAGATCAAAAAGTAGTGCTGAAATTGGTACGAGGTTGGGTAGCTCATCATTCTACCCGAAATTAGCGCACATGAAACACTCTAAACGGAAAATTGAAGGCTTGGTGCCTTACTCATGGGTATTGAATAATCATGTTCTCTAATACTATATTCTCTACCGGCAGTTTTAAGTCCATTTTTGTTAGTTCTAGACTCTCAACACCTAAGCAACCCGAATATAGTTCTCTGATACTTCCAAGTTCAATTATTTCGGTAAGAACTCCGTATGTAAACTTAGCTAGAAGTATACAAAGTGACTCCAAAATCTCATAAAGTTGGAGGTTTTCATGCAAATATGTACAAAAAGTTCAAAAATTCTACCTACAAAAGTGAATACTATATGCTTAATCGCTCCCCCACACTTAAACTTTACATTGTTCTCAATGTAAATTGACTCATCCAATGTAAAATCAAGATGAGAAATTCCTATTATGATATGCAAAACTAATAAAAATTAAAAGCAAAAGATAGAAATACAAAACCAGTGGGTTGCCTCCAATACAACCCTTAGTTTAACGTCCTCAGCCTGACCTTCTCATTATCGCCCGTTTTAATAACTTTATGTTAATAAATCCGTGGATGTACACCAACAATCTGAAAATCTGGGGATCCACACAGATAGTAATCTACAGTTCTAATAACAGATTCACACAATGATTAGCATAAAATATAAATAATGAAATTGTTATTTTATGGAAGTTTCCCCCACAGTTAGTCTTTTATACACTTGTAAGTGTATAAAGAACATAGAAAAAGGAAACATCATTGGGTTCCTCTCAGTGAACTTGCACAATGCTAGAATCAAACACATCTAGTGGTGGATACTTAAAAGCAAAATAATCCGTTAAAACTTTAGAAGCACACAACTCCAATCCTAAGTGAGTTATGTTCTTAAAAGTTATATTAACAACTCCTTGATAAACTACTTCTATCAGGGGAGAACAATCCCTAGAAATAGAATTATCAAAGGATTAGACAAAAGTTCCTCTATATTTTGTTTTGGGTTATTTACCTCATATGTGTCGTGGTCCTTTGTCAAACTTTTTTGAATGCCACTCTTTATCAGTTTCTACTTCAGTCAAAATGTCAACATAATTATTATCCTTGGCAAGCTCAATTGGGTCTTCCACAACATTAATCAATTTGGTTTCACTCTCAATCACCATCTCTTCAAAACTCTCATCATCGGAATCGAATTCCTCTATAAGGAGATCCTCTTCGGTGTAAACCATAGGATAATCAATATGAATCTCTTCAGAAGATATAACCGGGTCTTCTTTTTCTATAGAAGTTAAAGCCCAAATACTTAGGAAGATTCCCATGAAAAATATGAGGATATAAGAGGAATAAGAAGAGAAGCTAAGGTTGAGAATTAATAGATGGCCCTTTAGCAATAATGAGGGGTTAAAGGGAGATATATGTCAGGAGGTGATAAAGAAGGAAAGTCTATAAAAGAAAAAAGGATAGTGCAAAGAAGGGATCATCTTTTTATCTCTCTATCCATAAAAGGAAAGGTGTAGTCCTTGCTGTGGATAGGATTGGTCTCCCCTTTACCTGTTGATCCTAAAACATTTTGCAACAACAGTGGGAGGCTCGTCTCTAATCCTTCAAGATGCACTCAGGAAAAGACAATCCAGTTATACCACCCGACCAGCCGACCAATGACGAAGTAATAATAAAAGATGCAATCGATGACGACGAGCCACCTAGATAATCCATCGTCAACACGCCAACCGTACAAATGGTTCACGCGGAAAAGGTAGAGACACTGGTGAATAAGAATAAACAAAAACCAAAGAAGGATACTCAACAGAAGAAAACTTTATAGGATATGCAAACTGGGATGGAAGGGCACAATCGGCGTCAACAGGAGCTTCAGAAGCTTATGAGACAAGTGGAAGAAGAAACGAAAATTACGAGGAAAACACTAGATGGAGAGGGATCCTCCGAGGAGCATCACATGAGGCGATCACCAAGTACCTGGAAGAGCATTACTGAGAAGTCAAGCACGATATCTATGATTCCATGAACACCCCATACTCGGTCGACGTAGCCGAGTATTAGTACCCGAAAGAGTATACGTCTCCCAAGTTTGATACCTACGGGGAAACGCTCGAGAACTCCTTAATCTCTAACTTTAAGTCGGATACAACAACCAGACCAGCCCGAGCAGAAGGAGTATCAGTCATACTAGAGAGAAAGAGAGGGAAGAGGACAAGGAATGCACACACAAAAAAAAAAAAAGTCCCTACACTTCTCGAAATAACTTGCCTTTAAAACATATCTCTATTCTTAAGGAAGAGCTTACAGCGCCGCCTGAGCTGAGTTGAAAGTTAATTCTACCACTTGTAAAGATCGAAACACATTTAGACATTGGAAGTAAGTTGCAACACGATGTTCACGATAATAGCTGTGATGTTCAAAAAATAAAGGAGGGAGCAACCAACCCTCGTGACCGCTTCTTGTAAAAGACGATCCGCATCTGTAAAGCGGGAATAAGATATATTATTCTCACGATCAAAATAGTCAAACACAACACTCAACACATTAGATATATGAGTCAATCGAGAATCTCCGTATCAAACGAGCCCACGCCATATGATAAAAGGGAATATAATATATATTACGCCATAACAGATGAAAACAAGAGGACAATAAAAGATTAAGGTTGAAATTAACCAAATAAGGAAAGAAATATATAATAACACGAGGATAGGGTACAACTACACATTCAATACCACATTCAATGAAATATTAAAATACCAATAAGAATTAATAATATTCTAGGGAACATCAAGAGGATTATAGGATTAATCGTCCCGACTAGCGATAACCGCACGAAAAGCCTCTATCTCTCGGTCCAAATCCCTCATCATAAGAATAGATTCTTCCTACAGCCGAGTAGCTAAATAGCATCGAGTGACTGCTTCAATATGCAAACGCTGAACATCCCGAAGAACCCGATCAGAGGTATTGGTACTACGAGCAATCTCGAGAGTCGTATCTTGTTCCCTAAAAACAGCCCGTATGGCAGCACGATGGCTCATCCTATGGGTCATCAATAGCCCCACTTCATCTTTCAGGAATAAAAGTCACGTTAATTCATCCCGCTTATCAAGCGGTGCCACGAGAGAAGGCACGACAGCCATGGTCAAAGTATATCCGTGAAGTTGATGAGACATGCTCAAAGGAAAAAGACAAGAGAGAGTAAAAATAAAAGAAGATGGGGGAAATATGTATAATGAGGAAAATGAGAAGGACAAAGAAAGGTTTAAATAGAAGAAGCAATGAATATTTATTACCACATGGTCAACAAAGGACAATTACAAAAATAAATGTTCATAGGAATTACAAATCCCTAGAAAAGATACAATAAAAGACGTTACCACAAACTAATCGCCCGACTCTGCCAATATTGCACGATAAATTTATATCTCCCGATCTAAATCTTTCATCATAAACACAACCTCCTGATACTGAGAGTTGGAAGCACACCGCCTCGCATGAGCCTCAGAAATTAGTCGATTGACGTCACCCATAATACGAGCATCAGCATGAGCTTTCTGAGAAAGTTCAAACGTTTCATGTTGATCTCCCCAAGCGGCATCCGTGGTAGCCCGATGAACTAATCTATGAGTCATTAACATCCCTACTTCGTCTTTCACCATCAGGAGCCGCTTGCGCTCTTTACGTGCGTCTGAGGTCATGACATTAGCGGATACCAAAACCATGGTTAAGATATACCCATGTAACTCGTGAAGTCATGACAGTAGCGGATACCAGAATTATGGTGAAGGTATACCTATATAGCTCATGAGGTCATGACAGTAACGGCTACCGGAACCATGGTTAAGGTATACCATGTAGCTCGTGAGCCATCCTTCAAAAAAAAAGGAAGGGGAAAGGAAAGAAAAGATGGAAATAGATATTAAGGCAAAGATAAAAAAATATTTAAATAAAAACAAACACCAAGCACAAGTCAAGGCACTTAATTCAAGAGAAAGAACTTTAAATATGAATTTATAACAGATACAACCACGCGTCCAGAAAAGAAACGCAGCATTTAGTTACAAGATAATCACGAAATAAATTATAGCTGCAACTATAACAGTTATGACTAAAAACAAAACAAAACACACACACACACACACACACCAAGTAACTGCAACTACAACTTCTACATCCCAACAACGCGGAGAACTTGGAGTAGTTTAACAGTACGAGGGATATATTGATCAGTCGCCATCGATCATCCACTTCATTGTGGGCAACGTACGCGGCTTCCCATAGCGCCTCATCCTCATTTCTATCATTAATCAAACGATATAGTTTTTGTTCCGAATTGTTAATAAGAGCAGCTGTCGCAAGGTAAGCCATCATGAAAGACTAAACAAAATGAGAATAATGCGTGCACTATTTATAAACACACAACCCCCATTATAATAAAATATCCTGAAATTCAGGTGCCACTAATAAATAAACAAACAAAACAAAATAATTATCAAAAGTAAAACAACCACTTAAGACAGTGAAAATGTCATAGTAAAAGTCAGTAAAGAGGAGAAAGGAAGAAGGAAGCCAACCAAATCCAAGATAATCACAAACATATTACAAACACTCAATACCAAAGAGAATAAACTTAGACTTCCTCAAAAGCGGCCAGACCTCTTTTTTTCTGCTCGAGGTCCTCATGCACCCGGATCACAGTAGCTTCAGCCTCACAAGCCTCCTACATAGTTGTTGAAACATTGGCAATAAGCTTTTTCAGAGCAGTCCTCTTTCTTAGGCCACTTTAGTCATACCCTTTAAGCTTTGCTCTAGTTTGGCGATTTGAGATGGAATGGTTGAACACGGATCAAACTTGATCTTCACTGTACCTAGAAATTGGGCTAGACAAACTATGGGAAACTTGAGACCTATGCCATCTTGAATGGAAGATTACCATTCCTTCAGCTTACCAACATCATAAGGAGCATCACGAAATCGGGAAAGCCCTTCCCCAGCTTCAAGCAAACCTTTATTCATAAAGACTGAAGTCTTCATATCGTGAATCATACCCTCGTTCACCATATGACCGGTTCGCTCGACAACCATCTTGTAAGTGGCGACTAAGTTTGAGGGAACCCAAAAGCCATGCACTAATCTATGGTTCTTAGTCGCCCCAGCTTCTTCGGTACTTACGACTCAAGGGTAGCAAAATGAAGGATCTCCCGGTTTATCTAATAGGGAAGACGCGTCCACTTCTTCTCGAGTAGATAGGAAAAAATCATTCCCTACAAGCCGCGTGCATTTAACAATGCTCGTGACGCTGGAGGCATCCTTCTTAAACTCGAAATTTCTACATCATTTCTTCATAATCTTAAAAAAAAAGAGGGCGTAAAGAGTATAAGAAGAGTATCTAAAAAATAAATAAAAATAAATGAATGAAACTAACCTTAGAAGGTTGGAGATTAGGAGACGACACGCGAGCAGGAGAAGGCTCGTAACGATCAGAAGGAGGATGAGAAGAACTCGAAGACGACTTCGAACCACCAACAAAACCTAAAATAACAACAAATAATAATGAACAATAAATAAAACAAAAACACGAAGAAAACATATGATAGGGTAGTGAAATGGACGTATAAATAGAAAAAACAAAATATATGCCTTATCACCAGATCAAAAAGGAAAAACACGAAATAAAAAAAGTGACAAGTGGAAAGCAAAAGAGACAATAATTAGCATAAGGAGATATATTTTTGGCAGAAGGCACATGGTCCCGAGATACACCAGAATGAAATAAGATGAACCACCACGACTACATGAACCAAGTAGGCTGGTAGGCGTCTCCTGGGGATGTTTCTGAGAACGGGTAGTGGTGACCACCAAAAGATTAAGAGAAACAACATGTAAACGTGAGGAGAAACACCACCACCCCTGGGAAAAACAACACCCAAACTATATATACGATACACGAAAGAGGAAGAAGTCAGACTGGTGATAGCCCGAGCTTTGGCATATCTAGGAGACATAGGAGTAGCATCAGCTAAGATAGACCAGGGGATACGCGGAGTTGGTAGGATTCCCGCATCACGCTTAGCTTTTTTAGACTTATGACGAGGCGACCACTCGTGTTCAGGAATATTAAGATATTCTTCCACCCTAAAAGAACGGGACTTGTACCCAACAAAGACGACAAAGAGATCACCCTGATAACACACAATTAGAAAAAAAAATCCTTTTCTTTTAAGGGAGAAAAGAGACCACACACTACATATACCTGATCAGAGGATCCCGGAGCCGGCTGAAGAGTTTGGACCTTGCCCGACATTTTTTGCGGTGGAGGAGGGGGCATCTGTTCCTTTCTAACCCCTCTTTTCGACAACTCATGATCAGTCGGGGGAATCCAACTAGTAGTCAATGGAACCAAGGGATGACCTTTTGAACTGGGCATAATACCTAACTTGGTAGCTACCGGCGCATCCAGCTTGATATGACCCGACGCATGCATCAACTTGAGGTCATCCGAGGATAATGTAGGTGGAGGAACTGGTTCAAGTAGAAGAAAATTCATATCTTGCTTCTGAATTTCTGGATGAAACGGAATACTAATTGGGAGAAACAAAGAGCTCTCGCGTCGGGGAAGGTTGATAGAAAGAAAAGTGAATTGATCGATCCGCCAAACGTATCTCTCTTTCAAATGCGAAGCGATCGAAGCTAACTCTAATATCAGTCTACTCGGTAGAATATGAATCTGGATAATGGAATGGGACCCCTTGGTTAAATCCCAATGCTGAGCCACGCAATTAGAATTATAGGACATTGCTATGAACTTACCCAAGTAAAAAAACAGGGAAATAACCAGGAAATACATCCATGATAGAGTCAAAGTCATCACTCACAAAAGGTTGCTCAGAGTTCAGAGTCACATCCGTAATCTCAGTAGTAAAATCATAGGGGAGAGAACCAGAATGACCGTCGTGATAAGAAAAAGGCTTGAATTCATTGGCCACATACATATAGTCCTTAAGAATATTCTCGAATGATCTCCCTCTCCCGCACCACAGGGCCGTGCAAGTATAATAGTAAGAAGCCGGAACTATATCGAAGGTGCCATCTCCTCTCTCAACCCTTTCCTCATGATGAATGGCTAAATCATTAATCGAAGGATCATACTTTGGAAAATGCTCCCATGCCCAAGACCGAAGGAAGTTTGCCGCGATAAAAGTTTTAACGATGTGAAGAACGTCCACCCTTTGAATGTCTTTACAGAGGAGATCCAGCTGACGATACAAACCGCCCAAGAATTGGTGTTAAAGAAAATGATATACCTCGCGATATCATTATATCCATTGGCACGATCTCATTCTTGATGGTGTCACGGGGGTTGTGCTCGAAAACTTCATGACAAAGCTAGTAAAGAAGAAAAGCCGCTAGTTCGGCACGAGCATTCTTATTTTTGGACGGGAGAGATAACATCCCCGTCTACAGGACTTTGAACCCAATACTTCACTCATAAAGGGAAGGAAGTGCGTTTTTTCTTACTGACTTTGGTACCGTGAACAGAAAGGGCTCCACCTCGAGTAGTTCGGCTTGGTACATCAGCAACAGAATCCTTCATAGCATCAACCATCATCTTCCCACCAATAGGGTGGGCTGTGGCCTTCTCTCTTGCTTCTGAAGCAGGGGTAACCTTGGAATTCCCCTTAGCTGATTTTCCTGACCTAATGACCTTCTCCTCCATAGGGTAAGCACCCTTTAATAGGGACTCATCTTTCCCCTCCGATCGGACTTCTCGGGATTTACCTTTATAGCCAATCAAGTGAGCACATAGAACCCTTTCTGAATCGTCCATAACTTCGAAGATGGCCGCCTCATGATATAATTGAGACCCGTGAATCGGAAACCCCATCAAAGCCACGACATCCTCCAATACAGGAGTCGCCTCACCCTAGGAAAAAAATAAAGTAAGAACTCGGGGGATCTAGCGCGAGTAGAGTCTAATTATATCACTTTTATATTTGACCACCACATGATGAAGATAGGCGTCTATTGCTTCGTTTATTCCTAAAGAGCAGAGCGTAGCTAAATGGACAGGTTTGGAACGAATGTATTTGACCCAAGACTTCTAAATGGGAGAATTTTCAGATGAATAGCGGGAATCTATTGTTGGAAGGTGATAATCCCCGTGTTGAATTGCCATACGTGGAATATTGTTGAAAGCGTGAAGGGGGAGGTCACTGATAGGTGCATTATTTGTATTATTTGGATACTATAATTCATTAATTTCTTGTTAGTTTTCATATCATTATTCTTTGATTTTGTTTGTTTATGAGTTTCTTAGGAGTTTTGAAGTGTATTCAACCAAAGAAAAAGAAAGGAGTTCTTTAAGACACGAAATGAACAAGGAAGTTGAGTTCTACTAATGGAGAAGGGACAAATAACGAATTCCACTCATTCAAATCCAGGAGTTCTTAATACCATTTTTAAGATAACGAGAAGACGAAGCCAACGCAAAAAGAATGAGGTCATTTGGAGTTCGTATGAGGAAGTTATGAGCAAAATAGCTGAAAGAAAATAATGAAACACTCAGCAAAACAATCGGAAGTTTATGAGGGAAAATAACCTACCGATTATAAGGGATCAAAATACAATTCTCCTGTATACTTATAATCGGTAGTTACGTAAGGGTTATGCCTACCGATTATGGCTCGACGGGAGGCACTTCTAAGACGCGTTTTTGACTTCCTAATCAAGGTATCATGGTCCCATTAGGACTTTAATACCTAGATATGTTGAATACTATATAAGAAGACCTCCATAACCCTAGAAAGACATCTTTGAGATCTTGGACACTTTTGGAGACTAGAGAACACAAGAAGATCAATGAGCTAGGGTTTGGAGTGCTGATTGATCATCACGATTCTTAGGGTTTGCTTTATTGTTTTCTTAATTATTTTTCATGGATTTTGAGAAATCCATGATGAAATAAACCTTTCTTATTGGTTAGGGATGTAGTTCTAAGTTGGAAAACATGTTTATCAATTGAATGGATCATTCTTGTATGTTCATAATCTCTTCAATATCGCTCATGTTCTACCGTTTATAACGCCATGTATGATGGATTGCATGTTCGTTTAAATCGCGAATTAGATGAGCATGCATTGACATCTATAACTTAACTAGGGTTTGAGATCCGGAATTTTCAAATGACCCTTGTTACAAGTAGTATAACATAGTTGTTAACGACGGGATGTCGCCATGCAATTATGTGTAAAAGCGTGTCCTAGGTTAAATCCGAGTGGCTCTTGCGCCGGGTTTCTTAGAATAACCTCAACTCACAAAGACCATTGCTTTTATTGAGTTAAACTTGAGTGGCTCTTGTGCCAAGTTATTCGGTGAAAAGGATTCAAAGAGTTGCTCTTGCGCCTTTGATGATAATAGGAGTTTTGCCGGAGTAGGCCTGCGATAGGATGCTTTAGGGTTATTGATATTGAGAGTGCATGAATGTTGAGTATGATTTGGTTGATAACATGTTGGAAGATGGAAGATGAACTCTCTAACCAATGTGCTTTATCTCTGATATTCGTTTTAATCTATTTACTTTAGTATAATTTAGTTATAATCACAACCAAAATGCCCCCTATTTATATAAGTAATCGAAAGTAATTAACAATCACCTGCCTCTCTGTGGGAACGAACTTGTTCTTATTACTATACTCTAATCTATATTAGTGAAGTAAGAACTTGAATTAATTTTGCTTGGCTGACAACCGACCAAATTTTGGCGCCGCTGCCGGGGAGGCATAGCTGATTGTTATTTGTTTTTGGTTTCTTTTTATTTTTATTTCTGATTTTTTTTTCCTAACCTAGTTTTGGGAATTTTGTTTCAGGTACTTGTATCCCATGTACAGTGCACAAGATCAAGCTTATAATGGTAATCAATTTTGTTTTCAATCTCAACCCTATGACAATTTCCAACCATACGGGGAGTATAATCACAACCAATCCTTTGGTTATGACCAATATTCCACGTACCCTTTTAATTATTCTCATATATGCCAACCTCCTTATATTAGGTATGTAAGTGAACAATTACAAGGATGGGAGGACAATTATGCTTGTGATGGTTTATCTAAATCTACTCTTGATCGTAATTATGATCATTCACCTATTCAATGGGAGGAGACAAGGTTTAGAAACTCTACCACAAGTAATGGTGTAAGACTACCAAGTTTGAGAGAACTTGATAGAAGGTTTGAGCAATTGATAGATGAAGGGGCATCAAGTGCAGAAATTATAGCATCTAAAAGAGTTTTGAGAAAGGAACGTGAACGACATTATTCTATAGGATACGATGATGATTTTGAACCTTTCGAAAATCCTTACACAAGTGATGACATTATTCCAACTCCAAATATGATTTTCGATGACGATTGTGTAGTTAACTCAACTCTTGATCTTAATAATGATCATTCACCCATTCAAAGGGAAGAGTTGTGTGCAAGAGATTCTACTGTAGTTAATGATGGAAAGCGTGTGAATGTCAGAAAACTTGCTCAGAAACTATTCAAGTTGGAAGATGACGGAGCTCCGGAAGAGCTTCTAGAAGAAATTAGTAAGACCATTCGTATGGAATTTAAACGACGTTCTAACAAAGGTTGGGAAACCGATGAAGATTCTTATTACAGTGAGTCTGAAAACGAAGAGGAGTATGTTGAGAATGAAACCGAATTGAGCAATAGTGTGGAAGACCCAATTGAACTTTCCGAGGATGATATTGATAATGTTGATGCCGAGATTCTTGTTGAGGCAGAAACTAATGAAGAACAGTTAGAAAGTTTGATAGAGGACCACAATATACTAAGTAATTCATTATAAATTTTTGAAAAAGATAAGGATCCCATAATTCAAGGGACTTTAGAAGGTTTGACCGCACCTTTGCTTATTGTTCCTTTTCCTTTACCTCGTTTTGGCTTGAATGTATGTGCTTCAGAAGTATTATTAAATTACTTTGCTTCTAAATATCCGTTGTTAGAAGTACTTGATTCTCATACTATGCAGGTTAGCAAAGAGGAATCTATTGAAGTTCCCGAATTCTATGTTCTTTATCTACTTCCGAGTGTAGAAAAGACTAAGTGTCGGGGAAACTTCTATCGAGTGATAACTTCACTATTATTTTCTTGTAATAATGTTTGTGTGAATTTAATATTTGCAATGCAGATTTTTCTATGGGTGGATCCCCAAATTTTCAGATTATTGGTCTATGGACGACCAGAAGGTCGGGCTGAAGAAGTTAAACTAAGCGCTAAATGGGAGGCAACCCATTGGTTTTGTATTTCTATCTCTATCTCCATCTTTTTGTTTTTATTTTCATATCATGTTAGGATTTCCCATCTTGATTTTACATTGGAGGAATCAATTTACATTAAGGACAATGTAAAGTTTAAGTGTGGGGGAGTAATTAAACATATAACTTTTGTACATATTTGCATGAAAAACTTCAACTTTTAGAGATTTTAGAGTCACTTAGTATACTTCTAGCTACGTTTACATACGGAGTTCTAACCGAAACAACTGAACTTAGAAGTACTAGAGAACTATATTCGGAGTGCTTAGTTGTTGAGAGGCTAGAGCTGAAAAAAATGGACTTAAAATTCCGGTAGAGAATACAGTATTAGAAGAGTTGATCATTCAATACCCATGAGTGAGGCACCAAACCTTCAACTGTCCGTTTAGAGTGTTTCATCTGTGCAAATTCCGGGTAGAATGATGAGCTACCTAACTTCACACCAATTTTAGCACTACTTTTTTTGATCTCTTGAGTGCTATTTATATCAATCATGAGGGTGTCATCAGAATTGCTAACTCTATCTTGTAGTCTTGTTTGCAGTTGGCACCATTCTCTCGACAACAACAGGTCTATAGAAACATATCATCATCAACAAGAGGAACATCAGAAATTTGAAGGAAAGCTGATGACAATCAAGGTTTACAAGCAACAATGCAATTAACATGTTGAAGACCTATGGACAAGAGGGAAAGAAATCAAAAGATGTGAGATAGTGAAGTTCATGATATCAAGGAAATACATGTTGTGAAGAATCAAGTGGTAAAGTCTTTATCCCATGGCCGCAGTAATTTCATCATTTATTTTTCAGCTTACATTTTGAAGTCATAAAAAAAAAAAAAAAAGCTTATCATTGCTTTAGTGTATATTTGTTTTTGGTATTCAATCAATAAGGCCGTGGGGAAGAAGAAATCTATAGATAAGTTTCTAAAACAAGAAATTGAGGAAAAAAGTTACAAATTGTCAAGGTTCTACGAAGTTCAAGAGTTCATCATCAACAGTTGAAGATCGAAGACGTTTCTATTGGATGCTGTGAGAGTGGTGCTGATTTCCGATCGGATGAGAAGGTAAGTAAGCATTCCCATCCTCGCATAGTGTTTGATTTCCTTTATTAGAGGTCACTAGAAAAACAAAAAGGGGTTCTTTTTCGTCCCACGTTCTATGGGATTACATGTTCATGTGATTCAGAAGGTTACCTTTCCTTCCTACCATTCAACGTGTGCATGATTTCTATCTTCATTCTTGCCTGCACACATGTTAGAACCATAAAGTGCGTCTTTTGAGTGTCAAATTCATAAAATCTTGTTGGAGAGGCAGAAACATTCGGTCACTCTCGAACATGGATTCTTTTATATGGTGGTTTTCTCCTAACTCAAGGGTTAAGCATGAGAATAATGTTCTTCACACTTCTAACTTCTTATTATTAGTGTTCAGAAACTTTATGCCTTCGTAGCTCTTTGGATGCATGTGCTCTTGAATGTTTTGAAGTTGGAAAGTAGGTTTTGTGGGTATACCTCTTGTAAACCCTCATGAGACTATAACTCGTCCACTAGGGACACCTAGGGGTTTAAAGGCTTGTTACACATGCCAAGTATAACCGTATCCTCAACAAAATGGATTTGTGGTAGTTTATTTTAGTTTAGATTTATAGTTTGCTCGAGGACTAGCAAAAGGCAAGTGTGGGGGAATTTGATAGGTGCATTATTTGCATTATTTGGATACTTTAGTTCATTGATTTCTTGTTAGTTTTCATATCATTATGCTTTTATTTTGTTTGTTTATGAGTTTCTTAGGAGTTTTGAAGTGTATTCAACCAAAGAAGAAGAAAGGAGTTCTTTACGACACGAAATGAACAAGGAAGTTGAGTTCTACCAATGGAGAAGGGCCAAAGAACAAATTCCACTTATTCAAATACAGGAGTTCTTAATACCATTTTGAAGAGAACGAGAAAACGAAGCCAACACAAAAAGAATGAGGTCATTTGGAGTTTGTATGAGGAAGTTATGAGCAAAACAGCCGAAAGAAAATAATGAAACACTCAGCAAAACAATCGAAAGTTTATGAGGGAAAATAACCTACCGATTATAAGGGCTCAAAATGCAATTCTCCTGTATACTTATAATCGGTAGTTACGTAAGGGTTATGCCTACCGATTGTGGCTCGACGGGAGGCACTTCTAAGACGCGTTTTTGACTTCCTAATCAAGGTATCATGGTCCCATTAGGACTTTAACACCTAGATATGTTGAATACTATATAAGAAGACCTCCATAACCCTAGAAATACATCTTTGAGATCTTGAACACTTTTGGAGACTAGAGAACACAAGAAGATCAAGGAGCTAGGGTTTGGAGTGGCAATTGATCATCACGATTCCTAGGGTTTGCTTTATTGTTTTCTTAATTATTTTTCATGGATTTTGAGAAATCCATGATGAAATAAACCTTTCTTATTGGTTAGGGATGTAGTCCTAAGTTGGAAAACATGTTTATCAATTGAATGGCTCATTCTCATATGTTCATAATCTCTTCAATATCGCTCATGTTCTACCATTTATAACGCCATGTATGATGGATTGCTTGTTCGTTTAAGTCGCGGATTAGATGAGCATGCATTGACATCTATAACTAAACTAGGGTTTGAGATCCGTAATTTTCAAAAGACCCTTGTTACAAGTAGTATAACATAGTTGTTAACGACGGGATGTTGCCATACAATTATGTGTAGAAGCGTGACCTATGTTAAATCCGAGTGGCTCTTGCGCCGGGTTGCTTAGAATAACCTCAACTCACAAAGACCATTGCTTTTATTGGGTTAAACTTGAGTGTCTCTTGCGCCAGGTTATTCGGTGAAAAGGTTCAAAGAGTGGCTCTTGCGTATTTGATGAAAATAGGAGTTTTGCCGGAGTAAGCCTCCGATAGGATGCTTTAGGGTTATTGATATTGAGAGTGCATGAATGTTGAGTATGATTTGGTTGATAACATGTTGGAAGATGGAAGATGAACTCTCTAAGCAATGTTCTTTATCTTTGATATTCGTTTTAATCTATTTATTTTAGTATAATTTATTTATAATCACAACCAAAATCTCCCTCTATTTATATAAGTAATCGAAAGTAATTAACAATCACCTGCCTCTCTGTGGGAACGAACTTGTTCTTATTACTATACTCTAATCTATATTAGTGAAGTAGGAACTTAAATTAATTTTGCTTGGCTGACAACCGACTAGTCACCCCCTTCCTCCAGGTTTATAAGCCATTTAGGAGACACGAAAAAGGGTATTAAGGTTGGATTGGTCAAACGAGAATCAAAATTATTTTTAGTCGGTGTGATTCGTGTACCATCAGAAAAGACCGGGGGCTACATAACAGAAGATAGGTCTCGATTGCGAAGAATTTCCCTAATAGAATATAATTGACCATTAGCCGGCAAAGGAAGAGGCCTACTATCAGACTGGCCGCTGGACTATGACCCCGCTTTAGATGTTGTTCCCTATGTCTCTTCCTCTTCTTCTGCTGAGGAACATCTGGAGGAATCGTCTGACATCAAGAACACTAAGGTGAAGATCCGTGGTAAAAAGAGAAATGAAGTGGTAAAGGAAAGACTTTAAATATATAGTGACGACCTTTCTTTGACTAATAGAGGTGATACGGTTACTTAGAGTAGGGTAAATGAATATATGGTGGGGCACGTCACCAACCAACCAGTGCACGAGCTTGGGAGGTACGTGTTGAGGAGATAGTCGAAGAGAACTACTTTAAGGAAGTGTGGGTTAACTATTGGGATATCGAATGGTTATCCCAATATTCAGGGGGATAATGTTGATACATGAAAAATGACTACCATGGATAAGGGGAGTCATTTCTACTAGATGGGCCTGAGTTCATCACTACTTTGGAGCTTAGGATTTAAGCCATAATACTTAGGAATATTCCCATGGAAATATGAGGCAAAAGAGGAATAAAAAGAGAAACTAAGGGTGAAAATTATTAGATGACACTTTATCAATAATAAGGGGTTAAAGGGAGATATATATCAGGAGGTGATAAAGAAGGAAAGTCTATAAAAGGAAAAGGGATAGTACAAAAATGGATCCTCTTTTTCTCTCTCTACCCATAGAAGGAAAGCTGTAAACCTTGATGTGGCTAGGATTGGTCACCCCTTTACCTATTTACCGTAAAACAACGTTGATCTGCGTTTGGGTATGTTACCCCATTTAGAAAAATTGTTATGTTATACCAGGGCTCCTCCTTTTGAATAGGAGAATGATCGTTGTAATGATCCGGAGTTAGAATAACTTCATTATTATTGCAAGGAATTTTTAAAGGTTGCTCATCTTCATAATAGTCTTTATCATTCTTAGGAATTTCGGAATTGTTTTGGTTTTGAGATCATACTTCTTCCTCATCCCTATTTTTACCGAGTTGAACAATTTGTTCGTATAATTTTTCCGAATTCCTTTGAATTTCTCGATGTGACCCTTCCCAATCATATTGTTGAAGTTGTTGTTGCAAAATATTTAATTTTCTACCGTGCTCATCTTATTGTTGAATAAATTGCTCCATTAGACTTTGGAGTTTTTCTAACTTGGCACAAGTAGAATTTGTGGTACTATAGAAATTATTAGAAATATAATTATCCTCCCATCTTTGTGATTATTCACTTACATACCCTTTGTAAGGTTGTTGGTATGTATGAGAATAACCATAAGGTTCTATAAGGTATTGGTCATAGCTAAAAGATTGGTTTTGATTATACCCATGGTATGGTTGGTAGCTGTCATAAGATTGAGATTGAAATCCATATTGATTACCACTGTTATATGATTGGTATTGTGCACCGTACATGTTATTTTCGTAACGAAACATGACGACTCACAAGAAAACGAAAAAGCTACTAAAACTATAAAAAAAATAAAAATAAAAACAAAAGGGATATTTACAACCTGTTTCCATAATTTACCTCTCGCTTTTGATGAGAGTTGAACACCTTCAACGAGTTGTTAAGACCACGAAAACCTAAAAAGCTGAAAACACTAAAGAAAAACGTGAAAAAAAATTCTAAACTACTAAAATAAATAACAAATCAATTAGCAACTTCTCCCCGGAAGCGGCGGCAAAATTTGATGTGCGTCGTAAGTGCATCAAATTGTTCAAGATATTTCCCACTAATTCACTAGTAATATAGCGGTAGTTAGGATCGTTGCCACAGAGAGCTGTGTAATTGATATGTTATTTAGATTAGCAAATCCATATTAAATACTGAAAAAGGAGGGTTTGTAGATTAATTAACTGAAAATAATAAATAAAATAATAATAAAGAAATATGATTAGGGAATTATTCGTCGTTACCAAACGTTGACTGAATTAGTATACTCATCTATCTTTCGTCAAAATCAATTATCACCAACCGTAGAATAACAGGTACGCTTAAGGATAGACATATTTTTGTGTCTAAATTGTGCTTAATTGTCTATATTACTAGTGCTCGATTTTGTATTTATTATGGGTCTATGTCTTTCTAGGTATTTTTGGGAAATAAACTTTTGTGGAAAAGTCGGTTCAAAAAGTTGATAAAGGCACCCAGAAAATTACTAAAGGAAACCACCATAATTACTAAAGGCACCCAAGATGAATTGCTAAAGGAACCCAACAATGGGATATGGGCACCCCTTTCATTTTCAAATTCCAGAACTAGCGGGAGAAGATATATTTGACGCATGAATACTGAGTTTTTCAAACTCGATTTTTTGGGGATTTAAGGAGGTTCAAAGCTTGTCAAATTGAAACACAAACAACTAGGGACCAAGACACGTCAATCAGAGCCTTTCTTGCCGAGAAAAATGGTTGGAAAACTCGAGTTGTACCGGAAAAAGGAATTTTCCCTGATTTTGGATTAACACGAGTTTGAGGTTGTTTTGGAGAGATTTTTGGATCCTTATCAGTTGAGGAAAGACTATTATGGTTTACTAGACCTATATAAAGGGAAAAGATCGAAGAAAAATGAGAAAGAGGAGAGCTACAAAATTCAGATAAAAAGAGAGTTTCCCACGAGGAAGAAAAAGAAGAACAACAGACCACATGCGCAAACTGTTGTTTAAAACCGTTACCTATTTCTTTATCTCTACTGCGCCCAGAAGTCGTCTTTAATTCTCTGTTTTAATTTCTCTTTTCAGCATCACAGAAAACAGTTTCAACAACACTTATAATTATAGCTGTTTTCTGTGTTACTTCTGTTTTTCTCTTATTTTAAGCACTTTAAAAATCAAATCTTCACAAGTGTGAGTATCGAATTTTTTACTAGTATTTCTAAAACACATCAATTTTTGACGCCGCCGACGCGGACTTATCTTTAGATTTAGAGTTTTAGATTTATTTTTAGGTTTTTATTTTTGTTTTTAGTATTATTTTTTTACTTTGTTCTATTTTATGTTTCTTTGGGTATATATCTTTTTGATACAGGTTTTGGATTTCGGATTACCAGGATATTGAGCCAAAGATTTTGGTGATTAACGATTTTGAGTTAAAGTTAAAGCTAAAAGAACGAAAAAGAAGACAAATCATTTTATTTTTAATTAGATTTTATTTTTATTTGTTAGATTTTATTTGTTTATTATTTTAGAAAATTGTATTAGGAAATCTTTTATTATTTTTGTAATTTTTATATTAAACCCTAAGGAAGGGTAATTTAAATATAAACTGTAACAGAAAAGACGATAATTACTATATTGTCTCGGCCCCTCGGGTTCGTACACTGACACAGGAGTCGGTGGCCCGAGTAGGCTACAACCGATTCATCCCCCGTCTGGTACGGGAGGTAAGACTCGAGCAACCCATGAATCCCCTGCAAGTGGGTTTAATGTATTCCTTCGTATGCATATATGTTGAGAACTGAATAAGGATTTATTTTCTAGTAAAGGGAAATAACTAGCCATACAAGATAAGGACTCGGATTTCATCACCGTTTCCTTCTTGCCTGCTTTATGAACATGTTACCAAACGCGAACCTAAGCTTAAAATTTTGACTAGAAAGAGACTGATAGGGTAACGATCTTATAG
Organism: Papaver californicum; assembly: GCA_023531435.1. Lineage (NCBI taxonomy): Eukaryota > Viridiplantae > Streptophyta > Magnoliopsida > Ranunculales > Papaveraceae > Papaver > Papaver californicum. The sequence continues at coordinate 3,065,165 of JAJJMC010022576.1, forward strand.
AAAAGTCATTCAAAAGGACTGTATTGGTTACTCTGTTAGCCTAACTCAAAGCTCAGGAATATTATTTTAAGTAGATTAGAGCCGCCTTGTAACCCAAGGAAACGTTGCCAAAGAGACAGGGTTATCAAAGCTCCTTAGAGCTTATCCTGTTTCTATTCGACTTAATCTAATTCGGATCGTTCTAAGAGGTTTGCTAAAACTGTAACTAGTTGCCTTTCGAAAGAATAGAAGCTGGTCTAGAAACAATATAAGTGGAGCCATCATGATTTTTGTTTGCTAGATTCAATAGTTTGATTTGGTTGAGTCAGCCTTGCTTGTGATTGTTTAGAATTCCCTTCCATTAGGATATTTTTTTTTAGTGTATGCCAAGACCGCTTGAAATCATCACTAAGCGAGCTTGGAAAAGTGACATTCTAGGTCGTTTGATTAGTGACAAACCTAGTAGTTCTTTCCCTGGAAACGAGGACCTCGAAGACTCTTCTTTTGAGGGCCCTGTTTTTGGAAATTTCAATTTTGAGAACTTGACACTGTGTGATGAAGTTACTCCTAGTCCTTTGATAGTGCCAGCAATGGCAACTTTAAAAGCTTTGTTGAAACCGACTAGGACTTCTCGTCCATCATGTATCAAGTTAGCTGAAAATGAAGCAAACTATGAGTTAAAACCTGGGACCAAACATATGCTCCCAATCTTCTTAGGGAAAGAAAATGAAAACCCCTATTTCCGTGTTAGGGATTTTGAGGAAATATGTAGTACTATCAGGATTAAGGACCTAGATGATGAAGCTTTGAAACTTAGATTATTTCTTTTTTCACTAAGAGACAAAGCCAAATCTTGGTTATATAGTTTGACTTCTGAGTCCATTGAAACCTATGAACAACTTACATCTGCCTTTTTCCAGAAGTTTTTCCGTAGGCACAAAACATCATCTATTAGGCAACAGATTTTCCCATTTGCTCAACAAGGGGGAGAATCTTTATATATGTATTTGGAAAGATTCAATGACTTATTATCACAATGTCCTCATAATGTCTTAGAAAAAGTAAGGTTAGTTCAGATCCTCTAGGAGGGTTAAGATTATTCGACAACAACCATGGTTGAGTCTTTATGCACAGGTGGGTTTGAAAATAAAACTGTCGATGGTACGATAACATTTTTGAATGAAATCGCCGAAAAAACCAATCAATGGGAATATAGTAGGGAGCCCTTGAAAACAATTCCTCTAATTAGAGGAAATGTCAATAGGGTAAAAGAATCTTTTGAATCAGGTGCCAAAATAACAGCTATATCAAAATGGTTAGAATCTTTAGAGCTGAGTCAATCTAGTTGTGGAATTGAGCCCAAGTCATTTTGGGAAGGACAGACTGTTCAAGAGCAAGTCCATGCTCTTTATAATAACATTATATTTGATAATCATCAGAAGTTTGACCCCTATACAAAAACTTATAACCCTGGTTGGAGAAACCATCCTAACCTTTTTTGGTCTAACGGCCGGAGTAAAGGTCAATCTAGTAATTCTAAGGTTCCCCCAGGTTTTAGTTATGCTAAGAATCCTTCTGGACCAGCACAATTTCAGAATCCGATAGATAAGACGATCATGAGTTTGGCAGAGTCTATCGCCTCATTAACTCAGAACACTAAAGATTTTCAGCAGTTTGTCAACCAAAGTTTACAAGAAAATCAAAAAATCGTTCAGGATAACAGTCAGGCTATTTCTAATTTAGAAACCCAGGTTGATCAAATCGCTGAGTCTTTGAGAGAAAGAGAAAAAGGAAAGTTCCCTAGTCAACCACAATCCAATCCTAGAGGAGTTTATGAAGTATCTTCTGGTGAGAAATCATCAAATCATGTGAATGCAATTAGAACCCTTAGGAATGGAAAAGTAGTAGATAACGCCTGGTAGTGAAATATTGTAGTTCACCCTTCTGAGCCAATAGCTGAAGGGACTGATGAAGTCTCTAAAGAGCCCGATGCAGTTCCTTATAAGCCATATTTTGTGCCTAGAGCCTCTTTCCCACAACTGTTAGCACCAACAAAGAAGGAATCCAACTTTAACGATATATTGGAGGTTTTTAAGCAAGTCACTATAAATATTCCATTATTAGATACAATTAAGAAGATTCCTACTTATGCCAAGTTCCTTAAGGATATGTGTAAGAGAAAGCGAAAGCTTAGTATACAGAAGAAAACCTTCTTAGCTAGTCATGTGAGTTCAATTATCCATAACAATACAACTCCTAAGTACAAAGACCCAGGGTCCCCAACCATTTCTTGCACAATAGGTAACTACCGTGTTGAGAAAGCGTTACTTGACTTAGAAGCCAGTGTGAACTTACTTCTGTACCATGTGTATCTCCAGTTAGTACTTGGTGATTTGAAACCTACTTAGATAATACTGCAATTAGCTGATAGATCTGTGAAAATTTCTCGTGGTGTTATAGAGGATGTTTTTATTGAGGTCGATAAGTTTATTTATCCTGTGGATTTTGTTTTCCTTGATACCCAACCTGTCCCTGACCTAGAGAATCAGATACCTGTGATATTAGGTCACCCGTTTTTAGCTGCATCTAATGCTATTATTAACTCTCGAAATGGTATTATGAACTTATCTTTTGGTAATATGACTATTGAGCTGAACTTTTTCAATATTAGTAAGCAACCACCTTAGTTAGATGACACGTGCATTGAAGAGGTGAACATGATAGGAACATTAGTTCAGGAGTCATTAACAAACACTTTGTTAGAAGATCCATTAGAGAAAAGCCTAGTCCACTTTGGGTTTGATTTTGATGATGATAATGTGATAAATAAGGTGAATGATTTGTTAGATTCAGCCCCTTTGATAGACACTAGTAATAGATGGAAAGCTTAGTTTGAACCACTACCATTTTCTAAGTCTACCCTAATTCCTTCTTTAGAAGAGCCTCCTAAGTTGGACCTTAAACGACTACTAGATACCTAAAGCATGTGTATTTTGGCCCATTTGAGACTTTGTGATTGTATTATCCGACTTGGATAGTAACCAGGAAAGTAGGATAGTGACCGTGCTTAAAGACAATAAGGAAGCTTTAGGGTAGACCATAACAGACATTAAGGGTATAAGTCTTACTGTTTGTATGCATCAGATTCATTTAAAGGATGATACGAAACCGTCTAGGGAGATGCAACGTCGACTTAACCCTAAAATGAAAGAAGTAGTTCGAACTGAGGTTCTTATGTTGTTAGATGCGGGTATTATCTACCTTATTTCAGACGGTAAGTGGGTCAGTCCCGTTCAGGTTTTCCCCAAGAAATCAGGTATCACTGTAGTCCAGAATGATAACAATGAGTTAATCCCAACCTGAGTGACCACATGGTGGCGTGTTTGTATTGACTATAGAAAATTGAACAAGGTCACAAGCAAGGACCACTTTACCCTTCCTTTCATCGACCAAATGATTGAGAGATTAGCTGGACATAGCCATTATTGCTTGCTAGATGGTTTTTAGGGTTATAATCAGATTGTTATTGCCCCAGAAGACCAAGAGAAAACCACTTTTACCTGTCCCTTTGGTACCTCTCACTAGTACAAATTTGGGCTTATGTGACAGTTAAAAACTGCCACCAAAGCATTTATGTGACAGTTTTGAAAAATAATTGCAGTGTCATTAAAGCCTCTGTTACGAAAGGGTCTATAAAAAACTGTTACGGAATCATGACTATAAGTATCAGTTTTTTCATAAACCTGTTGTTGTTGACAACATACAATAACATTTTCTAAATAAAACTGTCATTGATAACTTAATTTCTTTTACTAAGGTGACAATTTCTCCATAACCCTGTCATTGTTACTACTTAGCGTTACATTTTCTTAAAAAAACTATCATTAAAAACTTAACTTCTTAGACTAAGATGACAGTTTCTTCATAAACCTGTCATTATTGACAAATTATTGTAACATATTTTAAAGAAAACTTTCATCAGTAACTAAATTTCTTGTACTAAGCTCACAATTCTTACATAAAACTTTCATTGTAGACAAGTTACGATAACATCTTCTATTGAAAACTGTCATCGAAAACTCAATTCCATGTACTAAGGTAACAGTTCCTTCATGAATCTGTCACAGTAGGAAAAAAATTCCAGATAAAACTGCCACCGTAAATCCTGTTATATGACACATTTTTTGTTAAAATGTCATTATGGTGAGTTCATGTTACGGTTGTTAGTAACATGCTCAAGGAGAAAATAAATATCAAAATTACAATATGACAATATGGAAAGATTTTATAGTGTTTATATTGATTTAATAAGTAGTACAGAACTAAAAATTTCGAACTAAATAAGTTGAATACAGGTTAATGTACGACATAATTTAACATAATTATTGAGTTTCTACAGGAGCTGAAGTTGAGAAATCGACTGCATGGGGTGACGGGGGAGAATCGTAATCAATGTTTTCTGTTTTTACCGCTATGCAAGCTTCATACTCAAATTCTTCTGGATCTGATTTAACAAACGATTTGTGTCTTCCTGTTAAGCATAGCTTTCATTAAAAGTTCATTGGTCTCAGGTAGCTAACAATTTCGAGAAAATAGAAACATTCACAAAAATAGCAATAAGAAGCAGAACAACTATAGATGAACATCCAGAACAAGAGCAATGGAGACAAACCTTGTTTTTCCTTGAGATTTTTTTCGTGTTCTTTTTCAACTACTTCGGATACCTTCCCTGCTACACAAGCATTATCTTATTCAGTTCAATTGTATAATCTAGATGATAAGAAGTATACTGCAAATACAAACAAAAAGGTTTCTTGAAGGCCCAAAAGCATACTGAAGAATAGAACATACCAGTCTGGTGATCTTTCACTTTCATGGTAATAGGATTCTTGCTGGGTCCAGGTGGCAGTAAAGATGAAAGCCGAGTCACCCTTCTACTACTTTCTTGGGAACGATGGTCTCCAAGCAGTATAACTACATCAGGCACTGCAGATAAATACCATGAATCATCAACGGCGGAATGTTCAAAATAGTATTAAGTTAGGAAATCTACAGGAGCCACTTACCTATAGCATTAAGTTCATCCACGAGAAGAGGTTCTTTAAATGCTGCATTTGAAATTTAAGATTTCTCATCTCGCTTTCACAGAAACCCACTGCAGGGGTGGACAGGGATTGTTTGATGACATTGCAATAACTAGAAAGTTCATCAGCTGCCAATGTGATTATATCTTCGTTTTCAGCATTGTAGTTTCTCACGGGCATTTGAAAGTCATGTGCACTGTCATGAACTTCAACTGCAGGTATATCGATAGGAGGAACATTATTTTCTCCATTCTTGCCAGCTTTTTCATCAACCACGTGATACTGTTCTCTCATTTCATGGCCTTCCAATGAGAGAGGAGATCCTTCCAATTCAAGAACAGGTGCTTGACTTTCCTATGTTGCATCAACGTACACTTTTACTTCATCTTGATTCTTTGAGTTGCAGTTCCCCTCGGGCATTTCCAAGCCATACACACTATCAGGAACTTCAACCGAAGGTATATCAACCCGTGATTTCCTCAGTTGCATCAGCGACCACTGGTACTTTATCTTGATTTTCAACATTAAAGTTTGTCTTGAACATTTCCAAGTCATTTACACCATTAGGAACATTATGACTTCTCCAACGATAAATTAGACCTTACTCATTAAACTGAAATAGTATCCGACCATTCTAGATGCTGAAAGAATCTATACACACATATCGATAAATTAAAAAAAAAAATTAGTAGAGAAAGTTGTGTAGATTCTAGTCCTGCCCTGCAACAATCCAGAAGAACTTGCAAGAAACTTAACTTGCAACTTGTTTTACAAGTAGAACTAAACACGATCCAGATTCTATTAATGAAGACCTAAATTTTTCCCTAAGTTTTATCCTAAAATATACTTTCTCAAGTTTTTCCCTAATTTTCTACTACAGTAAGTTTGTTAGGCAATAGTTGTGGAAAGGTGGCTTAACCATTTACAGTAACTATAAGAAGATCAAATATCCGTTTCAGAAGCATATAATAAACTATTTTGTAGCATCAACCGCTTAAATCAAGCATTTTAGAAAGATGGATGTGTTCCAAAAACCTTTATTGTGCAATCAGCAGAGCCAATACAAAACTATGAAGTGCTACAGTCAATCGCAATAGATCTCACCAACATCAAATGACCACTTATGACCTACAAAATTGAAAGGAACTGATATTAGTTAGTTACAGTTCAATTACACAGACACTGCACATTGAAATTGAAGGAAAGATTCAGAAAAAAGGGACAATGAGGGTAATTTCCAATTAGTAAGGCATAATAAATCATATTTAGTTTATAATTTTGGGTAAGTTGGTCGAAATTAAATTAAAGATCTTTTTTTATGGAACGATCGTTACCCCGTGATTCCTCCATGGAGCATGGCATGCTAGGTGGGGCTTTATGGGATCCATTCATAGCGCAGATGTTGATTGACTCCTTGTAAAAACAATAAAATTCTTTAGAAAATCAAATTAAAACCTAGTGGTTAAATGGCTTTATGATGTTTCAATCAGAACATTCACATAAGAGGTTGAGTAGAACCTTCCAAGATAAATAACATCTCCCAGGAAAATCTTTGACAACAAAACAGATGCAAAAGGTTGAAGTGGAATATAGAGAGCCACTAGCGCTGCCCCCAAAATATTTTTGGACCATGTCGTGGCTCCATAATTAACAGCAGATGCAAAACTTACCTAGCAGAGAAAAGAAAAATCGTAAAAGAACTGTAGTTTCAGTTAGTGTTTCATTTAGCCGCGCCATTACATAATGGATCAAATTCTGGTCCAAATACTCCCTGCATAAACTAGGTTCAGATTAAATACTCGAAATCACATGGTTCCTATAAGCTCACTCACAGAAGCTCGCCGTAGTCATCAAATTGGGAATAATGGCTGTTACAGCTAATATATGCGCAAATATACAAGCAAGACTTGCTTTTTCTTCAATTTAACTCAACAATGGAAATAAAGCAAGTTGTGCATTTTAAGTTACTTATTCAAGCCTCTTAATGTCATAACCAGGGATAAAATTTGGTATACTTAAGTTGGCCAACATTTCGGCACACAATATAACTAAAATAGTAAAATCTAATTAGAAGAACTCACAACATATAAAACTGTAGCTAACTCAGATCGTGTCAAAGTCCAGACAGTATTTCCATCGGTTGCAGATATTCCAACAATAACCATCAACATTGCACCAAAAAAGTATGAGTATGCAGTCACTGATAGGCTAGTCGGATACTTCAGAAGCAGCAGAGCCTGGAATTTGTATGCAATACACAAAACAATATCTACAATTAAAATTATTCACATTTCATAAGTCAAGGATTACCATTTGGCTATCAGTACTATGAAAAAGCTAAGTAACTGTAAGGATAGATGCACAACCATACAAAAGCAGTTCCCAATCAAGCACAACATCCCAATATGAAACTTGGTAAGACCAATACCCAACAAACCAGAAATGAACCATCCAGCAGGTTCTGGTTGTGCCCCGGCAAGTAAATCATTCCCCACTTCTCTATGCAACAATTCAGTCACACCGTTTCCGAATGTAACTGGACCCTTGAACAAAACCATTAATATAGCTCCAGTAACATATACTGTTGTTCCCCCCACCTTTTTGCAGCAAATTCACTTTTTCAGTACTGCAAAAATTCAATCTCCCCAATCACCCAAATGCAAGGAAAAGAGAAGAGTGCAGATTCAAAAGGTTGAAATTTGAGTTTACCCCATAAAAGCAGCAAAAACAAAGGTAAACACAGGGATTGCAGGTTGAACAACAGCAGCATATGTTGGATTTGTATATCCAAGCCCCATTAAAAACAACAGCTGATTCCCAAATACCCTGGTCATGAAGATGAATGACTTTTAACAAAATTTGACAAAATTGAATAATGGGTTTTGGTCAAATCATAATGAAATCATGAAAAGGGAATGAAATTTGACAAATTTAAAGAATGGGGGGGTTCACTGGTTCAGAATTGCTTACATACCCAGTTAATCCAAGGAAGAAGAAAGAGATGAGAATACTAGAATTGATAGGAAGACGAATCCTGTTGTCACGAAAGTAAGCAACGAGTGCAAGTAATGAAAGAGCAATAAGATCACGATAAACAAAGAATATAATTTGATTCATACCAGCATTTAGAGCAACACTTGATATGATATGATAACCTCCATATAATATCTGGACTATTGCTAATGTTGTATGAGCTTTCCATATTGTTTCCCTCTCTATTACTACTACCCCACTCGCCATTGATAGATTGGTGATTTCAATTTCTGAATCAGGAATTGTCTCTGTGGATTACTTTGGATCTTCAGTCTTGAAGGAAGATCAAGTAATAGTTGTCTTGTTGTGTTGCTGTTACGTTAGATTAGATTAGATAAAGTCTTGTTTTTGAATGGTATTTGATCAAATATAAAAGGTTAGGAACGAATTTGGGTTTTGATCATTGAACTGAAAAAACAGATCTAGGGTTTGGAAGAAAAAAACAAGATATCGAGAAAAAAAAACTTAAAAGTGATAGAGTGTGCAGTGAATAATTGGTAACGAGAGAAAATGAGATCGTGTTTTCTTTCTGCTAGATGCAAGTTAGTGGGCGGTTGCCAGGTGGGGAAAGATACACGCCTGTCTTCACGAATTTTAGGGAAAACTATTCAACAAAAACTGTTATCAATAACTTTCCACTTAGATAACAGTTTTTATACAAAAACAGTTACAGTACCTTAAGTATAGTAACAGTTTATAATTGTTATTATACATCAATATACAATAACATTTTTCTACAAAAACTGTCATTGTAAAACTATTCAGTAACAAATTAAAAACTCTCACAATTGTTCACCTCTATTGGTATGCGTTTTGGTATGAAACTGTTACATATATCTTATAAATAATTCTTTTGTAACAGTTCTCTCTTGAACTGTCACGGTTTTGAATGTTGAACTGTCACCAAAGCTCATATTTGTATTAGTGTCTGCATATAGACGCATGCCTTTCGGGTTATGTAATGCACCCACTACTTTTCAGTGTTGTATGATGAGCATATTTTCCGACATGGTAGAACGGTTATTAGAGATCTTTATGGATGATTTTTCAGTATTTGGGTCATCTTTTGATGAGTGCTTGTATCATTTGACATTAGTGTTGACTAGGTGTTAAGGAAAAAAATTTAGTGCTTAATTGGGAAAATGTCGTTTCATGGTTCAACAGGAATTGTTTTAAGGCATATCGTATCTTCTAAGGGTATAGAGGTAGACAAAGGCAAAATTGACCTTATTAAGACTTTATAGGTTCCCAAAACTGTATGAAATGTTAGGTCATTCTTAGGGCATGCAGGTTTTTATCGTCGATTCATTAAGGATTTTAACTTGATTTCTATACCACTTTGCAATCTGCTTGCAAAAGATATTAAGTTTTTCTTTGATGATGCTTGTTTAGAGGCTTTTGGGAAGCTTAAGACCTTACTCACTACCAGCCCCATAGTCCAGGCACCTAACTGGAACCTACCCTTTGGATAATGTGTGCTGCTTCAGATTATGCTATTGGTGTTGTGTTAGGTCAGCGAGAAAACAAATTACTTTATGTGATTTACTATGCCAGCAAAACTCTAAATGATTCCCAACTGAACTACACCACCACAGAGAAGGAACTATTATCCAGTTTCCTTAGACAATTTTAGATCCTATCTCTTAGGTTCAAAAAGGTTATAGTCTTTTCTGATCATGCTGCTTTGAAGTTCCTTCTGTCTAAAAAGGATACTAAACCTAGATTGATTAGATGGATCCTTTTGTTACAAGAATTCTCTCTAAAAATTAGAGACAAAAAGGGTAAAGAAAATATAGTAGCAAACCACTTGTCTAGACTTGTTGTGGATTCCCCTGATGATTCTCCTCCTATGAGAGATAGTTTTCCCGATGAACAACTATTCTTTATTTCCCAATTACCTTTGTTTACAAATATAGTGAATTATCTTGTGACTGTTCGAATACATCAACACTAGGGTAAACAAGATCGTTCTAGGTTTTTAGTCGAGGTGAATCATTTCTTTTGTGACGATCCTTATTTGTTTAAGTATTGTCCAGACCAGATTCTTAGGAGATGTATACCTGAGAGTGAACAGTCCAGTATTATTTCCTTTTGTCATGATCATGCTTGTGGGGGTCACTTTAGTGCTAAGAAGACTACTGCTAAGATATTGCAGTGTGGATTCTACTGGCCTTCGATGTTTAAAGACACCCAGAGTTACGGTGTTGCTTATGAGCGTTGTCAGAAGTTAGGAACCATTTCTCGCAGAAATATGATTCTTTTGAACCCTATTTTAGTTATTGAGGTCTTTGATATGTGGGGAATTGATTTTATGGGTCATTTTCTTATTTTTTTTGGTTATTTTTACATCCTTGTCGTTGTAGACTATGTATCTAAGTGGGTAGAAGCGGTTTCGTGTAAAACAAATGACCACAAGGTTGTGGTCCAGTTTTTGAATGATAAAATATTTGCACGTTTTGGTACACCCAAGCTATAATTAGTGATGGAGGGTCACACTTTTGTAATTGACCGTTTAAGCTTTTGATGAAGAAATATGGTATTACCCACAAAGTAGCTACCCCATATCACCCATAGACTAGTGGTCAAGTAGAGGTTTCCAATAGGGAGATATACGTGTTCTAGAGAAAACAGTTAATCATAATAGGAAAGACTGGTCGTTAAGGATTATTGATGCCTTATGGGCTTACCATACTACGTTTAAGACCCTCATTGGAATGTCACCCTATCGTCTATTTTTTGGCAAGGCCTGTCACCTACTCGTCCAGTTAGAACATAGAGCATATTGGGCTGTAAAGCAGTTAAATTTTTCACTTGGTAAGGAAGGAGCTCACAGGAAGCTCCAGCTCAATGAGTTGGAAGAGATTCAGAAAGATGCATATGATAGTGCTAGGAAGTATAAGAACAAAATAAAACTTGTGCATGATAGAAATATTTTAAGAAAGTTATTTTATCCAGGTCAAAAAGTTCTTCTGTATGATACTCGTTTGCATCTATTCCCCGGAAAGTTACGCTCTCGGTGGACCGGTCCTTTTGTTGTTCGCGCTGTTTTTCCTCATGGTGCTACTGAGATTGAGACTCAAGATGGTAGAAATCATTTCAAGGTTAACGGTCAGAGATTGAAACATTTTTAGAGCCTTTTTCTACAGCTGATGTTGAGGAGGTCCCTCTGGAAGACTATGTTTACTCCGATTGGCCATCAAGGTTGTTTTTGTACATTAGTAGATTTTTGTAGGTTTTATTATTCTTTTTTATGTTTTTATTTTCTGTATTATTATCCGTAAAAGGATTGTAACGCTTCACCCATGTACTATTTTTCTGACTTACCTCTTTATTCCTTTTTTTTAATTATCTATTGGTAATGTTCTTTATTTTGAAACATCGAGGACACTATTTGATTTAAGTTTGGGGGTAAGGGAGAAACTTTTTAGTGCAATAATAAAACTCCAAAATTTAGAATCTTGAGAACAATTCAGGATGATACTAACCATTCTAGGTAGATGGAAACTTATCTATTTTACTTTAGGAATTGGTGTGCCCAGTTAAATGGTCTATTCATAAAAGGATAGAGTTCAGATGTTAAAAATAACATGATAGCTTTCACTATATCTCGGAGTCTATCTCGACCATATCACCTTCTTTTTTTATTTTTGCAATTTTTGTGTTTCTCTAAGTGATTTGGTGGGGCACCAGTATCAATTTGTTATCGCCGCCAGGATGAAATAGAGTGATTGAGATCAAGACCCATATTATATTTTTATCTTATTAATTATATTTTTTGTGTATTAACACTTTGATAGCAATATATGTGTGTTCTCCCTGTCTCCGTCGCCTAAGCAAGCGTGGAACGCAGGATCCATGAGAACTATCATGTAAGATGCTGATAAGGAGCATGCGCTTGCATTCAATTTGATCCCATCATGTTTTCAGTACATTGATAATTGTTTTATTTTCAAAAAATCGATCGCTGGGACCCTTGTATATACCATCTGAGTCGATATTAGTATAAGGAATAAGACCAGTGGGAGCGTATTTCAGTCCATTAGGATTCATCCTGGCACTAACCTTCAGACAGATATGGGAAACACCGTTCACCTTAGTCAACATGCACAAACTTCATTTTATTTGTATCCATCTTCTAAATCTTTTCATGTGATCGAACTTTGATAGATTCTGAGTATCGTAGTTGAACAACTATGTAAGTAGAGCTTTGTTTTCTTATATATGAATTTTAGTACACTGAGTGCAAACTCGTGTACAACAATTGGACTTATATAGGGTAATGATTCCCATAGCCGAAGAATTTAGTATGCCAACTAAATAGCATGTTTAGTGTTTACCCTCAATCGTTCACGGGTAGCTAGGGTTTGGAGTAAAGGTTTTGTGGGTATACCTCTTGTAAACCCCCACGAGACAAAACTCGTCCAGTAGGGACACATAGGGGTTTAAAGGCTACATATGCTTAATGTAGTCGCGATTCCTACGAAAGTGAGTTAGGATTTTATTTTATTTCTAGATTAGATTTGCTCGAGGACTAGCAAATAGTAAGTTTGGGGATATATGATAGACATATTTTTGCTAAAGGCACCCATCCATAGGATATGGGCACCCAATCAGAGCCTTTCTTGCCAAGAAAATTGGCTAAAAAATTCGAGTTGTACCGGAAAAGGGAGTTTTCCTTGATTTTGGATTAACACGAGTTTGAGGCTGTTTTGGAGAGATTTTTGGATCCTTATCAGTTGAGGAAGCCTATTAGGGTTTACTAGACCTATATAAAGAGAAGAGATCGAAGAAAAATGAGAGAGCGGAGAGCCACAAAATTCAGAAAAAAAGAGAGTTTCTCACGAGGAAGAAGAAGAAGAAGAACAACAACAACAGACCACAAACACAAATTGTTGTTTAAACCCGTTACTATTTCTTTCTCTCTACTGCGCCCAAAAGCCGTCTTTAATTCTCTGTTTTAATTTCTCTTTTCAGCAACATAGAAAACAGTCTCAGTAACACTTATAATTGTAGTTGTTTTCTGTGTTACTTCTGTTTTTCTCTTCTTTTAAGCACTTTGAGTTATTTTGAGATGAAGAGCTAGACCCTATTGCTGAGGCGACGGAGGACGCCATTTTTCCAATGATAAAGTGGTATATTTTTATCTTATTAATTTTTTGTAATTCTTTTATGATTATTTGCTTTGAATTAAACTTGATATAATGATTTTTATCAATTAGTTGTGTTTTCTTTTGATGAGTCATGCTTAGTTTAGAGCTATTGATGTCTCATACTTTTGATTTACAACTATTATTTTAAAAATCTAACTTTGGCAATATTTAGAACCAATTGAATGTATGAGTTGCAAGATAACTATTCATGCTAAATCACTTGAAAAATTGGATAATGGTGGAATCCTTAGTTTCAGTTTTTTCCATAATCTTAAATCAATTATACTTCAATCTTCTTTATTTTTAGTATTAAAAAATTAGGTTTAAAAATCAAATCTTCACAAGTCTAAGTATCGAATATTTTACCACTATTTCTAAAACACATCACTTAACTATCTCCAAAACTCCTTGTATCACCGGATAACAAGTACGCTTAGTTACCAGATTCTATCCAACTGAGCCACCTTGGGGTACGCTTACAAGGTGTAAATCGATCGAACGCTTTAAGATTTGTGAATTTAGGTTTGATCCTAGTAGTTAAACTCGGTAGCTCGGTTCACTTACTGGTGTTGTCTTTATTCGTAATTGCCACATAGAATCCCTCTGCAAGGTCTCACGATTTCTACTTGTGTAGTGAATTAAGAGACTATTACACTTATCTCATAACCTCTACTAGCAATAGGATAATCAAGAGATTAATTTAGCACACATTCCAAACAATCTAAAAATTACACATAAAATATTAAATAGTAAAAACAATCAATAAATTATTAGAACTCCGAATAAATTTGTAACTAATTAAGTTTCACGCTCAGAAACATTAAAATCATACGTAATCAAATAAAAATTAGCTACACATAGTAAAATTCATAACAAATAAAGTAAAACTAGAAATTCAAACCAAAAATCACCCAAACAACAAACCAACCCAGTTTGCGTAGTGATGTTGTGAACTTGAACTCGGGCTGCTGCTGTATAAGAGTAGTAATTGTGCTCAAGTAGCTTCTCTCTCTGGTGGTGTTGTGGACGGACTGATTAGTGGAGGTGGATGTTGCTTGTGGACGTGAAGGTTGGAGAGGAGCTAAAAGCTCCTCCCTGTTGGAATCAGGTCAGGAGTGAGATGGTAGAGGTCTCCCTGTTGGAATCAGCTCAATTCTCCTAAAACTTCGAATTAGATAAACATCACACTTTCCTGAACCAACACGAATTCTGAAACACGTAAACACGTCTTCAATCCCCTCCATTCATCTCTAAAATCAACAGCAGATCAACGGCAACAAAAATACTTCCCATATTCTGATTTGTCGGTCAAGCTAAACCCAAATCCTTACAATTCATATCCACTTATCTCTGCTTCCTTTTAAAAATCAAATTCTTCTTCGAAGCATCTTTCCTAAACTCAGCAAAACTCTTATATTCTGCGTCTGACTTTTCTCGTTCAAACTCTGCCTTATTCATTGCAACTAATTACCCATTCGAACATCAACTTCCATCGAGAAACTGTTAGGTTTTAGAAAAGATATGGAAACAAAATATGAAGAAGATATTATTATAAATTCGGTTGATTTTTATTAAAGCAAAAACAGCCTTAAATAGGCATTTTACAAACCCTAATAGTACTCCATAACTAACATTAATTCCTATATTTTAGGAACCACTAATACCAAATCAAAACATGTTATTAAAACCTAAATACTAGGACTAATCCTAGTTAACCCTAATGACCAAATCAATTAACAAACTAACACTTAAACGGTTGGCACATTCAAATTCTAACAGAAACTCCATCACCTCGACTACTTCAAATACCACCAGCATCATTAACTCCTTCACCACCATCGACTGTTTTCTCTTTTCATCAATACCTTCAACTCAACAGCGTCACCTTCATCATCTCTGCCAATCAACATCACTGCCATTAATGGCCGATCACCATCAGCAGTTCTAACTCTCGACAGCTTCACCACAGCTACAACTCCATTTTTGCTGATCACAGACTCAGAACCAACATCCATGAACAGGCCAACAACTTCCACCACCAAGCCATCATCACTGCCCATCATCGGGTTCATCATGGCTATCCAAACCCTTAACTCGAGCTTCTCTTTAATGGCAGCAACCCAAAAACTTATTTATGGCAGTCACCACCATCAGCGCCATTAACTGCCATTATTCATCCTCGACAAAAGCTTGATCGTAGAAACTCCACCTTTACTGCTCGCTGAACAGCTAGAGACGAACAACATATTAGAGGAAGAAGATGGTGGCATTCCTTAACAAATAGCCTAGTGCCTTTAACACTATTTAAAAACTGGCAGCCCTCATCGAAATGGATGGTGCCGTTATAAGTATTCAAATACATGAAATATGTCTGCCCCTTAACGTACAGTGGGTTGTCAATAGCAGTTTCCCATGAAATGACCAATTTGCTCTTAGTTCTTGTTTTGCTTATAAATTTCTCATACGAAGTTGGAATGACTTCATTCTTTCGCCGTTGGCTTCGTTTCTTCGTTCTCTACATGAAGATGACAAGAAATTCTGGATTTGGACGATTTCCACCTGGTCTTTGGACTTCTTCACTTGTAGCACTTTTTTTCTTGCGCAATTAAGTGTCCATTCACTTATTTTGGATGATTTCACCTACTAAAAGATAAGTAAACAAAAGCAAATGTAATATACAATAATTCACAAGAATTCTACCAAATACTAGCATGATATTGACACTCTAAATATGTAAAATATTCACTTATAAGCTACCCAACCTCGCACCAATTTCAGTACTACTTTTTGATCTCTTGAGTACTATTTTTATCAATCATGAGGGTGTTATCAGAACTGTTAACTCGATCTTGTAGTCTTATTTGCAGTCGGCACCATTCCCTCGACAACAACAGGTCCATAGAAACATATCATCATCAACAAGCGGAGCTTCATAAATTTAAAGAAAGTTGAATACATTCAAGGTTTACATGCAACAATACAAGAAAGAGCAAAATTTAATATTCATGTAAAATAACAATACAATGAGCATAATTCTATATACATGTTGAAGACTTATGTACATGAGCAAAAGAAATCAAAAGATGAGAGTTAGTAAAATTCATGATATCAAGACAATACAAGTTGTGAAGAATCAAGTGGTAAAGTCTTTATCCCACGACCATAGTAGTTTCATTGTTCATTTTATTTATTTATTTATTTCAGTTTGTAATTTGAGTTATAAAAAAATAAAAATGAAAGAAAAAAATATGTTTTATCATTACTTTAGTATATTTTTTTTGTATTCATTCAATAAGGCTGTGAGGAAGAAAAAATCTATAAAGAAGTTTCAAACAACCAGGAATTGAGAAAAAGAGTAACGATTGTCAAGGTTCTACGAAGTTCAAGAGTTCATCGTTAACAGTTGAAGACAAAAGATTCTCTCATTGAATGTTGTGAGAGTGGTGTTGATTGTGAATCGGGTGAGAAGGTAAGTAAGCGTTCCCATCCTTACATAATGGTAGATTTCCTTTCGTAGAAATTATCAGAAAAAAAGGGTTCTCTTTCTTCCCACGTCCTATGGGATAACATCTTCATATAATTCGAAAGGTTTATTTTCCTTCCCACCATTCAACGTGTGCATGATTTCTATCTTCATTCTTGCATGCACACACGAGAACCATAAAGTGCGTCTTTTGAGTGTATTTCATAAAACCCTATTGGTGATGCAGAAGTCTAAACATTCGATCGCTCTCAAACCTGGATTCGTTCATATGGTGGTTTCTCTAAACTCAAGAGTTAATCATGAGAATAATGTTCTTTGACTTTCTAACTTCTGATTATTAGTGTACAGAAAATTTATGTCCTCATAGCTCTTTGGAAACTTGTGACTTTGAAGTTGGAAATTAGGTTTTGTGGGTATACCTCTTGTATTCTAGGAGTTCCCCATTGGAAAATCGAAGCTCTCGGTGGTCCCTTTCACAGTACGCTTGCTGGTGGTGAATTATCCCCCTTGGTAAATTATTTTTTGGTTCTTTATATTCTCACTTAGATTCACTAGCTCGCGATATGAAGACTTCTAATGGGTTTATGAAGTTAGGTACGGCTCGTCAGATAAGTTTTGATCAAGAAGTATCTCGTAGTCACAGTGCAGTTTCGTTCATTAGAAAATTGAAGAAGAATTTGGATGTCTGTCTTACTGAGGGAATAAGCATCCCTTTCTTCTATCGGGGTAGAAAGCCTTGGATATCAACTATGTATGCGCACTTCTGGAATGATGAAAGGAGACATTTCAAAGAATTCCTCTCAGGGTCTCCGATGATGTGTGGTACCCCTTATAAAAGATACAAAGCTCGAAGTGATAACTTGCAGAGTCCGTCTAATGCCAAGCGGAAGCTAATTATTGATGCAGCTCAAGAGGTAACGGTCTTTTCTTTGATTCTTGATTCTAGAAACATGACTATTATGATTCTTACCTTTCGTTCTTTCCGCTAGACTCGTGTCGTTCGTCCTCAAGTAGATGTTACTTATGTTTCTACTAATTGTCCCCATCTTGTAAGGCAAGGGACAAGGGTGATTCTTCCTAGAAGTAAGACTGGTCCTCGCATGAATTAAGTATTTCGTCTGTCATTCTTGATACTTGTGTATTTTCAATTCATAACATACTTTATCGTCTTGGTGTAGTGTATGAGAACAAGTGATTGTGTTGAGTTTTATGAGGCTTATGATGCCAAACAATAGAACTCAAAAATTATCCAGGAAATTCCTGACAGTTTTTAGACTCGACTCCGCTAGCTGTTTTTGCCATAACTCTTAGTTTGCTTGTCTGATTTATGCGCCCTTTTAACACGTTGTAGTAGACACTAATATAAAACTCTTTGTATAAGAAACATGCCCAGATTAGTCAACAATTGTTGTCAGTTTTGGAGTTTCCGAGAGGTAGTGAAAATTGCTTCTAAGACGTTTTTTGTAAAGCATCTTGTGATTGTTTCAACTCATATAATCCATTAGATAACACTTTGTAATGAATATATTTTATTTTTATGAGTATGTTGGACAATTTTTTTATAGTTCATGCTCAAGAATTTTGTGTTGTAGACGTTCTGACTCAATTTGCCAATATCCTCTCCATTTTTAGGGGGAGAACGATCGAAATCAAAGAGTTGAGCTTGCTTGTGAAGGAAAAAGAATTATTGTTGATCCCGATATATATAATTCCCTCACCCCCATACTGAAAATCATGATAGGACTCCTACTTGCATGCTTGTTGATGGTTGTGCTTCCATTGAGTATCCTGGTGCGGGTATTAATTTTGACTTTTGCTCCAACAAAACTCTTGCTGGGTACTTGCGTGTTGGCGGATTTGCTGTTACATCCACCTTCCGAGTTATATACAAAGATATGGAAGAAGTTTGGCCACTTCTCTGTAGATAATTCCAGGAACTACAGGGCTTTAGAACGAGAAGTGTCCAGTTTTTTTCGTATCATACAAGAGATGATCTCACTCCCTTGGAAGGAAGTTTCTGATGCAATTTTCAAAGAGTGGGAGGAGGCAGTGAATAACGCTGAGAACTCTAGTCATAATGTCATGTGGGTCTATCATCGTTTGGGATCCATGTGAGAGCATTTTGCTGAAGTAGGAGAACTTACTCATCTGGAGGCGGTGACCAAGGCTAGCGAAGAGGTTGAAAGGCTTTCCCAGGAATTGGAGATTGCGGTTGAGACTCTTGGAAGGATGGGAAAGGAGTATTCATTAGGGACTGAGCCAGCTTTCAAGGATTTTTTCTAGTTTTATATTTTTACAAAGCACATTTATGGTTTTTCTTTTGGGATTTTGAGTAAGTAGATTTTTAAAAAGTTATTTATAGAGAGATAGACTCTTTTATTATTTTTTTGGAAATGGATAAGGATATATGAATTGATTGATAAACTTGAAACCCTAACTATGAATACATAAATATTGCAATCATTTTGGAGGAAATATAAATATTACATGAAAACAGGGAAATATTTGAAATAAAACGATGAAGTACTCAGGCTTTGCAAGATTTTGAGCCACTTACCGTGAATTACTACTCCTTTTGTCTTGTAAATGTTTATAAGCTTATAGCGACCACCTAATAGAACCTCAGTAACTTTGTAAGGTTCTTCGATAGTTAGAGAAATTGGTGCAAGAAGCTGTACCCTCCTAGTAATTTTCAGAACCATGTTTCCAATTCGAAAAGGTCCCAGACTGTAGCAACTCATCTTAAAATCCTTCTCTATGGAAAACCAAGGTTTGTTGGTGGTGTTTCTTCTCATCATCAAAAGCTACTTGATTCTCAAGTGAGTCATAGATCTTCACATTCTTATCAAAAGCAATTTTCAACCATTTTATAAAATATTAAATTGAATTAGCTTCCCATTCACATCTTCTAGTTGTGACATAGTTTTCTTCTAGGCAGAATCCCCGAGTTCTGACAGGATAGGGTGTTATTGATTGTAAAGGATTTTGGGAAGCGGGACTTATTTGGTCGAGTTTTGAAATCCGAATTGAATCTCTAGGATTTGTGGGGAGTCCCTAGCCACATTCCTTATCATTCGTTTCGACCATGTTCTTCAAGGGAGGCTTGACTTGAGTGTGAGTATCCTATGTGAAGAGTAAGTGCTTGCCAACCACGATATATTTCAGGGCAGCAAAGACATCTTCACGTTTCCCTTTCGAGAGATAGAGAAGATCGCACATGTGCTCCATCAAAGATTGAACCGTCTAATTAGTTGACTTCTCAAAGAGAATGAAGTTTCTAACAGGAAGGGGATTTTTGTGGAATACTTCATCTTCTAATTGTAATTTTCCTGATTCCATCTTTTCTTTAAAGATACGCTTCAAATTGTTACACTCAATGGTTAGCTGATTGACATATCGGTGATTATGATAGTATTTAAGGTTTGTCATATACTTAAATGTGGGATGTCGTTGAACGGGTGGTAACTGGATGGTACCGTCTTCTATCCATGCTTCGAGTAGTTCGAGTACTTCTTCCATTGGAATTGGGAAATCAGATAACATTATATTTGGCTTAACATCTTGTCCCTGTTGTGGCTGTAACTGTTGTTGTGAGTCTTTGGTTGTGATCTGAGACGGATTCAATCTTCAAGTTGGCACTGGTGTCGAGGTAGAATTGGAAGGAAAATGCTTTGTCTGTGACTCAGATTGATATAGATCTTTCCTCTTGGATCCCTCGCTACTGACATCACCAATTGATGGTTGAGTATCATATTATTTGTTGACTAATCGTCGGTTCCCACGGGTATCTCCACGACTTTCTTCTCTTGCTGGCATAGTTCTCTCCAGGAGGGAAGGAGCAGTTGTGGCGGATCGCTTTGTGGCTTCGTGTAACTCAGAGAAAGTCTGAATCGTAAATTTTCCAAAAGAGCATGATAAATGAGGATCATATCATCAATGCAAAGCTCCACTAGTTGATGTTCTATCATTTGGATCATGACAATCCAGTGTTTGAATTCTGAATCTCTTTACTTATTCATTGGGGTGCTCATTATTTCTCTGGAATATTCTTCCCAGGTCTGATAGAGTGATCTGCTCGGAGATAAAGAAGCACTTCTTGTAGAAGGCATTAACCATGTCTTCCCAATCAGAGATGTTGTTGGGAGTAATGTTGTTATACCATATGTAGGCTCTTCCAGTGAGGGACTTTACAAATTCTTTGAGACATAACACATGATTATATTCATGTCCTCCGAGTGATTCGATAAATCGAGAGACTTGATCACGATTATTTCTGGTTCCATCGTATAATGAGAAAGTATGAGATGAGTAACCTCCTGGCAGAGGGATCCTTTGAATTTCAGGAGGGTAAGGAGGTTGGTGTTGATGGACCGAGGATGAGTCTTCCTTGCCATGGTTTTGTAGGAGTCTCTTCATATCTTCACGGGTGACAAAATTGGGTTGTTGGTATATTTATGATGGGCGATCCGGAATGATATAACTTCATTGTTCCTTTGAGTCTTTAATGTGCCAACGTCAGTGGTTGTTGTGAGGTTGGTCCTGGTTCGCTACTTCAGGCGATGGCCTTGTTCTGGGGAGAGTTGCTCTGTAAAAGTCTTGAGGCAAGCAAGTACTTCCTTCTGAGTAGTAGCCATGTCCACCTGTGTTCTAGCAAGAACTTCTTGTATCTTCATCAGATCATTTATACTAGGTGGAGCCTGAGTATTCTCGGTGGTTTCAAAAATCTTGTCACAGAGAGGAGGTGTAGTAGTAGTATTGGTATGAGGAGATTCAGTTGTCTGAGTATTCTCGGTGACTAGCACGTTTGAAGTTAGCACTTCAGCTAGGTCAAGTGTAGTTAGCACCAAAGTGCTTATGAACAAGGATGCGCTAAGCCATAGATAATGCCATGGGCACTAAGCCATGTAGGACGCTAAGTATGAATGCGCTAGGGCCCAGATGTGCTTGGCCAAGGACGTGCTAGCCAAGACGCGCTAGCTAAGGACGTGCGCGCAGGGACGTGCTAGGGCAAGACGCGCTAGCTAAGGACGCATCATAATAGGGACGCTAGGCTAGAGCCGATACGCATCACTAGGGACGCATCATCTAAGGGGTGTGCTAGAGATAGAGACGCGCCAGGATGGGACGCATCAGCTAAAAGCGTTGTAGGCATGAACCGCTAAGCTAGGGACACACCAGGCATGAAACGTGCTTGCTAGGGACACATCAGCTAGTGGTGTACTAGGCTTGATGAAGCTAATATTCACGGATGCGTCAGGCTAGGGACGCATTGATAGGTGTCGAAAACACCTTAATTAGTATTAACTAATGATGCTTTCTTTGCTATTTTTCTTGTAAATTAATGTATCTATTACACTTGTTTTGAGTTTTATAGGTATTTTAGAGTCATAAGAAGCAAAATAAAAGAAATGGGAGCCTATGGCATCGTCCAAAATCATTTGGTGTCGGCAAACTCGAAGAATAGAAGCACACAAGTCTCGCTTGTGTAAAACACAAAAAATTACGAAGGGGAATCCAGTTTTCCAAAGAGATTGAGAATTACTAGGGGGAAGCCCCTATCAATTTACTGGGTTCCTATAGAGATGCCCTATCTTAACCTAGAACTAGGTCGAGAGTTTGTCATTTATTTTTACTCTTATCTTCAGCAGCAACACAAACTTTAACAGCGACCAAGAGTCTTCAACGCCGGCGGGACCAAGGGGTGGTTCGAGAACTGAACAGTGACCCGAGAATGAGAAGACGAGAATACAGATAGGTTTTGAGATGAATTCAAGCCAAGAAGAACTCAGTTGGAGAAAGGGCCTGTGATGGTTCGATGGTTACTGATTTGTGAACCTGGCTTTGAGGCAGAATCGAAGATGGAGCTATTGTTATGGGTGAAGTCATGGCAATGCTGAGTTTCAGAGAAGAGATTGGTAATGGGTTTCTAATGGGTTTTTCCGGAAACTAAAGTGAACAGAGAAGAGGCTGATGGGTTCGAATTGGAAGCCTGGACGTGATATTTGGGTAGAAGAGATGCTGTTGCTTGAATTGATATGAGAATTGAAATGGATTGTGGATGTAGACTTGAACAAAGAAGGCAGGGAATTGAGTTGGTAATGGAGAGACACAAGAAACAGGGAGAGAAGAGTTAGGGTGTTTGAGACTTTGGCAGAGGATTGATGAATGAATGGTTGTTTGGATGTGTGATATATTGCAGGGAAGGAGTTTGGATTGGTATAGACTAATATGGAAGCTACTTCTCCATTACTAGCAGAGTGCAGACAAGATGTTCGAGAAAAGGCCTAAACTAGTTCTGCTGCCAAGTCCTTCACTAAACCAGTGCCTAAGCCAAGGCTTGCCGCGACTAACTACGAAGAGTTAGAAGCCGAGATATATAAGGAGATTTGGGTACAGATTTATCTCAATTTTGGAGGGAGTTTTGGCCGTGAAAATAGCTCGCAAGTATGGTTATTGCCGTGGATTGTTTATTGAATGGTTGTAGATTGTTGAATGTTAGAGTTTCTATTGAATTAGGAAACTAGGGTATGTATCTCATACGACTTTGCAGGGCAGGAAAAGTTATAAAAGGGAGGCTAAGAATACAATTGAGGATCATCCCATACATACCCCCTCACGCCTGTGTTGCACCATCAACAGAGAGGAGCTCTCTAATCCACTCCAAACCTCTTCCTTCAACCACTATACACAGCATCATCTGCATACACTCACCAGTCCCTGTATCCACCAACGCAGCTGTGAAGAAGAGTCCACATAATTCAGAGCTACGTCACCAACTACTCACACCAGCAGCAATAGTTCACGTCAACACCACCAGGCCACTTTGCGCTCCATAGTCCATATACACCTTCATGTCCACAACACCAGTCACTCCACCTGTTGCTTATTTGGGTTTGCTTAATTGGTTTTGTATCCCTGTTTTGTATTCGTTTTAATTCTATTATTATGAACTCCATTAGCTAAATATTTGTTTGATTAGGGATATTTCGAAACTATGTGATATGTTTTATTCAAGTTAATCTTTTTTTTTAATATTGTATTATTGTTTGTTTTATACCGAGTTTATGACCAAGAATTGTTTGCGGATGTTCGACCGGCCAATTGAATATCTTGTTTGCGATTCCAAAGCTAGATTTTAGATCCGTAATCCGTAATTATTATGGAGATTCAATAACAAGTAGCGAAGCATCAACGTTGCAATGGGATGTTGTGGATTTTTGATGTGTGAAAGATAACCCTAAATTAACATGTTGAACTTACGAACATGTGGTTAGGATCAACCTGACTCACGGAAAATACCAGTCAATAAAGTACACTAGAGAGCTTATTCAAAGTGGCTTAATTGGCTAGAAACTAGAGAACTTATTCTACGAAGTGACCTTGGAGTCTAATTGATTAGTTGAACTCATAACTTGTCTAGGGTTTTTAGTAAATGCATTTTGAAGAAGATTGTGCTTGTATTCATGTTCACTAGTGGAGAAAGACTCCTTAATCATTCTCATCCTCATATTCGCATTCTTTTATTTATTTACCTAGATTTGTGTTACTTTTATTTGCAGAGACTTGAATCGACATCTTTAACTCAACGCTTCCTTAGGAACGAACTTGCTTATCATTATTCTACTAGTTAGTGTAAGAAAAGTAAGGATATATTTTTGACGAGTTTGACACCTCCATCACGTATCAGGCTAGTGAAGCGCCAAGCTAAGGTCGCATCAGGCATGGGACGCATTATCCAAGGGCGCATCACTTAAGATGCCCTGGCTAAGACCTCATTAGGCCAAGATCTTCTAGCTAAGGCCACGTTAAGCTAGTTGGCGCTTCTTAAGCGCTTAGCGCTAGGAAAGTTAGTGCTATGGTGGCGAACTAGCGCCAATGTGGTGCCAAGCCAAACGGAGGGTGCTAGCCTGGCTTAATAGGAGAAAAGGCTAGGGTTAGCCTATCTCATAGGCTCGATGCGTATATTGAGGCATTGCTTCTTGTTTTTGGCGCGTCTAAGTGGAGTGGCGCATAATTCATAGCTTATCTTTAAGAAAAGTGCTAAAGTAGTACATTTGAGCTCAGAAGAGCAATTTGAGAAGTGTTCATTGCGAACGAAACGTTAAACTAGAGTGTATTTTGGAGTTTAAGCATTAGTTATTCCCGCATTTGATAGATGTTATTGGAACCTCGATGCGCATTCGAGGCATGTTCAAGGAATTCATGCATGGAATTTATGCGACTTGAGACTAGTTCGATATGGCATAAATATTATGAGTATTGGGGAGGCTGCAAGGCCAGTTTAGAGTGTTTGTAGAGAATCTGTATTCTCAATTCGCTTGCGGAATACAAGTAGAGATACAATATTCCATGTTTTATTATAGAACTAAACATATGCGCATAAATACATACATATCCTTTAATTTTACAATCAAACAATTCCTGCGCAAAAATGCAAACCTTTTTTTTCTGTTTTTAGGCAATAACAATCAAACGATTATTATCTAAAATATTGAGCCGTAATCTTAGAATCAAAAGGAAATAACATTACGTACCAGCCTTTCATAACCAGAGGGTTTGTCGTTGATGATGCAAGTATATTCGGGCACCCTGGTGGTCTTTCCTTTATCTTCACGGATCACATGAAGATGAGAATACTGCTGGTACCATACCATATAGCGTGGCTCTGCTTCATCACCTCGGTTTACAGGTCTCCCCTCGTTGATCATGTATTGCATCCTGTTGTTCCAATCTTCAACGGATGGGTTACCAGAGTAAACTACTGTGATCGATTCCTTACCACAAACACAATTCTCCACGTTCAATTTGAACTTGCCGAAGATGTGACTCATAGGTTCTTCTTGGACATAACCAAGTTGACGCATTACCCTAGAGGCATTGTACATGACATATCCAGTGGGATGCCACAAAGGTCCATATTAGCACGACAACTCAGACCTTCGTGCTATATGACCACTAGCTCGGTCTTCCCTGTATGGATCAAAGAATGCATCTTTGGACGCCATCGAGTCTAATTTCCTCCTCAAAGAAATCAACTCCTGCTCTTTAGTCCTTGAATGGTTGCCGTCAAAGATGTATTTTTTTCCTCGGGGTGTTTCTTTCTCCCATGCTGGATTCTCTTTCGCCAACTCGATGGACGGGAAGTGGTCATAGATCCATGTCTAGTGTACATATCAAACCAAGTATGAGAAAATTGATTCTTAAAAGAGGAAAATATAAATAACAATCAAACCATCAATAGAGTTACCAAAATACCTGTAGTAGGCTCACGTTCCCGGAAATTTGGCTAATCTGTTTCCTGGATGCCTTTCTCAACTCTTCCATCAAGAACGCATGACATGCGGTACCCCATGAAAGTCACAAACTTTGTTGAGGGGATGAAAAAGTTGTAGAAGGTTGGCGTCGAACCGGTTGCCCCTAGCATTGGGGAAAATGAAACATCCCAAAACACAGAGAAGATATGCAATGGCTGCAGCATTGACCTGTTCATCGCTAAACTCTGGATTGATCTCTTCTTTAGCCTTGGTGCCTCTGAACATTTTCTTCAGTTGAACCATGATGAATTTCCTAGTTTTGTAAGGAGCGCACCGTTGGAACTCTTCCTCGGATGTCACTCGATCCCAACCAAGACACCTCTCAGTGTAAAAATAAAGTTGTTCCCAGCTTAACTGCTTCACATAATCAAACTTCAACGCCGTACCATGGTCAGTGAGACTTAGAATCTGCACCACATCACCCGGGGTGATCGTCATCTCTCCCCACGGCATGTGGAAGGTATCGGTCCCAGGATACATCTTCTCCATGAAGGCCGATATCGACACCCGGTTGTGATGTAACATTGAATTCTCGGCAGCCGTAGATAACCCCGAGTGCAATATAATTTGCTGAAACTGTTCACACTCATCTTCTAACAGCAATCTTTCATCTTTGTTGGTTCAGCCGTAGGTTTGAGTAGACGAACCGCATCAGAATGGTCCTAATATACAAGACGAATTAAAAAACAATTAGAATAACAGTTAACACTTCTACGAATAAAAACACAATATTTTAAGAATGGTGTTTTATAATTATTACCTCAGTAGAGTAAATTTCTTTCGCCCAAGAGTGTTTGTACCCAAATAATAGATCTCCTTCATCTCTTGGGAGGCCAGGGATTTGTCCTTCTTGAATACCCTTCATCTTCAAAGAGTCGGGAACCTTGTGTCCTCCTTTCTTCTTAGCTGGCTTCTTTGTACAACTTGGTCCTCCTTCATCTTGGTATCTATCTTGTGGAGCACTTGGTACTCCTTCTTCTTCGTTTCTACTTCTTGGAACACTTGGTTGAGTTCCTTCGGTGATATCAATTCCGCTAGCGCTCTTTTGTCTTCTTGCACTAGCAGTTACTTTCTTACCCCCTTCATGACGAGGCCCCGAAAGAATTATATCTTGGGAATGCTTAGATCGCCTTTCCCTTCTTTGATACAAAAGAAATAACAATTAGTTCCAACAAGACATCGTTTAGTCACTACATAATCGGTAGACAAAGTACATTAAACTCAACCCATTGTTCATAATCGGTAGTCAAAAAAATAAAGTAACTACCAATTGCTCGGGATCTACATTATCTACCGATTGTGCATAAAAAATGGAACATAAATGTCTATGGACACACATACAATCGGTAGTTACATAAAAAAACTAACTACCGATTATGTGTAAATTTGGGTCCAGGAATATAATCGGTAGTTAATGACTAAATATAACTACCGATTATGGTCGATGTTTTGAGGAATCACTAACTTTCATAATCGGAAGTTTAACCCTATACGAAACTACTGATTATGCCTAAATTTTGGTCCAGGAAAATAATCGGTAGTTTATGACTAAATACAACTAAAGATTATGTCGATGTTTATGAATCACTAACTTTATAATCGGGAATTTAACCCTATACGAAACTACCGATTATGCCTAAATTTTGGTACAGGAATATAATCGGTAGTTAATGTGTAAACATAACTACCGATTGTGCATGATGTTCGTGAGCAATGAAGAACACTAACGTAATCGGAAGTTAAAAACAAACATGAAACTACCGATTATGACATCTAACCCAAAACCCTTGATATTCTAGTGACGAATTCATTCAATTGAATCAAAATAAACACAAATAATGGTAAACCCTTACCTTATTGGAGCCATTATAAAGTTCTGGAGAGGCTGATTGTCGTAATAGCTCTCCGTTTCTAGGTCATCATCTTCGTGTTCTTCACTATGTTCTTCAACGATCTCTCTTTTTCTTACTCTCTCGGAAAAATCCGGCCAGTTAGTATTAGAAGGTTGACGTGTTGTTTGCTTCTTTCTTGCCATTTTTAGATTGTATTACGACGATGAATTGTGTTACGATTATACGATGAATTGGTTTACGATTAATCGATTTACGATGAATTGGAAATGCCACAATCGGTAGTTTGAAAACAATAGAAGAATAAGAGAAAACAGAGAGTGATAATCGATAGAGAAGAAGGTGAGAATGGTTTAGGTTTAGGTTTTTAAACTTTTATTAGTGAAAGGGTTAATGGTAATTGTTTGATTTATGAGAGGGTATTTAAGTATTTTTACATACCACTAGGTTGTCCCATAGCCACATCTATGGGATGGGTTTAAAAAAGTGGCCCCAAATTGGTTTTGGGTGGCCCTCAATGTTGAACGTATGAACATGTGGTTAGGATCAACCCGACTCACGGAAAATACCGGTCAATAAAGTTACACTAGAGAGCTTATTCAAAGTGGCTTAATTGGCTAGAAACTAGAGAACTTATTCTACGAAATGACCTTGGAGTATAATGGATTAGTTGAACTCATAACTTGTCTAGGTTTTTTAGTAAATGCATTTTGAAGAGGATTATGCTTGTATTCATGTTCACTAGTGGAGAAAGACTCCTTAATCATTCCCATCCTCATATCGCATTCTTTTACTTATTTACCTAGATTTGTGTTACTTTTATTTGCAGAGACTTGAATCGACATCTTTAACTCAACGCTTCCTTAGGAACGAACTTGCTTATCATTATTCTACTAGTTGAAAAGTAAGGATATATTTTTGACGAGTTTGACACCTCCATCACGTATCAGGCTAATGACGCGCCAAGCTAAGGTCGCATCAGGCATGGGACGCATTATCCAAGGGCGCATCAGTTAAGATGCCCTGGCTAAGACCTCATTAGCCAAGATGTTCTAGTTAAGGCCACGTTAAGCTAGTTGGCGCTTCTTAAGCGCTTATCGCTAGGAAAGTTAGTGCTATGGTGGCGAACTAGCGCCAATGTGGTGCCAAGCCAAATGGAGGGTGCTAGCCTGGCTTAATAGGAGAAAAGGATACGGTTAGCCTAGCTCAAAGGCTCGATGCGTATTTTGAGGCATTGCTTCTTGTTTGTGGCGCGTCTAAGAGGAGTGGCGCATAATTCATAGCTTATCTTTAAGCAAAGTTCTAAAGTAGTACATTTGAGCTCATAAGAGCAATTTGAGAAGTGTTCATTGCGAACGAAACGTTAAACTAGATTGTATTTTGGAGTTTGAGCATTAGTTGTTCCCGCATTTGATAGATGTTATTGGAACCTCGATGCGCATTCGAGGTATGTTCAAGGAATTCATCCATGGAATTTATGCGACTTGAGACTAGTTCGATATGACATAAATATTATGAGTATTGGGGAGGCTGCAAGGCCAGCTTAGAGTGTTTGTAGAGAATCTGTATTCTTAATTCGCTTGCGGAATACAAGTAGAGATATAATATTCCATGTTTTATTATAGAACTAAACATATGCGCATAAATACATACACATCCTTTTATATTCCTGCAGCTTGGGGAGGGTAATTTTATAATTCTATCCCTTGTCAGAAACTCACTATCTACACATTGATACGAGAGGATCCGGTTTTTATGGTATACCCAGACTATGTGTATACAGTACATGTGTTAACTCATATGTATCGAATTTCCTTCGAATTACTGGGATTTTAGAGAAGTACTGGTGCTCGCTGCACTTCTTATCATATATATATATATATATATATATATATAACCTTAATAAGCATTTATACTCGAATGAACACCATGCTCTCAGACGGATATCCACTAAACCGAATAGCACAATTAGAACTTATGCCAAGTGCAATTATTCCATAGCTGAATTCCCTGGCATCAAGTGTCAATAGCCATGATTCAGCCAAAAATCCAATATTTGCACAAAAAAAGGAATGCATCAAAACCCTAATATACACGGCGTTGGGTTAGTCCCAGCGTCAAACTAATGTGCGTACACGCTAGGACTAGCCTAGCGCCCAAGACTGATTAACTTTAGCTCAGGCTAGTGCATTAACATTGCATGACGTCGAGAATAGCCCAGGGTTAGACTTGGTATGCATGACACTGGGGACTAGACCTGCGCCAGACTTTTTATGTGCGCATATACCCGGGGCCCATGTTGCGCTGTCAAGCCTTTGTGTACTCGAGCACTCATTTGCACGAGCCTATCCTTTAGAACCCTCACACGTTATTGACTTTGAGCCCACCAAGTTTGTGCATCTCCAAGTTTACGCATCTCCATTCTTGTGCATTTTCAGGTTTGGCATCTCCAAGATTGTGCATATTTAGGCTTGGGCATCTCCAAGCTTGTGCATTTCCAAGATTCGCATATTTCGTGCACGACTAATCCTTGAGCATAACTTGCACTACGCTAGGATAAACCCATCGCCAGACAACTTCTTGGACTAGCGCCCAGTTGGCATGGCCTTCACAATGTTGGACTTAGGAGTTATATGCGCATTCTTTTGTATTCAGATGTGCCACTTGATTCCATTGGCTACTGGTTATCTAGATTTATGCACCAAACCAATGATAACTAGTAATCGAGTATTCTTACTTTATGCCTAACACCTGGCATACTTTTTGAATAAGGTTGACAGACATATTTTTGTGTCCGATTTGTTCTCAAGTCTCTGCATTGTTTATACTCGATTTTGTACTTATTTTAGTATTTTATGTGTTTATAGGTATTTTTTGAGAAATAAACTTTTGTGGGAAAAATTGGCTAAAAAGGTGCTAAAAGCACCCCCCATGAATTGATAAAGGCACCCCTGTTGTGGTTAAAGGCACCCACCTCTTCAAATTCAAACTTAATTTTTGGCGAAAAACTTCTCATTTCAAACAACGTTAACTGGATATGATTTTGGTAGGATATTTTCGATTCTTGCCTTATATATCGGAGTTGTACACAATTTAAAAACTCTAAAATACCAAAACAACCTCGTGAAATATTCGTATCAAATAAAAACAGGTAGAAAATATCTCACGTGAAACATGGGATTTCTTCCCTATTTCACTTGAATTTATCCCTATTATGTTCGATATTGTCCAGGACAACTATGGAAAACTCACAGAATCATCGAGGAAATAAAATTATATTCGAAAAATCGAGGGAAGAAAATAATATTCCAAGATTATTTTTCCATGAATTGAAAATATGTTTCAAAGATTTTTACGAGGTTTGGTAGGTGCCGGGGTGTTGTATTATAAATATAAGCGGATAGTAGCAATTCAGGGTATGTTGGGAGAGCTCAGAAATGAAAGAAAATAAAATCCAGTTTGAATCTGAGTTGCAGTAGTGAGGAAGAAGATGAAGAACATATACACTAAAAGAGAGTCGCAGAAACCATTACCTGATCTACATCACCAGAAGATAGTCGCTAATTCAAGTGATCTTTTCTCTCTTTTAGTGACAGAAAAGAAACACTTATATCTGTATGATTCTGGTTCTTCTTTGCGTGTTTATAATCGTTGCAGTTTCACTGTGTTATTATTTTTTCCTTTACAAACACTTTTTGATCTATGTATTCATCTTTTGAGAGAGTTTTTTTAATGATGAGCTAAATCCCATCTTTGGGACAATGGAGGAAGCCATATTTATTGATTAAGTGGTAGCTATAATTAACTCTATGACTATTTGCATTAATTATGGTTTTGTTTGATGATGTATTTTTAGACTTATAACTTTTGATGCACCATGCTTATGATTTACATTTGATATTTTAGAAATCTACTTTAGGCAAAGAAACAGAGTCGATAATGTAATTTTTAATTATTCAAAATTAACATATGAATCACTTGAATATGATTAATGGTGGAATCCTGAGTCTTAGTTTTTCTTAATATTGATATCATCTTTAACTTATTTGCTAGTTTAAATCAGAGTTTTCTCTTAAACAAAATCTTTACAAATCTCGTGGAACAAATCTTATTTATCACTTTTCGGAAACGAACAAGTTTTTGGCGCCACTGCCGGGGACTTTTCTTTAGATTTAATTTTTGTTTTTAGGTTAGTTTAGTATTTATTTTTATTTTTATTTGTTTTTATTTACGGGTTTTTTTATTTTCTTATGATTTCCAAATTTGAAGCAAAGCTAAAGAAAGAAAGAAAAAGTGGTAAAAAATTGAGCAAAAGCCCAATTAGGAAAGAAAAAAAGAAGATCCAGAAAGAGTGAAGAAGAATATTTTAAATTTTATTTAAATTTTTATTTTTTTTATTTTTAATTATTTTTATTTTAAAAAAGTATATTAGGATTTTATTTAATTTTTGTAACTATTTTTGGACATTTGGACTTTATTTCTGAACTTTGGACATTAAACTTTATTATTATCTTTTTTAAACCCTACGGAAATATAATAATAAATATATGCTGCACCTATTTGAGACCACAATTACGATATTATCTTTGTTAGCTCAACTCAAGGATCAAGAGGATTAATTTTAAGTTGATTTATGCCGCCTTGTAACCCAGGGAAATGTTTTCCAAAGAGGTAGGGTTATTCAAGCTCCATAGAGCTTATCCTGCTTCTCTTCGATCGACTTAATCTAATTCGGATCGTACCAAGAGGTTTGCTAAAACTATAACTAGTTGCCTTTTTGAAGAATAAAAGATGGTCTAGAAACAATCTAAGTGGAGCCATCATGCGTTTTGTTTGCTAGATTAAATAAGTTTTCTTGGTTGAGTCGGCCTTGCTTGTATTTGTTTAGAGTTCCCTTCCAATAAGGAGTTATTTTATTATATGCTCAGGCCGCCTAAAGCCTTAAGTGAGCACGCCTGGAGAAGAGATTCTATTGGGCGTTTGATTAGTGACGAGAATATAAACTTTGTTTTCGAGAATGAGAATTTAGGAAACCCTTCTTTTGAGAGCCCTATTTTTGGAAACTTTAGTTTTGAGAATTTTTCTCTTAGTGAGGAAATTATTCCTAGTATTCCAGTTGTTCAAGCAATGGCAACTTTGAAATATTATATGTTCCCATATAGGTCCATCCGACCATCGTGTATAAAACTTCCTGTTACTACGGCTAATTATGAGTTAAAACCTGGTATTATTCAGATGATCCCTGTATTTTTAAGGAGAGATGATAGAAACCCTTACTTTCATGTGAGGGATTTTGAGGAAATTTGTGGAAATATTATAATTAAGGACCTTAGTGATGAAGTTTTGAAACTTAGGTCGCTTCCTTTTCCATTAAGAGATAAAGCTAAGTCATGGTTGCATAACTTACCTTCTGAGTCTATAACCACTTGGGATGAGCTTACCACTACCTTTTTTAAAAGTTCTAGTCAAAGCATAAAACCGTATCAATTAGGCAAAAAATTAGTATAAGTATGCAAAAAGAGGAAAAGTCTCTTTATAGGTTTCTAGAAAGATTCAATTTCTTGTCTCAATGTCCCCACCATGGATTTGAGAAAACGAATTTAGTGTAGATTCTTTATGATGGGGCTATATTACTCAACCAAAGCCATGGTCGATTCATTGTGCACTAGTGGGTTCTTAAATAAAACTGTTGAACAAGCTTATGCCTTTTTAGAAGAAGTAGCTAAAAAATCCCAATAGTGAGAGCCCTTTGTAGAACCTCCTAAATGACTCTTGTTCAATAGAAGTAGCACCAACATGGTAGATGCAAGTTTTGATTTTTTGATGTTAAGTTTGATGTTATATCTAGAAGGTTAGAAGCGTTAGGACTGGGTCAATTTAAACATAAGTCTTTTGTTGGAACTGATGGTAGGATTAAAGCTTCTCAAATCTCTAGTTGTGGATTAGAACAAAACAGATCATTTATGAAAAAAATAGTGATGATCAAGTGAATTCTCTATACAGTAACTCTAGATTTGACAACCGTCAGAAATATGACCCATTTTTTGAGACGTATAATCCAGGTTGGAGGAACCATCCAATTTTTTCTTGGTCTAAGGGTCAAAACCAAGGTCAGACTAGTAATCCCCAAGTTCCACCAAGGTTTGGTTATCCTAAGAATCCAATAGAGCCCACATATTTTCAAGACCCTTCAGAAAAGAAAAAGACTAGCTTAGAGGAATCTTTTACTATGTTAGCACAGAGCCATCTTAGATTTCAACATGCAACCAAGCAAACTTTTAATTATACTTCCCAGACTCTTGCTAGGTTAGAACTCCCAATAAGTCAGATTGCCAAGACGCTAAGTGAGAGAGACAGTGGAAAGTTCCCTAGTCAAACTGATCTTGATCCAAAAGGAGTGAAACCATCCAATCATGTGAATTCTAATACAACTCTTAGGATTTGTAAGTTAGTTGACAATAAGGTGACGATGGCCCAGAATATCCGGTTATAGACCCACCTTCACCTGAACCATCTGAGTCGGAAGTTAAAGAGACCGATAAAGCCTTTAAGGATGCTTTTAAGGGTCCTGACCAAGCCAGGTCTTATGAACCCAAAACCCCTTATCCACAGTTGCTAGGTCCTCGTAGGAAGGAATCACACTTTAACGAAATAATATAAATGTTTAAACAGGTCAACATTAACATTCTGTTATTAGAGGCAATTAGGCAAGTTCCTGCGTATGCCAAATTATTATAAATATTTGTACACAAAAGCGTAAGCTTAATATACATAAGAGCCTTTTTAGTTGGTCAAGTGAGTTCAATCATTTAGAACCAAACTTCACCTAAGTATAAAGACCCATGATGCCCCATCATATCTTGTGTGATCGGTGATCACTCGGTCGATAAGGCATTACTTGGTGTAGGAGCTAGTGTGAACTTATTACCGTATCATGTATACACTCATCTAGGTCTTGGTGAGCTAAAACCAACCAAAATGATATTGCAATAAAAAGATAAATTTATTACAATCCCTCGTGGGGTTATCGAGGATGTATTAATTCAGGTTGATAAACTTGTTTACCCTATGGATTTCGTTGTACTAGACAACCAACCTATCCAGAATCTAGAGTCTCAAAAACCGGTGATTTTAGGTCGTTTATTTTTGGCAACGTTCAATTTTGTGATCAACTGTAGAATTGGAATAATAAACTTATTTTTTGGTAATATGACTATTGAACTAAATAGGTTTAATGTTAATAAACAACCTTCTGAGATTGATGAGTTAGAAGAGTTGAATATGATTAACATATTAGTTTTTGATCCTTTACCAAGCAGTTTGTTTGACAATCCGTTATATGAATTTGATAAACTTCTTGATATCACTGATTTAGAAGAAGCGGCAATTATGAACACCTGGGATAACCCATTTATAGTTTTAATAATGATGTTCTTTTAGAGCACTTGAGTAACCAGTCCTCAGAAGAAGTTGATTATAGTTCTGACCTTAAGGACCCTATAATCCAACCAATAGTTTCTGGTCCATCTAAAAGTTATGTCTTCCTAAGTCTGGGGGTAGTGATGATTCTTGTGATCGTCAAGTATCCCTTCTTAAAATCCCTCCCTTGGACTCGAGCATTGTGCGTCTAAGGTATTACTTCAGTTTCTCTATACTTTACAGCTTGATCCTCCGGATACTTCTCATGAGGAAATCCATCCCTTTGAGACCTTTCATTTAGTTGAATATATATATATATACCCCTTTATAGAGCCTAAATGTGAACAAAAGCTAAACGTAGTTGTCTTAAACAATCCACTAGATATTAAGAGTGTGCTCGATTTGTTCATTTTCCTGGCCTGTTGCAGTTGCCTTTTAGTTAGGTCAACAATATTTAGTTTTGATGACCTACAGTTGTTTAGGCTATTGTTATATGATTCTATGAGGTGACTAGCCATTTGATGGTTTCCAATATCTGGCTAAAGACTTTAAACTTAACGCTCTAAGGAAAGCAACCCCTATGCTCACGGTACTCGATAATATCCTTATTTATTTCCTTTAAGTGGTAGCAGTTCTTTTTTATACATGCTTTAATTTATTCATCTTTAGAACATTGAGGACAATGTTAGATTTAATTTTGGTGGTAAGGGAGAATTTTTTTAGTTTGTACCAAAGAAAATGCCAAAAATACATAATTAACCAATCATTAATGGAGACTACCCTTTTGAGTGAGGTACCAAACTTCAATTGTCCTCTTAGAGTGTTCATCTGCATAAACTTCGAGTAGAATGATGAAAAACTCAACCTCGCACCACTTCAGAAATCTCTGATCTCTCAGTTCTAATTCTTATCACCATGAGGGTGACATCAGAACTAGCCTCATCTTTTTGTCTTTGTCACGAAATTATGACTCTCTCTCAATAGAAACTCATCATCATCAACAAGCGTAAAAAAATCAATTCATGAAGAAGTTGAAGACATTCGAGGTTTACAATGATAAATTTTTGAGGATTTGTGTTACCAACAGTTGTGAAGAATCTAGGACAAAAATCCTTCTCCATTGGCAAGTAGAATTTTGTTTTTCTGTATCAATCATTATTTTTGTTTCTTATATTGAAAAAAAATCAAAAATAAAATAAATAAATAAATAAAGTAGTTGTATAACCATTTTGTTAGGAAAAGTCATGGAGAAGAAGAAAAATAAAATGAAGTTTCAAGACTACAAGTGATGAAAGAAAAAGAGTAAAGAGCTACAAGTTTCGAGAGTTCATCATCAAGGGTTGAATCCGAAGACAGAGTTGTTTTTATAGAGCACTATGAGAGAGTTGTGATTCCAAGATTAAAAGGTGAATGGGTGTTCCCATCCTCATTTATCGTCAATTTCCTAAGAAATCATCATATTTCTTTTCCTTTGAGATCATCAGAAAAAGATTTTGGTATTGAGTTCGTCAGAAAAACCGTTACCATCAATACTGTGTGTAAGTATTCTATCTTCAATCCTGCTTACAGACATGTGTGACCCTTAAAATCTCCTTAAGAGTGTCAAATTCATAAAATCCTATTTGTGTGGCAGAGTTGAGACGAATGTGTTGTTGGTTCTTCTTTGCAACGCTTATAATCATTGTAGCTTCACTGTGTTATTATTTTTTTCTTTTCAAACATTTTTTGAGCTATGTATTCATGTTTTGAGAGAGTGTTTACTTTGATGAGCTAAATCCCATCTCTGAGACAATGGAGGAATTCATATTTCATGATTAAGTGGTAAGTATAATTAATTATACGACTATTTGCATTGATTTTAATTGATTAATGAATTTATTAATTAATTATGGTTTTGTTTGATGGTATATGCTTAGAATTAGAGTTTTTGATGCACCATACTTATGATTTACAGTTAAAATTTTAGAAATTTACTTTAGGCAAAGAATCAGAATCGATAATATAAGCTTTAATTATTCAGATTAATATATGAATCACTTGAATATGATTAATGGTAGAATCTTGAGTATCAGTTTTTCTTAATATTGATATCATCTTTAACTTATCTGATAATTTAAATCAGAATTACGTGTTAAACAAATCTTCATAAGTCTCGTGGAACGAATCTGGTTTATCACTTTTCGAAACCGAACAAAGGTTCCAGGGTGCCATCTGTGTTCCATAATTAACGAAGATATGCACCGTATGTGAACCAAGATGCCATCTTTCATAAAGTGGTGCCAATAACGCAAATCACTCATATATGGGTCCCACCAACCCATACGGATGACATGTCATGAGCTAGAACTTTTTTGTAAAAATATGCCAAAGGCTTGCGTCACTCACTAAGTGATACCATGATTGAGCATTGCGTATGAAGTGATGCCCATGTCTCATATGTCATCTCTGAAATCAGGCATTTCCAATTAAGACTAATTTTTTATTGACGAGGGTAGCAGGGTAGTGTTTTAGCATTGTTGTCAGCCTCCACGACTCTCAAGCATCAATATCAAACTACTATTGACATAATTCTTTCTTGAATCCTTCTTGGTGACTCATCACCTTGCATTGATTCCATGAAGTGCTTTATTGATAATGAGTATATACCAGCTTACTCAACTGCCAGCATCTAGAATAAATTACTAGCAATGATATCATCATGTCCACGACTAGCATTACTAAGATGCAATGCCTAGACAATGTTGAATAGTATAGTCTGCTCAATGTACTGAGCCACTGATAGACTTACTAATCCTAATAGACTTAACACTAGTAGTTGGTGTTACTTAATTAATTAACACCCTAGGCATACTGCCTAATCAGTTAATTAATCAAAAGAAGCATTCACGTGACCCAACCATCAAATCTACGAGACATTAAATATGTCATAGAGAAATACTCATTAGGGTATTGGTCTAGAGGTTTACATCATGTAAGGTGTAACTGAACACTCACGACAAGAAATAATTAGGTCGAATGTTATTAGATGAGGAGTTAATGAGCGTTATGGTTTCTAGAATCCTCCCTACAATAATGGGCACATTCTAAACCACGTTTCCCACCTTTTCTACTTCTTACGAGATCATAGTTCGACACTATAAATAGATCACTTTATTTATTTCCACGGAACATCCGAAGTAGAGCTGTAAATTTATGACCCGGATCGCGGATTGCCCATAACCCAGTTTGTTTCAACCGGCCCGGCTTGGCTTGTTAACTGATGTGTTTTAGAAATAGTGGTAAACGATTCGATACTTAGACTTGTAAAGATTTGATTTTTGAACCTAATTTCTAATACTAAAAATAAAGAAGATTAAAGTAAAATTGATTTCAAATTATCAAAAGAACTGAGACTAAGGATTCCACCATTACCCAATTTTTCAAGTGATTTAACATAATTATTATCTTGCAATTCATATATTCAATTTATTCAAAATATTGTCAAAGTTAGATTTCCAAAATATTAGTTGTAAAGTATGAGACATCAAAAGCTTTAGAATCAGCATGACCCATCAAAAGAAAACATAACTAATTCATAAAAATCATTTTTTCCAAAGTTAATTCAAAACAAATAATTATAAAAGAATTACAAAAAATAATAATAAAATAAGAATTACCATTTTATTATTGGAAAAATGACTTCCTCTGTCGCCCCAGTGATGGTGATTAGCTCATCATGTTGTAAACACTCTCAAGATGTGTATTCATGGCTCAAAAATTGTTTACAAAGATGAAAATTGTGAAAATTGTGTAATTAGAGAGTTTGCAACGGTTTAATGGCGTTGCAGACAACTGTTTGCACCGTTACAGAAAGAAAGTGCTTCCACTGGATATTATAATCCGGTGGTGCATCCTCACTCATATTTGAAATCTCTACGGGTCTAACTTCAGCGGAAGCACTTTCTTTCTATAACAGTGGAAACAGTTGTCTGCAACGCCATTAAACTGTTGCAAACTCTCTGTTTACACAATTTTCTGAAAGAAAGTGCTTCCACTGAAGATAAATGTTACTGTTTTGAAGATATCCGTTGCAAATGGGTTGAGGAAACCGTTGCAGCTGAAGATAAACATAATAAAGACGAAGATAAACGTTGATGTTACGTTGAAGAAATCGTCGCCTATTCATGTTCTTCCCTACAACATCAGCACTATTTTTTTTTCTTCTGTTTTTTTTCTCGATCCAAGCTCTGCTCTTTTTCACTCGATATCTTTGCTTTATATAGGCTCCACAAACCCTAACTAGTCCTCCTGATTCGATAAGGACTCAAAATCTAATCCAAAACCAACTCAAATTCTTGTTAATCCGAATCCGAGAATATTTCTTTTTTTTCCGGTTAACTTCGATTTCCAACCAATTTTACGACCTTGAAACACTCAGAAATGACGTGTTTTAGTCAAGTTTTATTGTTGCGTCATACTGGGATATTGATTACTTGTTTTAATCCCAAAAATCTCGGTTCCAATCAAGACAGAGAGGTCTTCACAGGTGAAAGAAAATTTCCCGCCCTTTCTGGAGTTTTGAAATTGAAAGGTGGTGTCCCTAATCCAAAAAACATGTGCCTTTATGAAAACTCTTGGTTGCCTTTATCAATTTTTATAGGTGCCTTTAGTAATTTTTCTCGGGTGCTTTTATCACTTTTTAAGCCAATTTTTCCACAAATGTTTATTTCCCAAAAATACCTATAAACACATAAAATCACACAATAAATATAAAATCGAGTACTAACAAAATAGATAATTACGGACAAATTAGACACAAAAATATATTTATCATTAACCAAATGATCCGAGTTAACATTATAGCATTTACGGTTTATCACAAAAACAAACCAGGCTAGGGTCAACTCACAAGTTACCCCTAACCCGTCGTTTTTTCTTAATTTCATCATTCTAGGATTTTATGATAAATTTAGTGCAAGTTTTCCCTCATTATCAATTTATCAAAGTTTGAACATATCTAATCATCAATATCAACTAATATTATAATATTATATTGTTTTACATTCATATCTACCAAAATTATATTAATTATTTTATAATTAAATAAGGATTACAAATAAAGTACAGTCATCTACATAGTCAAGTAAATTTAAATCGAGGATCAACCTCATACAATATTTAGATTTGTTAGTAATTGCTTCACATATTATAAATAAATACATATCAAAGTATAAATATTTATATATTAATTCACCATCACCATTATTGTTAGAAAAACAAAATTAGAGAACGGATCTAAGAAAAGATGGAATATGATAGGAGATGGAGATTTTGTTTACAAAAAAGAAAAAAAGAGAAGAGGATGGGACTAGCGTCTTACTCTATTCGAGAGAAGAGGTGTTAGTAGAGAGAACAAATGAAGAAGGGAAAGGCGTTGTAGACTGTTGTGGAGGGGGGAAAAGAAATGTAATCCTTGATATTGAATAATTGATATACGGGTATGGTATCTAGGGTTTTGGAATAATAATTTAAAAAGTCGATACACAATGTTGATATAGTGCTTAATGAAGTGGTTATTGACAAATAACATCACACATTAACACACGTTTTATGGGTGATTTTAATAAAAGAATGTGTGTTAGGGTTGATCCGTCAAAACTAACCCGCCTAGGATTATGATTACGAGTTTGGACATGTTCTGCAATAGTGCTAGGTTAGAGTTCACTACTATCAACCCACGGGTTGATCCTAATCCGACCTGTTGACAGATCTACTCCTAAGTTTATCGAAGTTCATCAGACTATCATAAACAGTTTCATCTTTTCTACTTGAACTCAACTACAAAGACTTATATTTTTTAACTAGAATTCATCGCGTTATGATCTTATTTTTCTCTGCTTCCCTCCCTAAGATCAAACCTTATCTTCCTTTGTGATCGAAGGAAGGTTTGAACGATTATTTCTTGGATTAGGCTAGCCTTGTACGATTTTGATCTCTCATATTCATTACGATCTACCTTTTTATCTGTTTTCCCCTTAAAACAGTCGAACATATTGAGTTACTTTTATACACAGTGCAGCTTCCCATCTTTCCCAAGTAAGATGGAGGTTAATCTGATGATGTCCTCCACCGGTAATCTTTTTCCCACAAAGCAAACAGGTTATCACTTTCTTTTTTTCATTCTCCGGATCCTTCTCTTCCCTTGCATATTTCCAAGCAATATCTATTTTTCCTTTTCTCGTTTCCGCTTGTATTGGTGTATTATTCGGTGGCTGTGAATCGGATGATGCCATTTGAATGGCAGTAACTTATTGCAATACAAATTAAATAATTATCATCTTCAGAACCATTAATTTTGTTAGTAAGATAAGATGCCATGATACACAAAATCTAAATAACATGACATGATAAACAGTTTATGTCGTCATTAACTCATACCAGATCCTTTACGATATTCCGATATATATTCAAGGGAAATTTTAATACAACAGTAAACACATATAATCCCTAATCATAAATGTGCATTTTAGCCCTAAATTAGCAATCAAATGTTTTACTGTTTCGTAGAGTTAATTAGGGAAAATAGCTTTAATCATAATGAAAAATTAAAACAAAAAATCAACTGCAAGAAAATAATATAAACTCACCTGCCTTAGATCAGGGACGTACCTGAGATTTTTCCTTGAGTAGGATTGGATTGTCACCAATTTACAAGGCGGCTGAAGGCCGCGGTAAATTTTTTGAATAAATCGCGTAATTAGTTGTTAATTATGGTTCATAGATAGAATACCAACTAAATGTCTTGCTTTTTATTTTTAGGAACATGTGATTGTAGATTAATTAGTGTATCGGCATTGTAATTTTCGACAAAATTATTTTTTTTCATAAGTATGGGTTTAAATTTAGAGTTTTCTTTACAGGCGAATTGTGGGGCGGCGTGAGAAACTAACTGATTGCACACATATATCAATTTTAATAAGCTAATATGACTTTATATGGGCTAAATAAGTCTTCATCTTACCTTTGAGCTATCACTGTTGGGCTAATATTAATTTAGTGTTGGGCTAGCAACAAAAATTAGACTAATTAGTACACTAGAAAAATTCTAACCAAATTAAGGGATGGGTTAGAGCCGCAGTTAGCCTCTCACTAGGCCCGTCCCTAACTTAGAAATAAAAATAGATCGATTCATACATAGTACTGATTTGTGTTTCCTTTTATTCTTTTAAGTTCAGGTTTTGTTTATGAAATTTCAAAAACAAAATCTTAAGAATCTCGATCTTCTTGCTACCGGTTCCTTTATATGAGTATCCATCCATGGACGCTTTTAAACCTGGTTTGATTAGGGGTTTGTAGAATTAATAGGGGGCTTTAGGAAAAGAGAAAATAGGATCATCCAATAGTAATATCCCTTAGTCATATATTTTCATAAATGTATAAAATGCCTCCATTTGATTAGTCCTAATATGTAATCAGTTTATTTAATTAGTTTGATTAGATTAGTTATATAGATTACGGTTAGGAATAAAATTAGAGAAAGTTTTTTTTTGTTTTATGAGTAGAGAGGAAGATGTGCTTTTGGAGGTTTTGGAGGGGGGAAAAGTGAAAACCTAGGGTTTTGAGAGATGAGTGATTTTAGTGGAAACATTGATGTTGGAGAAGCTTCAAATAAAAAGGATGATTGTGATGATCTTAAGCTAGATTCTAGGTTAGACTGGATATATAACGTTGATCGATTGATATCTGAAGCCAAAAATGAGGGTGCAAAAGAAGAGTATCCTTTACCACCGGTGAGATATGATCATTGGGGAGAGTTCTCCAAGGAGAGAAAAAACCAATGAGTATGGCTTTACCATATGGAATACTTTGGATAAATCTCCAGTAAAGGTTGATTTAGGGGATTAGTCGTACATGTTTTGGAGAATTTGAATATTTTGAACATTGTATGTTGAAGCACGCTTTCGGAAGATTGTCTTTTGAACTTGAACTTGTCTCTTGTTATTTTAAAGAATGTTTAATGGATACAATATGTATTATCTTGTTGTGTGTCAACCTCTTTAACCTAGGGTCGTCATAGTCAAAATATATCGATTCGAACGACTCTAAAGTATTATATGATTTTATACAATAGTCGTCAGGTTTTATAGGTGTCGACCATAACGATTCATACATGCCATTATTTCGGTAGGTTTCGGTTGTCATGGTCGATACCAATATACCTTGACGACCCTATTTATTATTTCTTGATTTTTTTCCTGGATGGCATCGGTTCATTGCTAATACCATGGCGATAAATATGTGCAATTATTTTGTGGGTGGGGTGGGGGGGGGGGGGGGTCGTCATAATCGATACAAATATTCCATGACGATTCTAGGCCTAAAGAATTTGAACAAAATTGTCAGAGTGGAGTCGTCAATATGCTATTTTCGACTATAACGACCCTAATCATTGAAATAATTTCCTAACTGGTCATTTTAGGAGTCGTCAACCTGCTAGGTTTGACCATAAAGACCCCTACCAATCCCATCTTCACTTTTTCTTGGATGTTTTGGTGTGATAGGCTCGCATCGGTTCACACAATAAACCACAACGACTCAAGCCTACCATTAATTTTAATTGCTTAGGGTCGTCATGGTCGAAAAAAATTACAGTAACGACTGTAATTGCCAAAGTTTGAGTTTTCCTGGATGTTTTTGTATGATATGGTCGCATCAGTTCATACAATTTACCATGAAGATATTTATTTGTCATTTGTTGGGTGACCTAGAGTCGTTATGGTCGATCCTAATAGACCATGAAGACTTTATACCTTGATAAATGGAACAAGATTTTCACACTTGGAGTCGTAATTCTTCTAAATTTTGACCATGACGACACATTCACATTGACATTCAAACTTGGAGTAATAATTATATTTTAACAAATCATTCACATTCAAACCAATCTACAACTACTATACCAAATTATATTGTTCCTTACAAACATAAATAACATGAGTTCAAGTACAGTAAAATCAAATTGTACATAAGAAACGTATAAACACATGAGTTCAAGTTTATTATTATAATTTTTAAAAAACAACATCGTTTCAACCACGGCCACAACCTCGGTCACTTCCTTGTCTAGCTGATCTCCGACTTTGCTTTGCAGCATCTGCTTGGCCCTCTCCTCCTTGGTTATCAATAACTTCTTGGTTTACTTGGGTAGAACGTTTGCAAGACCTCATATTTTCACTTGCCAGATCAGTAAACATTTTGGCCGCAGCGGGGTTTTCAATGTGTGTCAACAAGTCAACGTACCGACCTTGTTGGTCAGGCGTCAATGCCTCTACCTTGTCCTTCAAGAAACTCAGTCCGTTGATCCTAATTTCCCTTCTATCTCTCTAATACAAATAAATTGCAATTGAGGTTAAGTGTATATATTTAAGAAAAAAAGAACAAAAAAGGAAAAAAAACACAACAAGCTTTAGAATGCTAGATTCAGTTTTGGTATCGGGTGCCG
The DNA here is from genome assembly GCA_023531435.1 of Papaver californicum. Taxonomy (NCBI): domain Eukaryota; kingdom Viridiplantae; phylum Streptophyta; class Magnoliopsida; order Ranunculales; family Papaveraceae; genus Papaver; species Papaver californicum. The sequence goes on from JAJJMC010022576.1 coordinate 3,109,959, forward strand.
GAGTAGAAGAAGTAGAAGCCTTTTTACTTTTTAGCCTGCGAGAATCTATCTGTATCACACGGACATGGGAGAACTTTCATTACCATTCCAAGTAATCCTCCTTTGCCTCGTAACCCTTATTCACATGATCCCAAAAAGAGATGTCTACCAAATTAGCATGTTTATTATCCCAATTATTGGTCTCCGGTAGAGGTTCGTAAATTATCTCAATGCTAGAAACATCGTACTTTCATTCGACAACTTTGAGTTAGAATTTTGGTTTATAATCCTTTTCATGTGGTTCTTGAATATACCCAAGATGCCACATTACTCTCGACGGATCATACATTGAGAATCTGTTAGGGTGAAACAATGGACCATTGTAAAAAGAGACATCTCGCCTTCTATCAAGGAAGGAAAGTGGTGGTAAATCTACATATATATATATATATATAATCATCAAAACAATAAAACTAGTGTTCATCAAACAAGACATTGAAAAAGAATAAAAATTTATCCTACAAATAAATTGATCACTTCAATTACCTGGAGTAGACTAGTATTCCAGTTCATTTGAGATGTTCGTTCTCTAGATGCCTTTGTTAGCTCCTCATTCACGTGTGCGATGGCGGCAGTCCCCCACGAATACTTATTCACATCTTTTAAAGGATGCAAGAGATGCAGATAGTTGACGTTGACCCTATTTTCTTTGCTTTCGGGAAATACAACAGCCCGTAGCACATACAACAGATAAGCATCCGCAACAGCACAAACTTCAACCTCATTGAGGGGACCATTATCTCTTTCTTTTTGTAGGGACCCAGCATATGAGCGCCTCAATTCCAACAGCTTAAACTCTCTCTTTAGGTAAATGCCCCCCTTGACCAACTTGGACTTTGTCGTGACTTTATCCCAGCGAAACAAGGTATTGGCCAATTCATAAATTTCACTCAAAGAAGTTTGAACTTGAAGTTGTCCCCAGTGGATCGGCCTTCAACCTGGAAACCCTAAAATATGCTCTGCATCGTCAGGAGTTATAGTCATCTCGCCAAATGGGAATTGGAAGCAATCTACTTCAGGTAAAACCTCTCACAGAAGCAAGAAACCGCGACCCTGTCATATGCAATCACAGAGTTCTATACGGCAGAATACTAACTGGAGTTCTCTATTATATCTTTAAATCTTATACATTCATTTTATAGTTTCCATAACTTCATTTTTGCATAGGAAGTCAGACTGGTGTCTGAAAAGACGTACGACGTTGGTATGATCCCACATAATGGAGGCAAAATAAGGAGAAAATAATCGAATCAGCAAACAAATTAATAACAAAAGTTAAAAAGCAAAAGTTGAAATTGTTACGATGGTCTGATGGATGGTACGAGCCCACGATCCGAGATATGCAAAGAGAATCTTTCCTCCATCTAAGGGTAATCCTTCCATATTTCGACCGCATTCAACATCCATGATCAATTGGTGTTTGGGAATGTGCCTCGCAGGTGGGGCTATTTTCTTTCCCTTGCCCTTTTCCTCTTCTTGTATCTCTTCTTGCGCCTCTTCTTGTACCTTTTCCTCCTCCTCATCCCCATAATCATCACCATCACCACCATCACCACCTGACCCACCATCACTACTAGACCCAGCAACACCACCACCATTGGTAAGTTCATGATTTAAATATTTTAAGTATCATTTTCTTATACTTATTTGTTATATTTCATATGAATTACTTTGTATTATTATTACTTTTGTAGTTTATGTCTTTTGCTAGGTTATATCTCTGAAAGAAGTGAAATGGAGTATATAAAGAAAGATTTTTAAAGACCTACTGTTCTAGGATTTCTACCCACCATATTGAAGAAAATTGAATTATGAAGCCAACGGCGAAAGAATAAAGTCATTCCGACTTCGTATGAGAAAGTTGTGAGTAAAAACTAAGTGAAAATGGTCATTTCAAAAGCAATTACTATTAGCACTCCGTCCTACGCTAAGGGAAGATGGATTCAAATATTGTTATAGACATTGAGATTTCTGCTAGGGGCAGCCATTTATTTGAATTGTTATAACAACAACAAATGATTTACAAGGGGCACCTCATCTTCTTTCTAAATCTAATTCAGTTTCATTGAGGAATTCATTCTGATGCTGATGGTGATTGATGGTGCGAGCTAGTAGATGAAGATTCGAATGTGAACACATGATCTTCTCAGTTAGGCAGTCTAGGAACCATGGCATCAGCGAGAGCTTAAGAAGGCTTACTGCTGATGATCATCAATGATGTTGATTATGATCGTGATGGTGAATATTTTAATATAGAGATTCTGAGCTTGGGAGAATGATCGATGGGATGTTAATATCATTTAGAGACTTGGGTCACGTTTAGAATAATGAGATAGAGTTTCTGGTGGTAGTGATCGTAAAGGCTTAATGGTCTCGATCTGTGATAATGGTGGCAGCAAGGACGATGATGGAGTTCGAGTTCCTGATAGTCTCGTAATTGAGTTCGGTTGTGGTTGTGTTCGAATTATAGTGGCAGGTGATGGTAGCTCGGACCTGGTAGTGATAGGAAGCAGTGAAGGCTTGATATATTAATGGCATTTTTGGTAGTCCAAGTGAACAACTAGAGTCTGTGAAATGTTGGCGCTAATGCGGAAGTACGATGGTTTAGGAAATTTGTTAAGGGAAGATAAATGATTTACTTGAAAAGAGTGTTTGGGCAGAAATTCTCTTCAACCCAAATCAACCAAAACCAGTTATTGAATTCATTAAAAAGAGGAGAAGATTAAATACAGATTTAACGTGGTTCAGCCATAATTGGCCTACGTCCACGGGTAGGGAAATTGAGATGATTTTATTGATGGTTCTGGTTACAAAAAATTGAATGCTCCATTGGAGCTCTGCTCTGTTTACAGTAGCCTCAAGTCTTTTTTCCCAGAGAAGAGAGCCCTCCATTTCCTGTTCTTCTTCTTTTCCTTTTAAACGAAAAGGAGTTGGGTCGATGAGTCATCCAACTTGGATCGATGAGTCACCCAACTCTATTACGTGGCGTCCTCTAATCGCTCCATGTGTCGACCCAATCTCTTCCAGATATTTCCATGTGGCTTCTCCCTATCCGTCCACTTGTCGATCTAATCTTTTTATCCTACGGGACTGGTTCGATCCCTGGTTCGATCTCTGGTTCGATCCCTGGTTCGATCTCTGGTTCGATCCCTGGATCGGGACATCTTGTGCTCCGCACTTTGCTGCCACGTGTCAGAGCAACTTTTTGGTACTCACAACCTTCCCCCTTTTCTTGAGAGTTATTTGAAGAAAAACTCTTAAGAAAATTACTTCAGTTACTTCTTGCTTGGCCTTGTCACGATAAGAGTATGAACCTGATCCATTCAAAAATAGAATTTTGCTGCAAAACTTATACATAAGCGCATATTAGCGTAATAATATTATTTCATGTATAAATCAATCAGGAATTCAAAATCAAAATAACAATCGGAACGGGTCACATGTCAGGTTCTTCATTGGGCGTAATTTTCTTTATACGCGCCAAAGCCTATTCGCGCCAGACATTCCGATAATTGTGGTGGGTGGCATTTTAGCCTGTTCACCTTTCAATAAGAGTCCTTTTCATGACTTATACAAACAAGAAAAATTAAAGCAAGAGAAAATTTTAAGTCAAAGAAATAAAGGATACTTATCGTTAGTTGTATCGTTAGAGCTTTTCTTTCCTTGTTCGGGAAGTGATGACATCGCTTAGGGACCGAACCATGATGTCGCTCTGAAGTGTCCTTAGTGCGATCCATGCTTCGGATTTAACAATACTTCAAATTTGTGCAACGGTAGCACTTCAGACTTGTGTATTTTCATGGCTTCGTCATATTTTTGTCCCTATAAAGCAGAATTTTATATATATACTGATCGTTGGGTTAAACATTTTTTCATGAGTACAATGAATCGAGATCCCACACATACGAAACAAACCCGAGCCAGGAGTAAGATACAGGGTTGGTCCCGAATCGTACTCTGAAAAATGATAACCGGACTCTGAAAAATGAGTATTTTGTATCAAGACTCTTTCATAGGTTCTGCGACCTAATAGTCTTATCATGTCTCCATCCACGGAGCTCGGTAGGAACACACGCTTAATTTATCTCGGGCATGGAGTAAATTAATGTGTCCCATAAATTTTCTCAAGCCACTGAGCTCAGTAGGATTACACGCCTAATTTATCTCTGGCATGGAGTAAATTATGTGTGATCCATCATTTTATTAAGACTCTTACATGGGTTCCCTCTTTGGGGATGCGCCCATTAGCCTTATTTCAAGACTTTT
>JAJJMC010022576.1:3129263-3246933 GCA_023531435.1 Papaver californicum
TACATTCCGTACCTTGCTAAAAAACCGATCCTTGCTTACCAACCACATGTTGTCTAACCAAATCCAACTCTCTCTCGATACGTTCCTCAAAAAATCCGACTCGTGCAGATAAGCTCTACTACATAAACATATATGCATATCTATAGCTAAACTAGGGTTTGAGATCCGGAATTGTTGAAATACCCTCGCTACAAGTAGCATAACATAATTTCTAACGACGGGATGTTGCCATACAATTATGTGTAGAAGCTTGACCTTGGTTAAATCCGAGTGGCTCTTGCGCCGGATTTCTTTGAATAACCCCAACTTACAAATAACATTGCTTTCATTGGGTTAAACTTGAGTGGCTCTTGTGCCAAGTTATCTGGTGAAAAGGATTCAAAGAGTGTCTCTTGCTCCTTTGATGATAAAAGGAGTATTACAGGAGTAGACCTGCGATAGGATACTTGAGCGTTATTGATATTAAGAAAAAATTAAAAATTGAGTTTGATTAATAACATGTCTGATGATGGAAGATGAACTCTTTAACCAGTACTCTCATCATATTATTTACAACTTTAATTGTTTTTATTTATTTAATTTAGCTTAAATCATAAATTGAAACCCCTATTTTATATAAGTAATCGAAAATAGTTAACAACCTATATCTCCCTGAGGAACGAACTTGTTCTTACTATTGTACTCTAATCCATATTTTTGAAGTAAAGAACTTGATTTAGTTTTGCTTGGTTGACACCCGACCAACCACCAACATTTGTTTCATTAACTTCATCTTCGGTTTGTTCATTGTCATTGTCCTACCTTTCTTCGCTTCTTCTCCACCAAGCACGGAAGGTTAAGGATAATTGCAGGTCGGGCTCAGGGGACTTATTCTTTTTTGGGAATTTTCTCATTGGTATACTTGTTTGACTTGGTAGCTTGAGCAGTCTTTGTCCATGTTGGAACTTTGACGCTAGTAAATCCATTTTAGTTATGGGTTGACTATAATCTAGCTTGAATTCGTCGAGTGGTAAGGAAAATGAACCCTTCCTAAGCAGAAGCCTGAATACTCGAGTTAATTTTTTTTAGAGGGAGTTTACTATCTTTGATCGGATCAATCGTAAACAACTGGATAAGTGGGCAAGAGTGTATATCTTCCATCTATGTGATTGTAAGAAGGAGAGGTGAGATCCAGAGAAAAGGTACTTGGCGTTTTCAAATGGATTCGAAAGAGTACTCGAATGGAAGACCCATCCCACCTCGAAACAGTACTCAAACTGATAGACAATTCCCCCCTTGAACTGAAGTCACAGATGGAATAGAGGAGGAAGGAGAAGGGGAATCATCTGGTTCGTTACCTTGTTGTGCATGTTTACCTTTTCCTTTCTTTGGCTTTTTAACCCAACTACATCACAAAATACGCAAAAATCAAAAAGTCAGAACCAATAATCTCATACTTAGTCATAGATTTGTTGTGGTCTAAATTGTCGATTGTAACGACCCAAGGTAAAACAATAACGATAAAATATTTGTACAATGATGACCCTTATCATTGAAATGGGGCAGAGTAGTTGTTTTTTCCTATGGGGGTCGTTATGGTTTATCAAAGGGTCGTCATATATCTAAAGTCGTCATGGTTTTAAATAAAACCGATGTGACCCTAAACATACCTTTCATCTCTAGGAAAAATAACAAACAAGGGTCATCATGGTCGAAAATAAAAAACCATGAACATTTTTCATACTTCAACCATGCATATGAAAAGTCGTGATGGTCTAAGGGGATCGACCATGCCGACCCTTTCCCTGTAACTGCAATTTGGCGGTTTCTAGTCTAGATTTATACTTAAAACAAACATACATTCACATCCAGCAAATAGAGTAATGTGTTTTGGTTTACTTACTTTTAATTGGGACTATTCCGTTGTCCGATTCTTCTCGATTTTATTTTTGGACCTTTTCGACTTGAACTTTCTTTTTAGTTTCCCTACGAGGTGGGGTTACTTATCTCTGAAGATTTTTCATACGAGCCATGTTTGTAGAACAAGTTATTGACGATTAAAGTTTTCGAATTGATTTTGAAAAATATTTGGAATAGTTAGGGAAAAAAAAGAGAAGATGAGGGGTTTTTTTTTTGGGGGGTTTTAATTTTGAAATAAAATTAGGGACTTGAGGATTAAGTCTCATAGGGTGTTAGGATTAGTTATTAATGGTGAGGGTAAATTTACATTTTTACCACTTTTTGACACCCCTACAATTAATGGTGTGTGGATGAATTTCATAAAGCCCCATATTAATTCTACAAGCCCCTAATAAAACCAGGTTTACAAAATGATAAAAACATTTATTCTTTATTGAAAATAAAAAATTATTAATATCTCAATTTGAAAACTGAGATAATCTCACCTGTTGAGCTTCCGCAAGAGAAGAATTTCAAAAAAAAAAAACATAAAATTTTGATGGAGAAGTAATCGGGCGAACAGGCTGAAAACTCACTGGGTCATTTGGTTTCCTGGTAGGACCCGACACACCTGGTTCAACGTTTTTAAAACGATTTTTGATCAATGGAACCCAGTTTTCTACTGATTCACGGGCCGGTCTAGTTTTTAAAATACTTGGTGTGAAGGGTGTTATGTTTTGGTTGTTTACCAAGAACTTTTGTATTGTAATAAAAACGAGAGAGAGGGAGGAAAAGGAATATTATTATGGGGATGGTAATTTCCTCCTCCATGCTATTAATGCAATTGACCTGTCTTGGGGTTTGGTGGTGCGACTAGAAGTAGTGATGATGCACAGAGAGTAGAGAGAGAGAGGAATATCATGGGGTGTGGGTTTATGGTTTAATTTCCTTCCCCCCTCTATTATAAATGCACTGCTGGGTACGTCTGTCTTTCTAGGTTTGGTAGACGAGGCCTTTTAAATGCTCTTTCCAGACCCTCGACTCTCTCTATATCTCACTCAACCTTCTTCTTATATTCCAACCAAGACATTCATTCCCCTTATAAAACGTCTTTCTCTACTCTCTTGGTTTTCCTATCGCATCTCTTCTTCTTCTTTCTTTTTTTTCCTTTTTTCTTCTTCTTCTTCGATTGAAAATTACTTCTGTCTATAATCTCCAAGGTTAGATAGAAGTTGCGATCAAGTTTGAAACAGTTACTGTGATATTGGCTCAGTTCATTCAGACAAAACACAACTCAAAATCTCTATACGTCATTACTAAGTTTTTGACAGAGAAATCAAACTAGTTGGTTGTTTTGTTCCGATTGAGCCGTGCCAATATCTTAGTACTCTTTCTTTTCTAATTAATATGTACAGTTGTACACATGATCTTTTTTACATGCATTTGCATACTATCTATCCTTTTTCACGAAATGTCTGATTATTTTTTTTAAAGGTTGCAGAGTTATTTGATTTATTTTAGTTTATTATAGATTGAAAAGATACCCATGTCATTAACTTGATGTATTATGTAATCTTAATCTAATTTATTTATTGAGAGAAAGAATTCTTGACATGAAGGACATTGAGAAAATATGTACATACGTTGTATGCCGCCGATGTATTGCATCAACCAACAATGGAATGAAATCTGCAAGGGAATGGGCTTTGTATGTAATACATTGGAGACACAGTAATCAACAAACATTCATACGTTTTCTTGTTTAGTCATTATATTTCATCTCTAAGTCATTATATTGATGTTATGTGTGCTTCAAAATGAATGACACCTTGGCCTAGAGTAACACCGTTATCCTCGTTGGGAAGGCCAAATCAGAGTCTCTGCAGCTAAAGACTTGCGTCTTTTAGGTCTGAGCCTCTCAGGGTTTTTTAATGAGCTTGACTAAGAAAATGCACATTATTAACTTTTTGCAGATTATTAAGAGGATCTACTAATAATTATTAGGATATGCATATCCTTTATTTTCTACTAATGATCCATGGTTAAAATGAGTGCACCGTTTGTTTTATCGTCTGGCTTTGATTACTCTCCAAACTGGTCATGATCTAGTGAACATGGTCTTGATTCCTTTCTAATTATGATATGATACTATCTATAGTGGAAAAGAAAATCATTTGATCGACCTTTCAAAGGACCTCCTCAAACACGGCATGATGCTTCTTTTGGCAAAAAAATACTTACATATTTTCAGATTCCTAGGATTGTCTTTTTCCTCTTTCGGATTTACTTATTTGAGATGTTATTTGTAACACGATTTGTTGAAGAAATGCAATTGGAACACATGAAATCTATTTTGTTTCAAAGTCAAAAAAATTACAAAGTACCCAAATTGTATATCTCATTTGTTCCACAACTTAATGCATTTGTGTTCATCTCTTGGTTCCTCTCAAGTTGTTGCACACAAGGTGAAATATCTAGCTTTAGGTCTTCCTTGATGTTATGCAGAACAAGGAGATGATCAGCCAATCCATGTAGATGTAGGTATCATTTTGTGTCGGACAGTTAGATGGTAATTAGTAAATGAGGTTCTTGCTTAGTTAAGGGCAATGGCCCATGAGATATGGTCAGTGTACTCGTAGATATGCTGGTTTTTTTAAGTTGGTTGAGGGAGTAGTAAATGAGAGGGGAAAAAGCAGAACAAGTGGGTGTTTTTGGGCTCATATTAGTAATGACTAATAAATGAGGTTCCGCCTAGTAACAAACCTGATTTACACCCATCCATGGCATTGCTTTTACAATTTGTACTACACAAACAGACCCACCTGACCAAGATTCCTCTCCATTTAATACCCTCTCTCTCTCAGTCTCAGGGCACTCTTCTGCCTGCCTGCCTGCATTCTCCTCTTTTCCCGCTTTCTGTGGAATTGAGCTTCATTTTGACTAGTAAAACAGACCACTGAAAGTTACACCTACTGATATATTGGTTGATAGTCGATAAATGGCCCATTAATTGTTGGATATGGACTTAACTTTGATGGAGCGATTTTAATTGGCCCATTAAGCTCTCATTGAGTTTTAAGAGCTTGTAAATAAACTGGGATACTGTCTATACACAGTCCACTGGCTACGGAAAGAAGCCATCAAATTGCTTAAAGAATTACTACCATTTTTTAAACCTATGTGTGTTATACAGAAGTGTGGCATAATTCAAGTTTGCGTTATCCGCAGTCCATGATGTGAGATGCAGCTGCTAGCGTACGTACATAGTGTATACCAATACCTACGTGTAGATTTCAGATCCAAGCATCTCTGTATTTCCGTTCTTATCTTCCCAATTTTGATTGTTAAATGTGTTTTGATGGTTTGACTATTAGTTTTTTTTGTAAATCTTTTAGTTGCAAGTGGGGTGTTTTATAACAAAAGATAATGCAAAACTCCTAATCATGATCCAATAAACTCTTTTAATACCTGACCAAATTTAGGGCGATCAAAATTTATTTAGGGGCGACTAATAAAACAAAATAAGGTCATCTTAAAGTAATCTCAATATATCCCTTATCCATATAATTTTTATAATGGCTAATCTATCCTTACTTAATTAGTGTTAATTTTGATTAATTAGTTAATTAATTTGGTTATAGTTAGTGTTAGAAAATTATTTGAGTTAGTTTTGGAATAGAATTCGAGAGTGTTTTAGATTGATTTTTCGAGTTATAGCTTTGTACAATCGGTAGGCTCGTGATTTTTATTCCTACCGATTGTATAATCGTTAGTTTAATGGAGTACTTAAACTACCGATTATAGGTGTCGCCCCAAATTGAATTTCTCAAAACTTTCCAAAATTTCTAACTCTTCATCTTTCACAATCGGTAGGAATTGAAAATTTATATCTACCGATTGTAGCATGAATTGAATTAAACTTTAAAAAATTTTAATTTTGTAATCGGTAGTTTAAAGATCAATTTTATCTACCGATTATAATGGTTTTCTTGTCCAGGACTTTTCTTGCTACAATCGGTAGTTAGTGAACATAAATAACTACCGATTGTGGTTAATCGGTAGCACGGGAATTTAATAACTACCGATTGTATGTAATCGGTAGTTTAGAAACATTATTATCTACCGATTATGCCAATTTATATCTAACTTCGTAATACTATTTCAACATCCGAAGAAAAACTTGTTCAAATAAACTTACTACATATTGTTCATTAAACTTGTTCAAAAAACTAAAAACATATGAATAAACGAAACAAAACAATTATAGAAATTCAAAGTGATCAATCTCATTGATCTCATGAAATTCTTCCACTCCTTGTTACTCTCGACTTGGTCCTAGTTTCAACCGGCTTCTTCTTCTTCTTCTCGTTCCCCTTAGGATCAGCCTGAAGTGGACCTATGTACTCTCCAGATTCATTGTAGTATGGGTTTATGCCTGAGAAGTCTTTCTCCCTTAAAAAGAGTCGAGGATCAAAAACATAGATATCTGCCTCGGAATCGGTTGACGAATTGATTTTAATGGTTTTGAACTCCTCTATCACCATCTTTTCCTTTCCCTTCTTTAATTGTTTAGGTAAAGATTTTGGAGTCATTTTCAATGGAGAATGAGAGTAAAGGGAGTATATGAATCGGTAGAGGAAAAGAAATGAAAAAGGAGGTTGTTTTAGTTGAGAATAGGTTGATCCATTAATCTATACGGTTATTTCTTCGAAGTTGGAGAGTTAAAATGTGTTGGAGGTGCATAAATGAGAAGACGTCACCCTCCTTATATAGATTAGAGTCTTAACGGCTCTTTTTTTCAAAAAAAAAAACCGTTGAGGCCTAGTGTAACAAGAGTGTACAGAAAAAATATGTACACTAAGTTCGAACTAATATTAACAATCAGAAGTTTTGGGTTCACCATTATCTACCGATTATACTGGTTTTTTTGTCCAGGACTTTTCTTGCCATAATCGGTAGTTAGTGAACATAAATAACTACCGATTGTGGATAATCGGTAGCACGGGAATTTAATAACTACCGATTATATGTAATCGTTAGTTTAGAAACATTATTATCTACTGATTATGCCGATTTTACTTAACATCTAACTTCGTAATACTATTTCAACATCCGAAGAAAAACTTGTTCAAATAAACTTACTACATATTGTTCATTAAACCTACAGTTTTACACTATTATTATATTAATTATTATTTTACACTGTCTTGGAAAATTCTTTTCTGCTTTAACGGCATGGACGAACCTTAAACGGGTTGAATCTGTCCATCACCTTAATGATATTGAAATGAGCTTCGTAACGGTAATTTGATCGTTTTCATCGTCGCCATTCCTCGAGAGATCTCGCTATAACTTCATCGTTAGTTTCACCCCTCAAACGATATCCATTGACAAGATAAGTTAAATTCACAAATGGATCAACTTTTCTGCCTATAGAATGAAATCGACAAAAAAGATCAGCTTTATTACGGTTATTAGGGTTCCCGGTGTCAACACAAAAATGTTCGATTACACTAGCCAAATAACTCATACTCATTACACCATTTTGCCTACGTTCTTCTCCTCGCTTCGGATAGAATTGCACATAGCGCCTACATAAAGATAAATCTTCCTCTACCGTGAACGGTTGAGCCATTAATATATACGATGATTTCTTTGATGTTGGAGAGTTAAAATGTATTGGAGGTGCATAAATGAGAAGAGGTCACCCTCCTTATATAAATTAGAGTCTTAACGGTTCTTTTTTTCAAAAAAAAAAGCCGTTGAGGCCTGGTGTAACAAGAGTGTACAGAAAATATGTACACTAAGTTCAAATTAATATTAACAATCGGAAGTTTTGGGTTCACCATTATCTACCGATTCTGTTAATTGGTAGTTTAAGATATTCTTAAACTACGGATTATCATAAGTAGCCCCAAATTGGAATTGAAATTTTTTTAAAAAAATTCAACATTCTGTACAAGCACAATCGGTAGTTTAAGAAATTCTTAAACTACCTTATCAAAAGTAGCCCCAAATTGGAATTCGAATTTTTTAAAAAAATTTCAACATTTTATACGCGCACAATCGGTAGTTTAAGAAATTCTTAAACTACGGATTATCATAAGTAGCCCCAAATTGGAATTGAATTTTTTTAAAAAAAATTCAACATTCTGTACAAGCACAATCGGTAGTTTAAGAAATTCTTAAACTACCTATTATCATAAGTAGCCCCAAATTGGAATTCGAATTTTTTTAAAAAATTTCAACATTTTGTACAAGCACAATCGGTAGTTTAAGAAATTATTAAACTACCGATTCTAATAAGTAGTCCCAAATTGGAAATCGATTTTTTTAAAAAAATTTCAACATTCTGTACAAGCACAATCGGTTGTTTAAGAAATTCTTAAACTACCGATTCTAATAAGTAGCCCCAAATTGGAAATCAAATTTTTTAAAAAAATTTCAACATTTTGTACAAGCACAATCGATAGTTTAATAAATTCTTAAACTACCGATTATCATACAAAAAGTGGTCAGGAACAGGCAGTTCCTGGGGTAAATGCAATCGATAGATATTTATCTATCGATTGTATTACGCCAACACAATCGGTAGTTTGTTATCTATCGATTTTTGATGAATATACACAATCGGTAGTTTTTTCAAACCACTTAACTACCGATTATAATAAAAAATTTGAAGAAAATAACTTGTTTAAAATAAATCGATTGCAAATCTATTGATAACTCACAAAAAGAACATAAAATTATTTCAAATGTTAGACAGTTAAACACCAGTAATGTTAAACACCAGAGACATATCCATAACAAAAGAACCAAAATCTAATTTCTAGGAGCTTTGGTTTTGGTACGAGGACGACGAGCACCATGGGCTAACAATCTTTCAGCATCAGCGGCATTGGCTTCACCCTCAGGGACATTTGCTTCAGCATCGGCACTCGATGAAGCGCGAGATCTTTTGGTCGGATTTGCTGCTAGCCTCTTCGGATTATTCACAGATTTCTCTCCAAACTTGATAGCATAGGCTTCATTATCGATGTTGTCAATGAGGTCTTTATGCTCTCTCATCGTCTCAACTGATGGAGGCACTCCCGCATTTATGCACCCAGCTATCTTCTTCGAGAAAAATGCAAACTTTTTTTTTCTGTTTTTAGGCAATAACAATCAAACGATTATAATCTAAAATATTGACCCGTAATACTAAAATCAAAAGGAAATAACATTATGTACCAGCCTTTCATAGCCCGAGGGTTTTTCTTTGATGATGCACCTATATTCGGGCACCCTGGTGCTCTTTCCTTTATCTTCACGGATCACGTGAAGATGAGAATGCTACCGGTACCATACCATATAGCCAGGATCTGCTTCATCAGCTCGAGTGACAGGTCTCCCCTCGTTGATCATAGATTGCATCATATTGTCCCAATGTTCAACCGATGGGTTACCAGAGTAAACAATTGTGATTGAGCCCTTACCACAAACACAATTCTCCACGTCCAGCTCGAACCTTCTCCTGAAACAACTCCAAGGTTTTTCTTGGACATAACCTAGTTGACGCATCACCCTTGTGGCATTATACATGACATATCCAGTTGGATGCCACAAGGGTCCATAGTACAACGCCAACTCAGACCTTCGCACTATATGACCACTAGCTCGGTCTTTCCTGTATGGATCAAAACAAACATCTTTGGACGCCATCGAGTCTAATTTGCTCCTCAAAGAAATCAATTTATGCTCTTTGGTCCTTGAATGGTTGCCCTCAAAGATGTATTTTGTGTCTCGCGGTGTGCCTTTCTCCCATGCCGGATTCTCTCTGGCAAACTCGAGAGACGGGAAGTGGTCACAGATCCACATCTAGTGTACATATCAAACCAAGTATGGGAAAATTGATTCTTAAAAGAGGGAAAAATAAATAACAATCAAACCATCAATGGAGTTACCAAAATACATGTAGTAAACTCACGTTCCCGGTTATTTGGCTAGTCTGTTCCCTGGATGCCTTTCTCATCTCTTCCATCAAGAAAGCAAGACATGTGGTGCCCCACGAATAGTCTTGAACTTTGTGGAGGGGATGCAAAAGTTGTATGAGGTTGGCATCGACCAAGTTTCCACTAGCATTGGGAAAATTACACATCCCAAAACACATAGAGATATGCAGTGGCTGCAGCTTTGACCTGGTCATCGCTAAACTCTGGGTTCAGCTCTTCCTTAGCCTTGGTGCCTCTGAACATTTTCATCAGTTGAACCATGCTGAATTGCCTGGTTTTGTAAGTAGCGCACCGGTTGAACTCTTGATCGGATGTCACTCGGTCCCAACCAAGGCACCTCTCAGTGTAAACATAATGCTGGTCCCAACTTAACTTCTTCACATAATCAAACTTCACCGCTGTACCATGGTCAGTGAGAGCTAGAATTTGCACCACATCATCCGGGGTGATGATCATCTCTCCCCACGACATATGGAAGGTATCAGTCTCAGGATACATCATCTCCATGAAGGCCGATATCGACACCCGGTCGTGAGGTAACATTGAATTCTCGGCAGCCGTAGATAGCCCCGAGTTCAGTATAATTTCCTTGAACCGTTGACACTCACCTTCTAACGGCCAATCGTTTATCTTTGTTGGTAGGTTTGAGTAGACGGACCGCATTAGAATGGTCCTAATATACACGACGAATTAAAAAACAATTAGAATAACAGTTAACGGTTCAAGGAATAAAAAGACAATATGTTAAGAATGGCGTTTTATAATTAATACCTCTGTTGAGTAATTTTCTTTCGCCCAAGAGTCTTTGTACCCAAATAATAGATCTCCTACATCTTTTGGGAGGCCAGGTATTTGACCTTGTTGTAGACCCTTCATCTTCAAAGAGTCGGGGACCTTGTGTCCTCCTTTCTTCTTAGCTTGCTTCTTTGAGCCACTTCCTTCTTCTTGTCTACCACTTGGTCCTCCTTCTTCAAAGTATCTATCTTGTGGAGCACTTGGTCCTCCTTCTTCTTCGTTTCTACTTCTTGGAACACTTTGTAGAGTTCCTTCGTTTAAAATAATTCCGTTAGCGCTCTTTTGTCTTCTTGCACTAGCGGTAACCTTCTTCCACCCTTCACGACGAGGCCCCGATAGAATTGTCGTGGCATTGCTTAGATCGCATTTCCCTTCATTAATACAAGATAAAGAACAATTATTTCAGTACATAATCGGTAGACTAAGTACACTGAACTCAACATTTTGTTAACAATCGGTAGTCAAAAAAACAACGTAACTACCGATTGTGCATAAAAAATGGAACACAAAAGTCTATGGACACACGTACAATCTGTAGTTACATGAAAAATTTAACTACCGATTATGTGTAAATTTGGGTCCAGTAATACAATCGGTAGTTTATGTCTAAATCTAACTACCGATTGTGATCGATGTTTTTGAGGATCACTAACTTGCACAATCGGAAGTTTAACCCTATACGAAACTACCAATTATCACTAAATTTGGGTCCAGTAATCCAATCGGTAGTTTATGTCTAAATCTAACTACCGATTATGATCGATGTTTTTGAGGATCACTAACTTGCACAATCGCAAGTTTAACCCTATACGAAACTACCGATTATCACTAAATTTTGGTCCAGTAATACAATCGGTAGTTTATAACCTAAACATAACTATCGATTGTGCATGATGTTCATTAGCAATGAAGAACACTAACATAATCAGTAGTTTAATACAACCACGAAACTACCGATTGTGAAATCTAACCTAAAACCCTTGATATTCTAGTGACTAATTCATTCGATTGAATCAATATAAACACAAATAATGGTAAACCCTTACCTTATTGGAGCCATAAAGTGCTGGAGAGGTTGATTGTCGGAATCGGTCTCCATTTCTAGGTCATCCTCTTCGCGTTCTTCGTGTTGTTCTTCAACAATCTCTCGATCTCTTATTCTTGTGGCATAATCCGGCCACTCTGTATTAGGAGGTTGACGAGTTGTTTGCTTCCTTCTTGCCATTTTTAGATTGTAATAACGACGATGAATTGGTTTACGATTATACGATGAATTGGTTTACGATTAATCGGTTGAAGATGAATTTGAAATGCCACAATCGGTAGTTTGAAGTGGATAGAAGAAGAAGAAGAAGAAGAAGAGAAAACAGAAATTGGAAATCGGTAGGAAATGAATAAGTGTGAAATAGATTTAGGTTTAGATTTTATTAGTGAAAGGTTTTTTTGGTAATTATTTAATTAGTGAAAGGGTATTTTAGTATTTTTACATACCCCTAGATCACCAATTAACCACATCCATGGGATTATGTTAAAAAAATCGTCCCTTATTAATTTTGGTCGCCCTCAAAATCGCCAGGTTTTAATACCAGTCGATTTGAGTTCTCTTAAACCACACGCCAAAACTAGGAATACTATCAAGTTGAATCAAACTAATGGAATAACGGATAAAATATTATAATTTGCACAACTTGATAACACACCCACCGATTACCGAACCAGATGAGTACTCGCGCTATTTAGTGCGAGCATTGTGATACTTGCAGAGTTGTAGAAACGGCTGTGCAAGTCAGTTCAACTGCAGTTTTTCACCAAGATAGTAGCTAGCAATGAACAATCCATGTCTTTCATCAAAAATTATTACTCTTGTTATTCTTTATCAACACCACTTTCTTAAGCTCTAGAACAGTAAAAGTAGTTGAAGCCTTGGTTCCTAGTTCTAAAACATTCAAATATGCACTTCGTTCACTGTCTGGATCTGATGAAAATGATGCAGCTAATCTACTCATTCCTCAGTTTGCAAACCATCCATTTATGCTAGCCTTTTCCAGCGCAGCTCCTAAAGCTTACACCCTTGGGTTGTTGATGGGTTACCGTCTTCAAAAAGATGCTTTCCCACCGCCTTTGAGGCGTAGGGTATGGACAGCTAACCTGAAAAGATCCGTCAGCAAGAACGCAACTCTAACTTTTGGTCGTGATGGTAACTTTGTCTTAGCTGAAGCGAGTGGTCGAATTGCTTGGCAAACTCGTACCGCTAACAAAGGTGTAATTGATCTCAAGTTACTCTCAAATGGTAACTTAGTTCTTTTCGGCAAAAACGGTGGGGTTGTTTGGCAAAGTTTTGATTACCCAACCGATACACTCTTGAATGGTCAAGCCCTGCGTGGTGATGGTTCAAATAAGCTAGTGAGCGGATCTTATAGTGTGGTTGTAGTGTAAGGCTTTTTTTCATATGGGCTAACTTAAAAGAGAAAAAGGATTTGATCCATTTGTTGGGAAGTTACAACCCACTAAGCTCTCCAAACCTTTAGAATAACCACACATTATATCTATCGGGTAACTACTCTATGATGGCTAGGGTTAGTATATAGATAGATAGAAAAATTGGACAGAAGGTCACCAAATTCACTCTCATATGAAAATACACCATCTAAGTTGAGGAGGAGGGTTTGGAACCAAAGTTTTAATCAAGTGATCATAAGAGCATACTCAAGGATTAAGCTTTCAAATAGCAATGGATGGAGGTATTTATAAGCTCTTTCTTTTGCTTCCGCTTTTAATTTTGTATGTTCATATTGTGATAGAATATACATATTATGTTTCACATTTGGTATCAGAGCATGTAATTACCTCTGCCTTGCTTTTATGGAATTAATTTGTTTTCATGAAAATGACGGAATGATTAGTCTTACTGTATTAATTCTTGTAAGTAGCACGTTCTTTTTTTTTTATTCCATATGTCAAATTTCAATTCATCATGTTCTTTACGTTGGGATAAAATATAATGCTGATTGATTAGAGTGGATTGTATATGAAAATTTCACTTTTGACAACAGTAAAATTTCAATCGTCTAAACGCTAGCATATAGACATGTTTCATTATTTCAAGCACTACTTTTCTTTGTTCTGGACGTCATTTCCCTTTGCATCTCTAAAATGTATGGAGTAGACGTGAAACATTCATGATCTTCAAAGGGAAAAGACTTCGGTCAAAATTGCTAAGAATGTATGTTCCGAACACTTTAGTCAGAACTGCTTCCAGGTAACCAGGTAGCTTCAGTTTTCCCTATCTGTCAATCTGGAAGAGTGTTGGTAGGCTCTCAAACTGCAGCCGCCTAGGCTTGATTTTGTCCCCCATACATTTTTTTTTTATTAAGAATGGTGGGTGAAATCCTAAAGTAAAATAGTGGTGGCCTGTTATTAAGAACTCATTCTATTTGACTAATAATTTTCATCCTTATTGGGTGTGATTGACCAACAATTAATTATGGATTAGAGTTGTCTGTTAATAGATTTGTTTTGGATTGTTCACTCACGACTAATATGGAATTAGTATTGTTGATGATACTGTTGCCCTAATTCCCAATTACAAGCAGTAAGCACTCACTCTATTCATCACCCATTTTTGTTAAAGAGTCATTATGTGTCATACAACATAAATCCGAAATTCTCAAAGTCTACCTACTAGTCCAAAACTAGCAATAGGAAATACCAGTTAGTTTCTAAGATTCATCGCTTTATTTTTCTACTTGACGTGGACATTAGCTCTATCATCATATAGGCTTCCGGTGTTGACATTTTTTTACATATAATGAAATCCAGTAAGTTGATATTGAATGAATTGTCACTTTAAGTTCAAGTTTTGTTAATGGTTCTATTTGAGACCATTACATTTGATCCATGTGCTACTGATAGTGTTAAAGACATATTTCTTAATAACATATTGGTGCTAAAGACATATTTGTTGAACTCAAATAGTACTAAATTTCGAAGTAAGAATCCTTCTTACTGATAGTGCTAAAGACATTTATAATATTTGTTTTTTCATGGTGTTTATTATTTGTTGACATGTGCAATGGTTATAAATAATTAGTTATATGTATATATATTATGACCATTAGGATTGTACATGAACAAATATTAAAGAAATGTGTCAAGTGATTTAATAATTTTAGTAATTAGAGAGTAGCCACAGCATCTCTACTTATTTAAAATTTTCTTAAGAACAAGTGATTAAGTTTAAGTCTCAAATTTTTGTTATAAGCATGTATATATTTTTCTTTGCAACAATTTTAACCGGAAATATTTCTGATGTCAATTGTGACATTCCTGAATTAAAGGGTGATAACTATAAGGTGTGGAAAGAAAGAGTGCTTTTACAATTGGGGTGGATGGATATCGACTATGCTATTCGGAAAGACGAACCATCTAGCATAACTGAGACTAGTACTCTAAATGCAGTTGATCTTTATGAAAAATGGGATCGATCTAATCGTCTCTCAGTTATGTTCATAAAGACCAAAATTTGTGCTAGTATTCGGGGTTCTGTCGATAAGCATACTAAGGTTAAAGATCTCCTTAAAGCCATTGATGAACAATTTGTAAGTTCTGACAAAGCTCTTGCTAGCACCTTAATTATGAAGTTTTCATCCATGAGGCACAATGGGTTTAAGAATGTGCGTGATTATATCATGAGCATGAGGGATATTGCGGCCCAACTTAAGGATTTGGAAGTTACCATGTCTGATTCTTTCCTAGTTCATTTCATTTTGTGCACTCTTCCTCCACAATATGGCCCCTTTAAGATATCTTATAACACACATAAGGATAAATGGTCAATTAATGAACTTATGACCATGTGTGTTCAAGAGGAGGGGAGATTGAGGATGGAAGAGGGCGAAAAGGTGAACCTTACTATTGCTTCTTCTTCAAAGAAGAAAAGGGATCACAATAAGGAAAGAGGAAAGCTTTCAGTTAACCAAGGCATAAAGAAGGAGTCTCCGTGTTTCTTTTGTAAAAAGAAGGGACACATGAAGAAGGACTGCATTAAGTTTAAGACTTGGCTTGAGAAGAAAGGTAATTTTCTAGCGTTTTATTTATGAATTTAATATGGTTAATATTAATAATACATGGTGGATTGACTCTGGTACTACAATCCATGTTTCGAATACCTTGCAGGATATGACAAACCTAAGGAAACCAACGAGAAATGAACATTACATCTATTCAGGAAGTCAGATGAGTTCACATGTGGAAGTTGTTGGGACATGCAGTTTAATTTTAAGTAGTTGTTTTATTTTGCATTTAGAAAAGACATTTTATGTACAAGGTTTCACTAGAAACTTGATTTCAGTTTCAAGACGTGTACCTTTATGAATTTCCTTTAATTTTTCAGATTCTGGTTTCAGTATTCTCAGAAATTCTGAAGTTATTGGTTATGGTATTTTGTCTATCGTCTTTATTTGTAAAATCATATCACTCATAGTTCTATGCATGTTATCATTGGGTTAAAAAGATGTATTATGAATGAGGACCCCTCTATTTTGTGGCACCGGAGATTGGGACATATCTCCATTGAGAGATTTAAGAGATTGGTAAAGGATGGGGTACTAGGTACTTTAGACTTTACCGATTTTGATACTTGTGTTGGTTGCATTAAGGGAAAGAAAACTAACAAACACAAAATTGGTGCCAGGAGAAGTTCAAACCTATTAGAGATCATACACACATACATTTTTTGTCCAGACATAAACGCTAATAATCCGAAATACTTTATCACCTTCATAGATGATTATTCGCAATATATGTATCTTTACTTGTTTTGTTCTAAAGACGAAGTTTTGGATGCCTTTAAATTGTTTAAGGTTAAAGTAGAGAAACAATGTGGTAAGCACATTAAGATTGTGAGATCAGATAGAGGTGGAGAGTACTATAGTAGATTTCTTCATAGCACTAGAATTGTGGAATCAAGAAATGCTAAATTTCTTGAGAATGACTTGATTAGTGGGAGTGATCATTTCAGGATAATGTTCTTAAAAGGATAATGATCAACTTCCACCTACTGTTTCATGTGACAAGTTGATTGTCAACTATTTCTAGTGACTATTTGGTGTATCTGCGAGATTCGGATTGTAATATTTGAGCCGATAATGATCTTATGTTATGTTCACAAGCCATAAATTCTACAGATTCATACTTATGGATCAATGTATATACCTTAAGATCAGTGGGAGACCTTAAGTGATGGATCAATGTATATACCTTAAGTGTAGCACCCATTGTAAAAGATGATTGGTTCAGTTTGGACCAATGCCCAGGAATGGCATTGAAAGGGAACAAATGAAAAAATGTTCCATATGCTTCAACTATTGGTAGCATTATATATGCTCAGGTCTATACTAGACCCGACATTTCATATGTCGTTGGAATATTAGTAAGACATCAGAGTAACCCAGGAATCGATCACTGTAAGGCTGCGAAGAAAGTATTGAGATACCTTAAGGGTACTAAGGATAACATGCTTATATATAAACAAACAAATAGTCTTGAAGTAGTAGGCTAAGTTCGTTTCTTGTTTTGAGAATGCCTCACATGGTGTATGGCTGAAAGGCTTCATATCTGGGCTAAGATTTGTTGACTCTATTAGCCGACCATTAAGAATATATTGTGACAATTCAGTTGTTGTTTTATGGCTAAGGATAATAAGAGTGGAAGTCGAAGTAAACACATCGACATAAAGTATCTAGCCGTAAAAGAACGTGTACAAGAAAAGAGTGATCATTGAACACATTAGCACTGAATTGATGATAGCTGATCCGTTGACTAAAGGCATGCATATTAAAGAATTCAAGGATCATGTATTAAGGATGGGACTTGGTCCTATTATGTAGTACATTCTTTATGTTTTTCTGAAGCTTTCATTTAGTTGGATTATTTCTCATTTGGAATTATGTACGTACTTACTTTAGTTATCTTGTTGAGAAATATCATTATAGATTGACCTAGAGTAAACATATGGTTCACTCATTAAGTTAAGTATGAGTGGTGAAAGACTAAGTATATTATGATACATGGAAGATTAATTCTTGCTCTTAAAGAGGATTAGTCGCCATGATCCGTATATGGAGTCTCTCGTGAAATGGATCAAGTGGGAGAATGTAAGGCTTTTTCCCATATGGGCTAACTTAAAAGGGAAAAAGGATTTGATCCATTTGTTGGGAAGTTACAACCCACTAGACTCTCCCACCTTTAAAAAAACCACCCATTATATCTATCGGGTAACTACTCTATGATGGCTAGGGTTAGTATATAGATAGATAGAAAAATTGGACAGAAGGTCACCAAATTCACTCTCATATAAAAATACACCATCTAAGTTGAGAAGGAGGGCTTGGAACCAAAGTTCTAATCAAGTGATCATATAGAGCATACTCAAGGATTAAGCTTTCAAATAGCAATGGCTGGAGGTATTTATAATCGATCTCTTTTGCTTCCGCTTTTAATTATAGTATATTTATTTTGTTATTAGAATATACATAAAGATAAATATTTAGGTTTTACATGTAGATGTCATAGTCAAGAGACAATATCTCACTCTATTCTTCAATAGCAAGCAGAAGAATTCCACTGAAAGGCAAATGCTGTCTTACCATATTATAGACATATTTGGGGCTAGTTTCGAAAATGTAACTTTCTTTGTTACTCCGGGGGATTACAGTGTTGGTGGCCGTGACTTAGGTAATCAAATAGGGCTATCATTTTTAGGTGACCCAGGTGACAGAATCGCTTGGACACAACCAAAATACAATAGCACACTTTCAATACTTCAGTTAACAAGGGATGGTAACCTTCGTGTTTATACCTACAACGAGAAAGGAAACTATGGTAACGAGTGGGAGGAAACGTATACCTATTTCTCTTTGAACGAATGTAGTTTGCCAGAAAAATGTGGGGTATTTGGGCTTTGCTCTAAAAGGCAATGCATTGCTTGTCCTACATCTAAAGGTCTAATAGGGTGGAGCGAAAAATGCAAACCTGAAAAACTACCTCCTTGCACAAATACTTCTACTATTAGTAGTAGGACTTCTTCGAGCGGAGAATTGGTTGATTACTACAAGATAAAGGGTATGACAAGCTCGTTATGAAGGGATCGCAGAGATGGGATGGATTTTGTAGCAATGAAAATCGGTGAGTGCAGGAAAAAATGCAGTGCGGATTGCAAATGTGTTGGTTTCTTCTATAGAACGGTTGAGCGTAGATGTTTACCTGCTAATTATGAACTCTGCACCCTGACAACAGACCCGGAGTGGGATATAGTCCAAATAGATTATCCTGAAGTTGATGGTTATATAAAGTTTGTAAAATAGGTTGTAGTCTCTGGCTAATAATGTACCCTACATCCTAATTATCTGTGTGCATATTCAAAAAGAAAAATTATCTGTCTGCCTTGTCGAAATTTCAATAAACTGTCCAGTTTGATTTATGTTTAGGACATGCTAAATTATATGTGCACATTTGAATATTTGGCTTCAAATTTGGTCTTATTTATGAAGGCGTCTTTGGAATTTTTCCAGATCTATAATCCTTTTTCTATTGTGGTCTATCTAGCTGGTTTGTAGTTTGAAATTTAAGGATATGTTTGTAGAAGAAAAAACTAACATGTGTTTATGTTTTGTTAAAGTTATTACCGAATCTCTAATCAACTTGGCGCAGGATCTGGTTATCCATCAATAAACATAAAAGAAAAAAACTAGTATAACCCTGTCCTTTTAAGTTACACTTAATTAGGAGTGCTTTCTGCAACTTTGTTAAAAGATCGAATTACATGTACGGTTTTTTTATGACTCTTACGATTCAAGAAATGATACAAACTAGTAGGAAAATGAAATATTGCGACTAGTCAGAGTAATTTTTGTAATTTGGCTAAGAGCAACTGCAACGGGCGAGTAGAGTAAAGAGAAAAGAGAAAATTTTCTCTTTAGTCGCCAGTTTGCAGCCGCAACGGGAGAGCATATTTGTGTTTTACTCCAGATTTGCTACAGTATCGGAGTGAATTCTCTCTGAGTACGTTCATCTAGAGAAGCGTATTTATATCAGAAGTATCCCTAGAGAAGCGTCTGGTATTACGCTCAGCTAAGTATACGCCTCATAATACAGTTAGCTGCAACAACGCCCCTTGAAGATACGAAACATTACAGTAGCGCTTCACTACACGGTGTTCTGGATCGACGCTTCACACTTCCGCACTTCTATATAATGCCGTCCAAGACATACGGTGTGATAGAAGAACTCCTACCCATATACGTTCTTCCTGGAAACCGTATGGGATGTATACGTTTTGAGTGGGGGAAGGGATTAACCATCTTCTTCTTTGATTGCCGTCGTTCTTCTGTAAATTTAGTAGAGAAGAAAATGCGCATGTGCATAGCCGTCCCAAACATAACTATAAATAGTGAAACCCTACCAGACGGTCAATTACCAAGCCGCCCCTGTGTCGCACGGTTCCTTAGTGAGCCGCTCCATGGAGAATCGGTCTCCTAACTGGCCGTGATTCCATACGGTCTAGGTGCACTGCCAAGTTGTATACGCTCACTTAGAGCAACTTCCAAAACATTAAAACGATCAACTGGGTGGCCGTTTCATAGATAAGCGTCTTTCATCGACAGCGTATCTCGTGATACGGCCACCCAACTAGACGCAACAATTATTACGACCTTCTATGAAGCCGTCTCTCGTAATACGGCCACCCAACTAGACGCTCAATCATACGTATTGTTAACTGAGCGCATTATATTTGGCGCTCATTCGGATGAGCGTATAGTTCCGCGGTTTCTAAGTGAACGACAATACAACATATGTTAGGATAGCTAACCATCCGTGTTATATTCGGCACACTAAGAGAATGCCCTGTATCATACAGCTAGCAAGAAGAGCGTACGAGTAAAATTTGCTCCCCTACCGCTGTGGTTTTTAAGCCAAAGACCAAACAAAATTTGGTTTTTAGTCGATAGAGTAGTCGCACCGTTACAGTTGCCCTAAGAAGAGTGCTCTCTCCTCTTTATTTTTATTTTTTATTTTTAACAAAAAAATCAATATTTATTAAGAGAAAACATAAATCTAGATACAAAATAAGAAAAAATAGAATGAAAACTTGAAGCCAAACAAGCGAGGCTACAAGCAAACTAGAAAGCCCAACAAAAGAAATAAAACAAAAGAAACCAACTAACAAATCCTGTAGAATTTTTCATATGATCATTCCAGCCTGTGAAGCTGGAGGCTTCGAAAGAAAGTGCAAGACCTGATCTCTGGCAAACGAAGAACCCGTCGTAGCAAAGAAGTCAGCTCAGAATTTCATCTCACGAAAGTTATGTCTAAAATGCAAGAGAATAGAGCATTTTGATTACCTTTGTCCATCTAGCAAGCACAAACCAAGGAAGCTTCTTGGAGTTAAACATTCTTATCACTGTTGTATAGTTGGATTGAATCAATAACTTCTAAAAACTCTGTTGCTGCCCATTCAATAGCTCTTATAGTAGTTATAATTTTAGCAACATAATTTGTTGCAATCCCAATACCACCGGCTTCAGCATAAACAAAATTTTCGTTGTCAGTTATACAAATGAAACCACAACCTGCAACACCTGGATTTCTTTTGGAGGCACCATTATAGCACAAGAGAGCAGTAGAGTCAGTTAGAAGACTAAACAAGCACTCAACAACTCTGATATGTTAAACCTTCCTTAGCTGAATGCTAAACAAATCCAGAATCTGCAGCTTGAAAGAATCGTTCCACATACACACATTCAGTCTTACACTCCCCTCTTGAGTAAATTGAATCACCGTGACTTTAATTTTGTTAGCAGAAGGAGTAACATTATCATAGACCAATTTATTTCTGGAAAACCAAATCTCCACCAGATGGATTGAATGCAGAAAAAATCCATATTTGTTTCATGATCGGACTTCTAGATTTACACTGACTAAAAATATCAAAAATGAAGTATGACTTAAGAAATGGAAGATACGTCTAAGTCAATTCCAAAAAAGATGACTGAAATTACAATGTCATAAAATTTGATCAAGAGTCTCTTGGTCAACACCATAGAAGTAGCATCTAGAAGCAAGATTAATACCTTTTTTTTTCTTTTCAAGTTATCATATGTTATTCAAATATCTCTTGCAACCTTCCATATATTACTTTAACCTGGCGTTTTTTAGGCGGAAAAAACTAATTAGAGGCTATTTGTATATATTCATCCATTAGAGGTGGCTATGGGATGTCCAATGGGTGAACAAAAATCCTATTTACTTTAATCTTATATTACTTATCTATCATTATCGATCTCATAAACTACGATAACTCTTCCTCTTTTCATAATCCTTCTCCATCTCTATCTCTTTCTCCCTCATAACACAACCTCTTCTTATTCACATTCTCCTTATTCATCTCCTTCTCCCTCTTTCTCATGATAATGGATAGAAAAACTAAAGCTTCATGACCAAAGGATTCACCAATTGGGTCTCAATCGAAGGAAAAAAAAAGATGGTGAACGAAGAACACGAAGAACGCGAAATTATTGATATCGGTTTGTCCACTGATTATGAAGGTATGACTCTCCATCAATTTCAAAAGGCCAAATCAGGTAAGGTACATCGAACTTTTAAGGTTTTATTGATTAACTTGAAGAAATTAGAAAAAAATATAGGGTTTTCTGAATCGATACATAATCGGTAGATATCTATTAGATTATGCATCGAGTTCTTCATTTCTGAAGAACATCATCCATAATCGGTAGATCGACTTTCTTTTTATCTATCGATTACGACCTGCAATTTGTTTCTGGATATTTATTTGAAACAACCGGTAGATATAAATTTGGTTTATATACCGATTATGCATTGTGCTTTTATATGAACCAGTGTTAGGGCTACACTCTATTCGGTAGTTAGCAATCTTTGTTTATTTACCGATTATGTTTCCATTCAAAAACTATTTTTCAGTCAAAAATTGATTTACAATCGGTAGTTAATTTGTCAACCGTATATACTGATTTTCCGTAATCGGTAGATTTTGAGGAACCCGATCTACCGATTATGAGTAATCGGTGGTAATTTTAAAAAAAATCTACCTATTAAGTGTCTATTTATTGGTTATTAGATCTTTATATATTTTCTCACGTGCAAGGTTTTATGATTAATTCCTTGAATAATAATTGCTTAGCATGTTTGATGTGTTTCTTTTCATTTTCTAATAGATATTGTGTAGTTAGTTAATGATTCATGTATGGGTTTGTTTATGAAGGTATGTGCTACAACTTGTTATGTATTTTTTTCTTTTTAGGAATAAAAAGGGAAAGGAAAAGGCTACTCCTCCTTCAAAACCTCTTCCCAAAACTCCAAATGAATATCGGGAATCTATAAGTTGGCTAGACGATCCTGAGAGCCGCACTGAATGGACACATGAAAAAGAAAAAAAAAAAAAAAAAAAAAAGATGATCAAATTCCAAGAACCTTTTTCTGGAAAAGCGACTTTAAGTACAAATGTCCACCTGGGGAGTTAAAAGAAGGAGATGATCATGATTCGGGAACCTTTTTCAAGGAAAACGACTTTGAAGGTGTAAACCCATTTTACTATGAAGATAGTGAGTACATAGGTCCACCTGGGGCAT
Organism: Papaver californicum; assembly: GCA_023531435.1. Classification (NCBI taxonomy): domain Eukaryota; kingdom Viridiplantae; phylum Streptophyta; class Magnoliopsida; order Ranunculales; family Papaveraceae; genus Papaver; species Papaver californicum. The sequence continues at coordinate 3,152,593 of JAJJMC010022576.1, forward strand.
TGGAGGAAAAGGATGATGAAAACATGAAGTTGTTAGATGATAAGGCTAGGAAGAAAAGAAAATTTAAAATTGGTGTTAAGAAGACGAGAATATCAAGGAGTGGAAAAATTGGTTGAATGTCTATGTTGCTAGGTGTTTTAAAATATTTTGAACAATATTATCCACTAACGGATGAACCGTTTCTTTTCTTTAAGATTAGACAATATTAGATTAACTTTTAAAGTTTACTTCATTAGCAACTCGCATTTTAGCTCACCTCAGTTGCTAGCATAGTTTAGAAATTTATCAGACCACTCAATTGAAATGGGATCAAACGCAGCAACGATCTCCTTAAAAAAACAAGGTAGCCTACTACTGAACCTGAAAGTCAGTATAATCGGTAGACAAATTTGGTTACTTTCTCCCAATTATGACTGCAAAGAAAATTAGAAATATTACAAGGTTGAAATCTTTTATATTTGGGGCTACGTTTACAGTCGGTAGTTAACTGATTCGCCCAAAAAAAATAATTATGATAGTAGCAAAATTCTACATTTTTAAAAATTGGAAAACTTTTTTTTTGGGGCTACTTTTACAATTGTTAGATTATAGATCCCATGAAACTATCGATTGTAGAAGTACATAATCAAAATTAGGAAGAAAAATCAGCGTTGGGCATGCATTACAATCGGTAGATATTTAAGTTCACTAAACTACCGATTATGGAAGAACAAAAAAATCAGAAATTGTAAAGAATTTCAATTTGGGGCTTATTTAATATAATCGGTAGTAATTGATCTTATCGAAACTACCGATTATACTGAATTTTTAGCCAATAATATAATCGATTATGTGACGTCAACATCGTTAAATGCTTGCAAAAATGAAGTTTTCACAATTTAAATCACCGAAACTTAATTTTGTTTCAATGGTTACTCAACTTCTTCTTCTTCTTCTCTAACACTGACTTTATAATCAAATTTAACAACTAACTAATCAAAATTAACGTTGAATAACCAAGGATGGGTTAGCCATTACATAAAATATGTGGCTAAAGGATGATAGAAAATTACTTCTTAGCGTCACTATTTTATCTTATTAGTTGTCCCGAATTAATTTTTTCCAGCCCTAAAATCATGAGGTACTTTAAATATAAGGATGATATCAATTCTTTCCGATTTGTTTATAACAATGGAAAACATACCATTTTCTCACCGTATTATAAGTTTCAGAAGCATTAAGGTCCCAGACATATTACCATTGTGTATCATTTCATCACCTCCTTCAGAGATGATAGGCAAATCATTATAGTGTATCAAATGTTGAAGGGCAGAAGGAATTATCCGTTGTTGTTAGTGAATCAAGTTGTTAACTGTCGTATCAAGATCATGCATACCATTAATATTGCGACACTCCAAACTTTTATTTGGATTTAACCAAACTCACTAATTGAAATTCTGTGATCTGGGTATCTAAAATTCTAATTCTCCGGTGCCTTTTTTACGTTACCCCTTAATAAAATTAATATGCATGATTAACAGAACTACAAAATACATGCTTGACACGTTATTCAACGGTAGTTATGGGGTATTTTAGTCTTTTCTTCACTAATGATAAATACTAAAAATGACCGAGAGAAAACGCAAATCCCCTTTATCTTCCTCTCCCTCCTCTCCTTATGCCGAGACCTGGTGCTGCTCCTGGCTTTCCAGCCTGTTATCCACAAATTTCATATGTCTACACCAAGAATTAGAACATCTTCTCATTCTTCAACATCTAAATTTATCAAAAGGACAGGGATACGAGGTTATAAGACAACATTACAGTGCAAAGAATTGTGTTGTTGTGATGTCCTTTCCGGAAGATAACGAGTACTACAAAGTTCCTATGGGTTCAGGAGAGATGGGTTCTCTTGAATTTGAGTTGAATCAAAAACTGAAGAGTTTCTAGGCAGAAAAAATAGCGGAACAAAAGGAGTTTGCATATGCTTCCTTGTCTTCTCTACTTATAATTTTGTTGTTACCTGCTCTATAATCGCTGATATATATAAAGATTATGATAAAACAGGTTTAATTAAATATTGGGTTTGTGTGAATTTGATCTTTACTGTGTACAAGAGAAGAATCTGTTTATGCATGTAACGTGTTCGTGGCATTGCATTTACCGGAATTCATATATTGTTATTATTAATACATGCTACTAACTTTGGAGTTTATAAAGTATGCATATTGAAAACCAGGAGAGGGAGGCCACTAATAGCTTTAGCTTTGGATAAACATAGCCTAAGGAAGAACTACATATGCTTAGCATATCCCGTTTTGTTTGAAAAGAGTTGCGCCCGTATTACTGGCTTTGGCTTGAACAAATGGTTAACTACTTCTTACGTATTGTTTCGATTTCTATTTTTTCTTCTGTAATAGTGATTTAGCTGAATGTAGTAGTACTGTCGTACTATCATTTAGGACTTGTACGTTGGTACGTAGAATTAGTATAGACTGCATTCTTGTCCTCTTAAGATTTCAAATAACTTCGGAAGTGATTTGATTTCGCTCGAGCTCAAATTAATGGAAAAAATATGCAACATTTTCTCTTGTCAGCTAAATGTTCTTGGATGTTGTATTAGCACTAAACTCGAACTAGGTTAGTCCACTAAACCCCCTTAGTGGCCCTGGTTTATCAAGTTAAATCTTAGATTAATTATGTTTAAACTTAATTTTCTCTACGTTAAAGATTTCACATTTTCCGTGGTGGTAGTGAGTACCCGTAGGCTTTTGGATTGGAGGTAGATTATACATTATAGACCATGGTTGCAGAGGTTTTGTAATTTTGCTTTTTCCCCTTGTGAAATATTCCTTCCGTTTTATGAAAAGAGTTACTTTCTCTTTAAATTTTTGTCTTAACAAAAGAGTTACTTTCATTTTCAATATAACAAACTTTCAAAATTACTCTTGTTATTTTAAGAAATGTTATTATTCTCATTATAAAGGTATATGTAGTATTAAACTTTTTATTAGAATAAATCTGGAAATAAATTACAAAAATTATTCTCTTTCATCTTGCCTTAACAATTGTGCAAATAGGAAAGTAACTTTTTTCTTGAAACGGAAGGAATATGTTTTAGAATGACTACTTTTATTGGTAGAAATATTCCAGGACACGAAACGTAGTAACGGTGTGTTAATGTTTTCTATTAAACTAGTTATTAGAATAATTGTTTCAAATGGTGTTGTTGTGCATCCTCTTTTGTCAAGGCTTTAGTTATGAAACCTTTACTTAATGAAATGGTAAATGGATTTAGAACTACTCGTGAAAATGACTTATTAGTGATAGAATAGTTAATTTGAAACCTTGTTTTGTCTGTTTCGTTTTATCATTTGGTTAATTTAAACCTCATTGTTAGTATTTATCACTTAAGTGCAATATTAAGGAAGCCTTGATTAGAAAGATGAACCCACCACATTAAGCTGATTCTTGCAGTGGATGCCAAAGTAGTTAGGTACTTAAGTTTTTGATGGAAGCGACCCCTTTTTCTCTTGATTTCCATTTTGGATACCTGCTGCTCATGGTGCTGTTGCCCTATAGAATAATCCAAGAAAATGTTTTTTCTTAAATGTTTGGTCATGTACAGTACTGACGTCGACGTCGACGGGATTCTAGGTTATATAATTATAGACGTGTTTGTACACACAGAAGATTTATATGGTGTTTGTACATACAGAAGATTTATATGGTCTGACTTTAGCATCAGTTTATGCTAATTAAATCGACTCGCTTTTCATGGTTTGTTGTTAACGTTACTTCTATCTATGAGTATTACATCGTGTTCACTGTACTAGATTTATTTTAGTATCTACTGCAAAAACTAGATGGATAGTCCTTGTGGTGCGTACCTATACGTGAATTACTGTTTTAGATTATTTTCTTCAATAGCATAAAATTTATATAATATGTGGTTGTCATTTGTTGCTGCGATTATTGATATTAGTAAGCTGTACAAAGAGTATTTGTACAATGAGTTCAATTGATGATCACTCGTATCACTTGTTATTAATTAGTATCTGTTATATATCGTCTGCCACTAATTGATGATGTTTTATGTGCTTTTAATGAGTACAATGGTTACACAAATCTTATTTGATAGTCTTCATGAATGATGTGCATTTTTTTATAGTGTATGCTTTATTTGTCAGCATACCATGACTTAGGTGAGAACAATAAACAGGCATAAGAACGACTAGGCTTAAATGGTTATATCTGTAGTGATGACATTTTCTGATGGCATACATGTGTTAGTTATAGGTAGACTTAAGTGATATCCTTTTGTGGAGCTAGCTAGCTAATTATTTTATGAATGACATAGTTGATGTGTGTTTTATATGTGGCTATCTTACTAATGGACAAAGTAGTTATGGTCAGTGGTTACCATCTGATGTCATTAGTATATACGGCAGTTAGTTTATGTATTGATCTGAGATCCTTGCTTACTGTTCTAAAATTATTCCTAAGCCTTAAAGTGGAGATGTGGCCCAGTACTTTAAGTCATGTACATAAAATTAAATAGGGATAGTTGTTATCCATTATGTCTAACGATAGAGATGATTACCGTTACGGTAAGCGATTTATATTATCTAAATAAATAGATGATGAACTATGGTCGTGCTTGATTTCTTTGAGCTACGGAAAAGTGTACGTAGATAGCCACTCCATGGTTCAACATAAGGTTGTTTATATCATCTGAAAATATTGGTTGTTGCGTAGTAGTTTATATCATCTATTCAGAGATGATTGTAACCTTCCCAGTATATATATCGTTTGTAAGAGGTAGTTGCAGTACTAGTTGTTCATACTTCCTAGTGAAGAGATGATTGTTGTTTTCCAGTTCATATCATCTGATATAAATGTGAGATAGAGATGATTGTATCCTCTTCAAGGTAATTCATACCATATGATAAGTGTACAACCCGTAAGACAGGAGATGATTATCATCATTCGAGGTAATTCATATCATCTGTCTCGACACGTGAGTTAAACAATGGTTATTATCGTACGAGGTAACTTATATCATCTGAGAGGAATGGTTTTTGTTTATGATAACAGTTAACATCATTGATTTGGAAATGATTACTAATTCTTTTGAGTAGTTCATATCATTTTAAAAAGAAAGATGGTCTGTTGAGATTGACCTTGTACTGTGAGTTACCACGTCCACTGGGGCTCCCACCTATGGGTGGCTACCTGGAAGACCGTTAGTTGTAACGATGGCTGGTACCCGACTACCCCTGACACTGGGACTGATCATCCCTCACCCGTTCAATAAGGAGTGTGTTGTCAAGCCTGCTGCAGCTCCCACCTACGGGTGGCTACCCGGAAGACTGTTAGTTGTAACGTCAGCAAGAGTACCTCACAGTAGAAGCGATAGAAATTATTTGTTGGATCTGATGAATCGTGTGAAATTGTGGATTCTTTTGGGATCCTTGGGTATTCGGCATGGGATGCACACTCAGAAGGTCCTAATTGACTTCACAGCGGACCTTGTGGGATTTTTGAGCATTATGGTATAGGACATATGCTCATAGAATCCTAACCCTCGAATCAGTGAGATTTTTGTTAAGCAGAGTCTCAGTATATAAAGTTTGGTGCTTTATAAGAGACGATTGTTACCGAATGTGGTAATTTATATCATCTGTTGGCATCGATATATATCAAAAATGATATCAAAAACCGTAAAGCAGTTTGACGGATTCGATGACCCAATAAAATAAAATAAAATAAAAAATTTATGTTTGCCTGCTTATAAAGAAGTTTGGGATAAATCGATGAACATTTACTTGGTAAGATCGAATAGGTCCGAAAAATTTAAAACCTGGTTTCTCGAGTAGCGTATAGAAAGTTAGAGCTGGACAAACGGATCAAACCCGACCCATTAAAAACAAAAATTTTCTGGTCCGTTATAAATATTTATATCATTCACAACATCCAAAAGAAAATGGTCACCTATCCATCTATCATACCATACAAAAACAAATTTATCATCTCCAACAATCCATCTAATTTCCTCATCAAGTGTATTCATTATCCACTTCAAACCAGACAAAGTAGTGGATTTCATGTGATGAGTTATCCATATTTATTTATTTTTAATATTTTACAAGAAAAAAACTACAACTTCATGAGAAGATCCTTGTTAAGATTTGTTAAACGTATGTGTGAATACGAATATTCTTATAAACATGTGGTGCCATTTGGAGCTCAAGATCTATGTCAAGGATATGTTGCATACGAGAAGTATGGGATCAAGGAGATGCATTGGATCATTTTTCTAATTCAATTTACTTTAAATCGAGGAGGATACATGGAATATCCGCATAATATCTCGTGATGTCACCTAGGTGTAGCCTTTATCAGAGATGTTAGGCGCGTGGCTGGATTCCACTCAGCATTAAATGTTGAGTCAGTAACGCAGAGACAGGTGGAGACTCCTCAACGAATCAAGTTCCTCAGAGGGATCTCAACAGGCACAAGAAAGGGACTTATCAGTTAGTTGCACAACTAAGGATAGATGGCAAAGAAATAGTCTATAAATACTAGAATTGATATCAAAAGAAGAGGTCGAACATTTGCTAAAGACAAGAGAGAGAGGAAAGCTCTAAAACATATTTAAATAGCTTCATTGTAATCATAGTCTTTCGATTCTCATTTGTACTCAAAGATAAGATACTTAATAAACTATTAGGCTAATTACTCCATGGACGTAGGCATAGCCGAACCACATAAAACCTCTTGTGATGAGTGTTGATTTAATTTATTGCTTTACTTGCATTTTTCTTACTTGAATCATTGTGGTATGCTTACTCATTGACATTATCTGAGTAACGCATTCACCTTTACATATTTCAGTATTTTACTCATATTTACCGTTATCGCATAACATAAACTGAAAAGTTGGCATACATATTGTTTACGTAAACTATAAGAAAAATTGTAGTTACAGTTTGGCGCTAGAAATAGGGACTTGTGTCCTTGTGTTTTGTTATTTTCAGCATATTAAGCTCTTTAATCGTCTTTTATTTCCGCAAAGCTTTTATTTTTCAAGATCTAAAAAGATAAATGAAACACTACTTTATAGTAGTCGTTGTATCTTTTCCAGTCTTGGTTTGTTCAGTTTAATTTCCTCTCAACATATCCAGAATACTAGATCGGGAAAGTTACCAATAGAAAAGAGTACACATTACGAATTTTTGTTTTCGTGCTCGATAAAACACCTTACTTAAGCACAAGTTATCTCCTCTATGTGGAATAACCTGTAAAGAGTTAAGTAGTCGCGCTACCAAGTTTTGTGAGCTTTTCTTTTAAAAAAAAAAATCAGTTTCAAACTGAGTTGGTGAAATCATGCCAGATGTTGAACCAAAGAAAAATCCAAGTACAGACGATGAGTCAAACAGCTGCAAATCAGGAGATAGTAATTGCTTCACGCGGTTACAGAAATCTCTCAGTTGATACGAGTGACATCCGAAACAACGATTTCATGCATGGGAAATAAGAAGTTGCACCAACTGAGGGAATATGGAAGAGTCAACCTACGTAACCACCAGGAATCACTCACCCAGCAAGGCCTAACCTAAATTTTGCTTCAACAAGCAGGGTTGAGCTACGAATAGGAGATCTAGGTCATCAGCTGATTACCGTCCCCGTAGTGAATATGCCACATATAGAAAATAGTGTACTTGTTAATAACCAAACCAATGGTCATGATAGGTCAGACGAGACTGTATTGTTCATAGCTCAAATGGCTGAGTTAGCTTGAGCAAACAGAAAGCAAGCATATAGAATACTTGCGCTGACCATAGAAAATCAGGAGATGAGGAATTTACTGTCAAATGGAGCAGATGGAAAGACGTATCCTCTCTGGGGATACACGAAAGGGTGGAAAAATCACACGCAGGCGACAGTAATATAAGACCTTGCGTCGGGGTACCCAAGTAAAGCACTCTATTCGAAAGAGTGGGTGGGGCTCGACAGAATGTTTGTTTTGGCCATAGGCCCAAGAGAACTTAAGAGAATACACAGAAAGGTGGCGGAAAATCTTCCACGTTATCGGAAAATGTAGTCCCGATGTGGCAATTAATTGCTACAAATATGGGTTGGTGAGAACATCACCCATCTTCATTGAGCTACATGCGAATCTACCAGCTGCGCTGGGAGGCTTGCGCACCATCCAGGACAAGTATATCTCACTTCAGAAGGTCCAAAAGGATGACCCACGCTCCTTCCAAAAGGGGTTAATGCAGCCACAAAGGACGTTATCTATTGAGCCAATAGAAGGCTCAAATACAAAAAGAGCAGCGGAGCCTTTCTGAGGTTCCAACCACCAAGATAAACGCATGAAGTTCAGGAGCGGAAAAGGAAATGATCGTAGTGCAAAGAGGGAATTTTTCAGGGATCAACTATTTACTAAGTTAAATACTAGCGCTACCCAAATCTTGAGAGCAACGAGCCATTTTAAAATTTCACGTATCCCAACACCAAAGGAAAGCATCCTCACGCAACAAAAGATCACAAGAATTATTGTGAGTATCACAGGGGGCATTCCACGGAAGATTACAAACATCTCAGACACACGATTCAAGACCTCATCAACGCAGGGTATCAGCAGGAATTGGTGGACTTAACAAAAATCCTCGCGCCAAAAGGTAATGTTAACCACTTCAACTCCTTGAGAATGCGAAGTACATTCACATGATCACATGTTCAGAGTCCTCAGTAGCGGATACTGTGACTGAAACCATCCTAGAGTGCACCTGCAAAAGAATAGAACAGCATGAGATCTTTAAAGTAGCGGAGGGAGAGTTGTTCACTGATTGGGAACCTTGGATGAATACGCCATCTCAGCGAAGGACATGGATCAAGAAATCGAGGTTCACAACGACCCATTGGTGTTAACATTACCCATCCATGGATGGAATATTATAAAGATATTGATTGACAGTGGAAGCTCTCTCAACATCCTTTTTTATAAACCATTTAAAAAAATAGGATTGTTCGACTAAAAAATGTTTTCATCCCCATATACTTTGTATGGGTTTAACGGCTCTATGTCTACCCTAAAAGAGGAGATTATCCTTCAAGTCAATGCAGGGCCATTAAAAATCAACACAAGATTCTCGGTATGGATGCACCCTCCCCTAATAATGTAATCATAGGAAGATTATGGGTTCATAAGTTGCGAGGTACAGCATCAACATACCACCAATGCTTGAACTTTCCAGGACCTGATGGTGAGATGGAAATCAAAGGAGATCATCTTGAAGCTAGGCGCTGCAACACTGCGATGATAAGGCTCAACGAAGAAAAATGCCAAAGTTGAGCGTGCACGAAGTAAGGAACGTAAAACAACAACAAAGGAACAAGAATTCCAGGACTATATGGTCAATTCGACCTCTCTGACTTACGATACTAGTCCAGCAGGAAAATATAACTCTTCCAATGCAGAAGAAGAACCCTCGGAGCAAAAGAATGTTGAAAAGACCAATTAGCAATTACAGAAAACCACTCTCATCGGCGCTCCAAAGGCTACCTTTTATGTGGTAGAACCAACCAAAGAAATCAACTTTGGAACGGAAGAGGAGCCAAAGTTGATCAAGGTAGGAACCGTAATGGGGAAAGATAGGGAGGAGGCATTGCTTGCGTTGCTAAAAGAATACATAGATGTGTTCACATGAAAGCTAAAGGACATGCCAGGCATTGATCCAAAGATCATATATCACTTGAAGATCAACCCGGATGTGAAAACCTTCAATATATCACGACGCAGTCGAAAGGAGTTCCAAAAGCTGGTGGATGCAGGCTTCATCAGAGAAGCGCCCTATCCAACTTGGGTTTCCAACATGGTTATCGTACCAAAAACGAATATAGGATTTCGCAATCTTAACAAAGCATGTCCAAAGAACAGTTATACGCTACCAAACATCGACCAACTGGTAGACGCCACTTCAGGGTACGGAGCTTTATCATTTATGGATGGATGCTCAGGATACAACCAGATTGCGCTACAAAAAAAGATCAAGAGCACACTGCATTCTTTACTCCACTGGCCTATATTGCTACACCAGAATGCCCTTCGGACTAAAGAATATGGGGGAAACATATGAATGATTAGTCAACAACATCTTCAAGCCTTGGATCGGACATTCCTTGGAAGTCTACGTAGATGACATGCTAGTCAAAACCAAAGACGTCAGCAATTATCTATCAGATCTACGAGAAATATTTGATGCAATGCGCAAGTATCAAATGAAGGTCAACCCAGAAAAATGCACGTTCAGTGCAATGTCAGGTAAATTCTTACTATATTTGGTAATTGAAAGAGGCATAAAGGTAGATCCAGCAAAGATAAAAGCCATCACGGAAATGCCCTCACCAAAAAATATCAAAGGGGTGCAGCAACTTAATGGAAGGTTGGTTGTTATGAACAAATTCATCTCAAGGTCATCAGATAGATGCAAAGCATTTTTTGAAACGCTCAAAAAGGGAAGCAGATTCACTTGGACTGAGGAGTACTGATGGTTTTGTAAATAATGGTAAGAAAAATATCGTTTGTTCGAACTTGTGAAGATTGAATTTAGATTTAATAAATTAATTTTAAACTAAAAATATACAAAAAATATGAAAATAATATTAACAAATACTGAGGTTATGGATTTCACCATTAACCAATTAAAGTGATTCAAACTAATTAATATTCATGCAATTCTTACATTTAATTTGATTCTAAAATATTGCAATAAGTAGATTTTCAAAATAAAAGTTGTATAACAAAAGCATGGAACATCTAAAACCTAGGTCAGAGCATGTACCATCTAACGAAATCACAACTGCTTAACAAAAATCATTAAATCAAATTTCAACCAAGGCAAATAATCATCAAAGAAATTGCAAAAATTAATTAAAATAGAAATATATCACTTTTATTGAAACAATGGCTTCCTCCGTCACCTCAGCATATGGGGTTTAGCTATCTTGCTCAAAACACCCTCAAAAGTTTGGTACATAGCTCAAAGTGTTTGAAAATAATGGAAAAAAATGAAAAATAATAAAAACAGTGAGTTTGCAACGTTTATAAAAGTTACAGACTCACTGTTACAGAGGTATAACTATTTCACCGAAACCAAATTGTGCAAATGAAGATAAACGTTGCAAAGTTAAAAGCTTTAGCAAATCTTCAAACTTTTGGCCATGGAAGCTTCAAACTTTTCGCAACAGAATCTTCATCTTCTTCATCATGATCACGAGAAATTTTTTTCTGGATTTCTGATTCTTTATTTCTGGACTCTCCAGGCCCCCCTTAATCATTCCTACAACTCGTCTATTTATAGTGCATCCTCCCCAACTCGTAATAACTCCTCCAAATCTTCAATTAATTCTCACAAACTTCTCAAGGAAAGGAAAAATATTTTCTGCCATCTCGTTCTTTAATCTTGATCAAAACTCTGTGATATTGTTTCTATTCAAAGAAGTTATTTCCTTAAACAAAAACTCGAGACAAAATCTCACATGATATTCACAGCAAGATCCTGAGATTCTTTCAACCCGATAATCTTTTGGTTCCCTGATATTTTACGAGACAATAATTCCGATGTTTTCTTCACTTTTCTAGGCTGTGTTCGTTTCTTACTAAAAAGATAATAAAAGATCTTGTCTTAAAACCTTAATAGCTTCTCAAAATATTCGATTGAAATTCTTGATGCGATTGGATAAAACTTTGCCGCCAAAATTTATTTTTGAATTTCAAAAGGTGGGTGCCCTGAACATATTGCTGGGTGCCTTTATAAAATCCAAGGGGGTACCTTTAACACTTTTGATGGGGTGATTTTAACACTTGTTAGCCGATTTTCTCCACAAAAGTTTATTCTTCCAAAAACCCTAAAAGCACATAAAATCATATTATTAGTACGAAATATGAGGACTATTAATACAAGTACAAGACTAAATAAGACACATAAATGTGTCTATCAAGTACGAACACGCATTCAAAAAGATAAAGGAATATTTGGCATCAATTCCAATCCTACAAAAGCCGGAGCGTGAAGAGCTTCTAAACCTCTATTTATCTGCAATCGTCTATGCTATAAGTACTGTCTTGGTGAGGACAAACAGCAAGGTAGAAAAACCATTCTACTACGTCATCAAAACGCTTAGTTCAGCTGATCAAAATTATACCAAAATAGAGCATATCATTTTAGTACTTGTATGGGATACGCAAAAGTTGCGTACCTATTTCTTAGGCCATCTCGTAGTAGTAATTCTAAAGGCTCTAATTGGGAAATTCCTTGAGAGCGTTGAAAAGGTATGAAGGGTGGCTAAATGGGATGCGGAAATCAAGCAGTTCCCAATCAGCTTTGAGCCAGAACAGCTGAAAAGTCACAAGTCCTAGTGGACTTTCTAACAGACTTTCTTTTAGCGGATGACGCTAGCGTGGCGGACATACCTAGACTAGAGGAAGAAGAGCAAGAACCAGAAGATATCCTGGATAAGATAAACTCACGAAGGTGGGAAATATATGTGGATGGTTCTTCTAACAACGAAGGCTCCGGAGTTGGAATAGTTCTTACTACTCCAACAGGAGATCGCATAGTCCATGCATATATGTTGAAATTTGAAACAACAAATAATGTCGCAGAGTATGAGGCAGTAAGACAATCCTAACGCCTAAGTATTGAGCTTGGCCTAATAAATGTACGAATCAGTAGTGATTCACAACTGGTTGTGCGCCGGATATATCAGAAATTCCAGGTCATTGATGAAACATTAATGACATACCTAAATATGGTGTAATATTACTCAGCCCAAATATGTAATGTAAAATTTAGGCATCTCAATCGAAAAGAAACTAGGTATGCAGATGCGTTGGCTTACTTAGCGTCAATCTTGAAGGATAGAAATACGCGGGCAATTCTCATAGGACGCATCTACGATCCATCAGCGAAGCAAATGGAGGTCTTAACAACAGAACTCGTGACAGAAGAAGTAGGAAATGAAGCCAAAGAGGATTGGAGAATTCCAATTCATCGGTATCTCGAAAACGGAACTTTACCTTCTTACATCAAACAATCAAGAAAGATTCAGGCGAGATCTGTTAATTACCAACTCAAAAAGGGAAACTTATATCAAATGTCCTTCTTGGGACGATTGCTACGCTGGTTATCAAGATCGGAAAGACTGAAAATCTTAACGGACATTCACTACGGAGATGTAAGAAATCATAGTGGGATGTGGTCACTGGCGAACAAGGAAAAAATGCAGGGCTATTATTGTCCATTCATGAATCAAGATGCGTTCCACATGGCTAGAAGATGCGAGGAGTGCTAGATATTTGTAAAAAAAAAAATTAAGGCACCAGCAACGGCTTAGAATTCAGTCATAAGTCCATTTGTAAAATGGGGTGTGGATACAGTACGCCCATTGGTGGAAGGAATGAAGAAGAGAAAATACCTCATCATCGTAACAGATTACTTCACCAAATGGGTAGAAAAAGTGATAGACACATTTTTGTGTCTAAATTGCGCTCAATTATCTGTTTTGATAGTGTTCGATTTTGTACTTATTATGTCTTTTTATGTCTTTGTAGGTATTTTTGAGAAATAAATAATTTGGGAAAAATAGGTATTTTTATGAGTCATGCTTGGTTAACTGCTTTTGATGTCTCATGCTTAGGATTTACAATTATTCTTTCAAAAACCTAACTTTGGCAATGATTTGATTGAACTGAATATAAAAATTGCACGATTTTATCACTTGAGTTATTGGTTAAAAGTGGAATCCTTAGTCCTAGTTCTTCCTATCAATTTTAAATCATCTTACTTTAATCTGTTTTATTTTTAGTTATTAAAAATTAAGTTTAAAAATCGAATCTTCACAAGTCCGAGAATCAAACCCTTTTTACCACTATATTAAAATTACATCAAAAAGCTGCGCTACCCAACATCAGAGATAAGGATGTTTTCAAGTTTTTATTTGAAAACATCGTATGTAGGTTTGACATACCTGCGACAATAGTCTCAGACAATAGAAAAAAATATCAAGGGAAGAATATTGATATGTTGTTCAATGCCTTCAATATCCAAAAGAACAAGTCAATATATATTTACCCTCAGAGCAATGGACAAGCCGAAGCAACTAATAAAAAACGACCGCACTCAACCTAAAAAAGACTTTGGACGAGTACAAGGGTAGATGGTGTGAGCAATTGCACAATGTACTATGGGCATATCATACGACAAAAAGAGAAGCTACGGGAGAATCACCTTTCCTATTAATATATGGAGCAAAGGCGGTCATCCCAACAGAAAAATCATCATCCCAACGACAAAGACAGAAGTGTGGGAAGAGAGCCTAACCTCGGAATTAATCCTAGCCAAACTCGATGATCTCGAGGAGCGCAGGGAAGTTGTGCTACAAAAGATGGTTAATTACCAGCGCAGATTAGCAAAAGAGTACAACAAAAGAGTCCATGAGCGTAACTTCCCAGTATAAGAATATGTACTACGCACGATCCCAAAGTATCAAAAGGTGAAGGCATGGGGAAAACTAGGCCCAACTTTCCATTCACAGCATCGCAGGAAAAGGATCATATTACCTAAAAAATGTGAAAGGAGAAATTTTGCAACGCCCTTGCACAATTCCTTAAGAAGTATCATCCGTGAACGAGGATAAAAGCAATGTAAGCTCTAGGAGAAGAAAGGACAAATACGCACTTGCTTCTGTCCATAGAAAAGGTATTATCAATGACACAATTACTTTTTACAAAATTTAAGAGATGCAGAATTGTGTACATACAAAATAGATATGAGCAACGTATGCAAGCAGGTGCTTCTCTGAGTACCACAAAAAGTAAAAAAATAACCTTATGTAGGTCAAGGCAGATCATGTAAAAATGCAAAGTAGAGACAACATGAAGCTTGAGGTTGGGGATCCGACTCTCAACATCATAAAAGACAGTATTAATCTGCTCCACCGAGGAAGCTTGATAAAACTTCTTCAGCGCCTCTTCACAAGCAACTAAGTATCAGCTGAGGACTTACACATCTTAGCAAACTCCTTGCTCAGCAGCTAATTCTTGGACTCAAATTCCTTGGCGCGGGTATCGTGAGTCTCCGCCAGACGCAGATTACGAGTAGAAAAATCACTCTGCTTCTTTGCCTCCGCCTTGAGTCCAGCAACTTCACCCTCCTGATTATTAATCCTCCCATTTAAGCCCTGAATGCGATCCTCAAGCTCTGCGCAAACACAAAATAATGGGTACGCAATAAACAAGTAATAAGCAAGAGATTTCTGATAGGTGGAAATAACTACCTCCCGCATAAGCAAGAGATTTCTCTAAAGCATGAGATAATCCCTCACCCTCAGCATCAACACGACTAAAATCCTCAAAAAAAGGACCGTATTGAAACTCAAGTTCACTATTCTCTAAGCAAATAGAGGAGTTCTCAGAAAATAAGCAATGGAAATCCTCTTCAAGGACCTCCATTTTACGGCTAAGAATAGCATAAGAAGATTTCTTAGAGGCAAGTTCGCCTATGGATTCGTCCAAACTCTTGCGATTATAGGAAATTTTATTCCTAAGGTTGATAGTATTCATCTGTAGTTGCGCCTTCTCTTCGGTAACCTTGCTCAGTGTAGCTTTTGATTTATTTATGTCTAGGTGAAGCATAGACTGAGAAGGAGCGCAAGCTAAACGCTTTTCATAGTCAGCTATGACATTCTTCTGGTTGGCAATTATATCATTCTTTCAGTGAACAATAGATCCGTAATCTCGGCATAAGTGCATCCACTTGTTCCGGAAATTATTTTTCTCGTCTGCGAGATCTCGGGCTTGCGAAGTCAACAGTTCTGGTTGTGATATGGCTTGGTCATCTCAAGGGGCAGAGTCTCACTATCCTTTTGCGATTTCCAGAGATCTCGCTTAAGACGAAAATTATCTCTTTGGATATTTAATATCTCCTCATGGTCAACGGTTCCTAGGATTAAGCAGGGACTTAGAACATAATGAGAGTTGGTGGGGGATATTATGAAAAAAGTGGTAAAATCTTCAACGGACCTGAAACTTTCAAGAGTTTGGATGCGTAAGCTGAATTAGTATCCTTACGCGCAACAACTGTAGCTAAGGGGGCTTGTTCTGCTTGATCACGCTCACGCAAGGAAGCATCACGAGCTTCCTCAGCTCTGACCAAATCCTTCTTACTCTCTTTCAACGGACTTAGTACTTTTTCAGAGTTACCCGCAGCACTACGATCTTCAAGTTGCTTCTTCATCCCGTCCAATTTGATATTTACTAAGTCGCGGTCAATCTGGTCTTGTTCAAGAAGAATAGCACACTTGGCAGCTTTTACACGAGGCAATTTGAACAAACGATAGCAGTATTCTTGATGATACACTATCTGAAAATGGTGAGTAAAGTCAGTCAGTAAGGTTAAGAAGAAGTGATAAATGGAGCAGAGTAAGAAAGAAATATACATAGCAGGAAATGTGTAAACTGGGGCAAGAAATTAGCATGACCATCAACAAACGATTCCATAACTTTCACCTCAGCATCAAGAACTTGAACATAAAAGTTGGAACCAACATAGCAGGCTTGATTGAAGTACAATTCCTAGGTTCTTTTAAAATTCGTGCGCTACTAAAAGTAAGCTGTGTCAGCAACAAAATTTTGACCTTGTAACGGGAAACCAGGGAAAGGTAGATTGGCCTCATTCGAAATCCATTAAAGAATGAAATCATCTGAACCATGAACATCAAAGTCTAGGTGGAAAGCAGGAGCTTTGCCCTTACCAGCACTTATAGGAACACTAACTTTTTCTTAAGCTACGTGTGGAACAGTCAAAGCTTGAGCATCAGCATTTGCGCAAGGTTGCACAGATGCAGAGACAATCACCACATCAGTCACGATAGCGACAAATTGAGGAGGAGTGGACGCATTCACTTGAAAAGATCCACTGTGCACTTTGGTGTATGCCACAGCCTCAGCAAAAGAAACCATTGTAGATGAATCCAAATGTACAACAACTTTGGAAATGGAGACAGTCAACCAAGCTTCATCCCTAGCACTGTTCACAGGAGAAAAATTGTTCCAGTTCACTTGCATCTTGGGAGGATAAAGAGTAGGTAGTTGAATCCCCTTCGAAGCAGTTGAGCTTGGTCCCCTAGCTGTAGTAGACACTTTATCAAAAGAAAAGGACCAAAATCTCATCTTGAATTTGAATTCGGAAAGATTACCGGACTCGACTGATACACCACCTTGATCACCAAAAACATCTTTAACATCTTGGGTGAACCACAAAGTACCATAGGAGGAAGCAACCAAATCCTCATTTGAAGGAAATGATCTTGCAACTTGTGAAGGGTAAACAAACCCCTCACTAATTCCTTCTACGCCAGCAGCAGCGCTAATAGTAGCGGCAACTTGCTCAGTAGCTATTTCCTCAGCATTACCAGTAGCTCTCTCAACGTAAATTTCTTCAAGAATAACTTTTTATTCAAACAGACTACACCCTGAGAGCTAAAAGCGGTGTCATCCACCTCTTTCTCAACTCTAGGAATAGAGAAGTTGGTAGGTTTGGAAGAAACCTTGCGTATTTTTGGATTCTACACCAATAAAAGCTTGAATCAGAAAGTGTTGGGGGAAACTATAAACCAGGCTAAAGCACAAGAAAAGGAAAGAACAAACACTTAATTCATCAAGCATATCCCCAGAACCTCGCGTACACCTAGAAAACTGCGGCATAACAACACGACTATCTGAAGATTTTGCGGGACATTCATTATGTGCAGAGATAAGCAGGAAAAATAAGTAATGCATGCAAAATTCGACTCAACAAGAAATGAATAAATAAAAAAGAGAAGGATGCACTTACATCCAAGCATTCAATAATGTTAAAACGCCATGGCACATAACCATCATACTTGGCAGGAAGAGAGGTGTGGGGCAATTGGTAGCATACCATCCTCTAAACCAATGACATTTAATCTTTAAAACATTTTGATACCAGCGAAAGTCATGATCAATGCGTAGCCTATATTCATCATGAACAGGCACGTACTTTCTGGTAGCGCGATCATAAACCACCTGAATCTTACCCTTGGAAATTTCAGTCAAGAGACAAACCCCACCTTTATTATTCTCCACTGCGCCCAAAGGCATACGGCGATTACTACATCTCCAAGGTATGGTATTAGTCTTCTGCACGAAATCATCATATGTATCATTAAAATTCTCGGGAGCATACTCCTTGGGATCAAACTGAGAAAAAAAATGACAAGCATTGGTTCTACCAGTGCTGCAACGCCAACAATCATTTAAGATGCGCCACCAATTACCCTGTACTGGGTAATATGACGCACTTGAGTCTTCTAATCCTTTACGCAGTTGGTTCGATTTGCGAGAACATCGAGAAAGAAATGATTTTTTTCACTATAAAGTGGAAGAACTAACCCATCTTCTAGATAGCAAACAGTAATAATAAGATTCATGTCATCAAAAGGAAATTAACGAACCAATGTGTAGCCAGATGCTGAAAGCATCACCTTGATACAACTCCACTTCAAACCCCTCCAAATGAAAAAAAGACTTGATATCCGCAATATCCCAGTCGCGGTAGCTGTAAGAAAGGCCCATCTGAACACTATCCACAGGAAGTAGAGAATGAGGGGGCAACTACGCAATAGGAGGAGGCATGAGCTCATCCAAAATCACAACATCTGGTTTCGCAGGACTACGATGTGGGGAAGGCGTAGCACTAGCACCAATCTCAGGAGAAGGAGATTGATCTGGATATGGCCTACATCTATATCCATTAACTGCGTATCGGCTAGACTTGCTCTTAGACCGAGACGCACGTATGGCATCATCTCTACGATGAGAACGTCGTGGAGACCTCATTATAAATGCACATGTACAGAGAAAGTAATTAATAAAAGAAATAAAATTTTATCGATGCACCACGTGTGCTACATGTAGATAGTCAAAGGCCAATCAGACCACTTTTGACAGAAAAAGTACGCAAATAGAGAAGATAGTTTCTCAATCCAGAATAAAAAATCAGAAAGAATGAGGATGAGAAATTCAAGAGGACTTTATCTCATGATTATTATCAATCATGGCAAGCACAGAACCATGAGGGGTCATATATCCTAAAAACATGAGGATAAAATCTCAAACAAATGACGAGCAAGAAAGCATGAACCCTAAAAAATCAGAGCACTTCATTATCAACAGCAGATCATGATTAGAGCATATGAAATCAATCAAATCAAAGATTAAAGCTTATATTTTCACTTCAATAGTCGAATCAGAACAAATAAGAGAAGTTAACTTACTTTGAAAAGGGAAAAAATGAAGCTTTGATCACCAAAAGGCTCAGTAGATGAACATTGAAGATGAACAACTTTAACAAAAAGGGAGCGAAAAGACTAAAAGTCTCAAAGAAGAAGAAGAAGAGAGAAAGAACAGAAATAAATAATTGTTCTCTTTCCAAAGTCTTCTTTTTATAGAGAGGGACATCCAAGGCCTAATCAATCCTAGATCCTATGGAAAATTGATTGCACGATATGAGTTAAAGCATATCGTGAGGAACATGCTAAATGGCGGCAGACGTGAGTATTTTCTTCCCATTCTACCCTTGGTAGTATGAGAAAGAAAAGGGGCAAATTGTGAATACAAATATTCTGATATACGTGTGGCACCATTTGGAGCCCAAGATCTATGTCAAGGATATGTTGCATACAAGAAATATGGGATCAAGGAGATGCATTGGATCATTGTCTAATTAGCTTTACCATATCTCGAATAGGAGACGTGGAGGATCCGCATAATATCTCGTGACGTCACCTAGTTTATCAGAGATGTTAGACGCGTGGTTGGATTCCACTCAGCATTAAATGCTGAGTCAGTAGAGCAGAGACAGGTGGAGACTCCTCAGCGGATCAAGATCCTCAGAGGGATCTTAACGGGCACAGGAAAGGGACTTATCAGTCAGTTGTGACTAAGGATAGATGACAAACAAATAGTCTATAAATACTAGACTTGACCTCAAAAGAAGAGGTCGAACATTTGTTAGAGCCAAGAGAGAGAGAAAAGCCCTAAAACATAGTTAAATCCCTTCAATGCAATCATATTCTTTTGATTCTCATTTGTACTCAAAACTAAGATACTTAATAAACTATTAAACTTATTACCCCGTGGAAATAGACGTAGCCAAACCATGTAAAACCTCTTATGCTGAGTGTTGATTTAATTTATTGCTTTACTTGCATTATTCTTATTTGAATTATTGTGGTATGCTTACTCATTGATATTATCTAAGGAACACATTCACCTTTATAAATTTCAGTATTTTACTCATATTTACCACCATTGCATAACATAAACTTAACCAGCTTTTTTTTATCAGGGTCACCAAACCAAAAAGAAGTTTATAATTTTCTTTTCACACTCTTCTATGATAGTTTTTGTCCATTTGTAGATAGACATGTTATACACACGGATACTAGTAAGAATTAACTTAACGAGAGTTATTGTATCCTGAAAAGGAAACAACCAAACTTTCCAATTTGCCAGAGTACTCCGAAGATGTTCAACAAAGAATTCCATACGGATAGCTTTAACTCTACCGATCATTAATAGAACATCAAGATACTTGTCAGGAAATGTCACTAATTCCATATGCAAATAATCAACAACTTTCTTCTTTTTTTTCTTGAACTAATAACACTATCAACAAAGCATTTGTTTTTCAATCTACTGAATACTTAACCAGAAGAGAGTTGATAGTTTCCCCAAAGATTCAACAAACAATGTAAGCTTATTTTATTTCCATTTGAAAAAGATGAAAATTCATCAGCGAAAAAAAGGGTGGGAATGTCCAATACATTTCCTATTAACCATATCCTGAATATCACCACACTCCACAGGTTAAGAAAACTTCCTGCTAAACATGCACATCCTTTGCAATTACAAAAAAAATAGGTGATAAAGGGTCACCTTGATTTAAACCCCTAACAACATCAAAGTAACCAACTGGACCACCATTAAAAAAGATTGAGATTTTTGCAGATTGAAAAAGCACCATTAACCAATCACAAACCAAATTTTCAAAGAATATTGTATCAAAAGCTTGAGGTGTAGCAACTTTAAGTACAACGTTACTATCTCTACGCTTAATAGTCCTTTCATTCACCATCTCAGAAGCAAGAAAAAAAATTCCTGAATACGCCTTCCCTTGACAAAAGCATATTGCTGAGGAGAGATCAATTTACTCATTGATGAACTAAATCTTGTAGTTAGAATTTTAGTCAAAATTTTGAAACAAAAGTATTTGAGACCAATACGTCTAAATTGTGAACCTTTTTTAGTTCCTTTTACTTTAGGTAGAAGAAACAGAAAATTAGAATTAAAACCATTCTAATGTAATTGTTTATCCAATAATATTAAATGGCAGCTATCAAATCAGTAGTCATAATGTCGCAAACTACTCTCTAGAAGACACTTGAAAAACCATCTGGTCCAAGGGCACCATCAACATTGAAATAAAAAACGGCATGCTTAATTTTCAAATATTCAGGAGTCTTAATCATCATAGTATTTTTCTCTTCAGAAATGATGCCGGGAGTAACCTTTAAAAGTTCCTCATTCATCTGAACTTCATGAAATTTAAATCTGTTGATTAATGATAATGGAGCCATCATCTTTTTCAAGTTCATCGATATAGCATTATGAGCTCTTCTAGTTTTAAGATTTGCATGGAAAAAAAATCCATTATTAGCTTATCCCTCTTGATGTTCTTGCGTACTTACTAAGAAAAGTGAAGTAGTTGTGTTTCATAATTTGATGTTTGCCTTTTGCACTAATAAGGTCACTAAGAGCAATTATATTGCTTGAATCTGCATCAGAAATTAACATGGTTGCCGTGAATTTTTCTTCTGTTTCCTTAAGCTTCACATTAATATCCTCGAAGATCTCCAAGTTCCATTTTTTTAAGATAGACTCTAATCTTCTAATCTTATGCATGCATGAACAATTATGATTTAACTACATTTTTTGGGGTTTACTAGGCACATTTAAAGGTTTGGGGATAATTATATCTGACCCAACAAAAGGATGGTACATTGTAACTCCAACTTTCATTAATATCAAGCCATTTAAGATTGAATAAAGCTTAGTTCAAATTACACAAAATCCTTTTATACCCATTCAACATTTAGACCAAGAAAAAACAATACCAAACTTAGGATATTGAATTAAGTGTCAAGAGTCAATTGCACCATTGAATTCTTTTATAAAGATTTTAAGGGGAGCTCCACCCCTTTTCTTTTCTTCATTAGAAAGCACATCGTTGAAGTCACTAAAGCTAACCACGTAAATTAAGATTATGAATATATATGTTCCAATTCATCCAATAACTCTTTTTTTGACAATGAACATATATATGTTAAGGGCACCCAAGCAAGCAAACAAACAAAAAAAAAACTACCATGAATTTATGTCTCCTCGCAAACTTGACTTGATTTTTATTAGCGGCCTCTTGAAATCAAGACTGAACATATATATTGATCCCTGACACTCATGTTTTAATATGAAAAATGGGTCGAATTGATGAAAACCCAACAAATCTGATCGTGGTAGACGGGTAAACAATAATGTTGGGCGAAATGAACGAGAGACAAGTTTATTTAGAACAGACTATTATACCCTCCACCAAATCTTCATCTTCCTCTCCAAAATGAAGAAGAAACTTCAGTCTTCCCATCTCAAAACCATCGATCATTTTCTCCACCATAGACATCATTTCCTCCACCATATCCACCACCAAAAAACACCAACACCACCACCACAAACATCATCTTCCTCCACCACCATCAACGACATCATCAATACCATCTCCATCTCCACCACCACCACCACAAACACCACCACCACCATCGACAACATCATTTTTCCTGCACCACAATCGTCGATAGCTCCACTATATTTCTGCCACAACCATCGATATCATCATGTTTCTTTAGCACCATCATCGACACCAACGCTAACACCACCACCATGTACAATGATTTTCTAAATGCCCTGATTCAATTGAAATTTCTCAAATTCACAAACTAAAAGAATTAGCGTTTTGTGTAAAATCAATTTCATTAGATGAGAAATGAAGAACATGCTAAAATTGGTAAGTTCCCAAACCCTAATTGTCTTTGTGATTACATTTGATTTCAAATTGGTTTCATTTTAGTTAAAAATTTGATGCACCCATGTACATATTTTTTAGATTTATTTATAAATGTGAAATGTGAAATGTGAATGTGTATGTAATGCTTTAATTTTCATTTGAAATTTTGTTAATTTTTTTTCCATCTTAGTGTACACTCTGATGTATTTCATCATGTGTTATTACCATTGGATGAAACTGGTTTCATTATGTGTTGCCACTGGATGAAACTGTTTTCATCATGTGTTACTACGAGATGAAATCCATGTACATCTTGTGTTATCACATAGATACTCTTTCAACATGTTGTTTGTTATTACTAGATGCACTTGTATACATTAATAATTTTCATTTTGTTGAATTTGTATGCATCTTGGCTTAGAATCTAATGCAATTGTGTACATCCTGGTTTCTATTTAATTGGATTTGTTTTCATCTTAGTGTTCTTACTGGATGAATCTGGTTTCATCATGTGTTCTCACTGGATGAATCTAATTTCATCATGTGTTTTCACTGGATGAAACTGGTTTCATTATAGGACGACACTGGATGCACCCGGGTACATCATGTGTTGTCACTGAAATAAGAATAAAAATAACATTGGATGTATGCAGGTGCATCATGTATTAATCCTTGATGTATCCGAGTTCATCATGTACTGAAACTGAAATAAGAAACACTCCACCATATTAGCATTGGTATGACTTCATTATATGTTCATCATAAGTTGTTTCACCACTAATATATACTTGTCTTCTGGAATCTGTTGTTATGTAGGCTTGAGTATACACATTATAGAATAATTTGGTATGCAGTATTTTAAAAAAATAATTTTGGAGGAATTGGATACAAAATATCCATTATGATGGCTATGGATGAAATCGAGATGCAGAGACATTTCCAGGGAAAATTTATAC
This sequence comes from Papaver californicum, assembly GCA_023531435.1. NCBI lineage: Eukaryota > Viridiplantae > Streptophyta > Magnoliopsida > Ranunculales > Papaveraceae > Papaver > Papaver californicum. The sequence goes on from JAJJMC010022576.1 coordinate 3,176,741, forward strand.
CTCTACTCGTATAAGCAAGGTACAAGTGGTTTTAACTTATCTTATTAGATTTAGAAATTGCTCCCTTTTTCTTTTTTTCTAGATTGCTTAATTACTCAATGGATCCGTAAGCTGGACTATCAACAAGTTATCTTTGAAACTAACAACAAGGCAGTCGTTCTTTCTATCAATAGTCCACAATACCGTCAACCTTGGTAGAGAAATCCTCTCCTTCATCAATATACAAAGCTTTTCTCTGTTTATCTCCTTTGGTGTTGTGTGTTTGTTAATAGGATATCTAACAAGCCTGTTGATGTGCTTGAGAAACAGGCTCGAATACATTGTTATAAATGAATGGTGGACTGTCCCGTCTTCTTATCTGGTAACTCCAATGGAAGTTGATGTACAACGGTTATCTAATTAATAACAGTTAGCTTTTTTCAAAAAATAAAATAGGCTTTATTGATTACTTTTTGCTTTTCAGGTACTTAAGAAAGCATTTAAAGTGTTTTTTCCATTAGTGGCTATGGTTTGACCACTTCCTGTGTCTGGAACGCCCGAGAGATGACGGGGAGTTATATTTTATATGTTTAGTTAATATAAAAGACCAAAGTTGAGTAGATAGGGGTATTTTAGTCTATTTTTTAACTGTAAATATTATTAAAATATAATATTTTGGATATAATACCTATTTAAAGATATTAGAAAAGTATATTAAATATTTTTGGGTATTAAACAAGTATCTTATTTTACTTGGATTCTATACCCATAAAAATAAATCTAAGGATTATTAAACCAATTAACTGTTTTAATATTCCATAGGATCCTTTGAAATTTAGATGAACACATGGGATGTTTGGTAATAATTCTCCGCTCGATGTTTCCATAAAGATACACAAAGATGCAATGATTTCTGGCATCTGGTTCCATATTTTCAGCATCACCTTAATAAAATTCAGTTTAACTTCAATGGGAAAACAATACCACATATATAGTTTGTTTGGAGGTGTTTCTCAAATTTCGATTATTGATTTAAATGGTTTTTAACTCTCAATTCTATAAAAAAAATCACTTTTATATTTCTCCTTCAAAAATAAAAATAAAACAATGTTCAAACCCTAAAATAAGAGTTCATAATGTAGTAACACAATCTCTCTCGATGGCTATGATATATAGGGAAATGCAACCCCTATAGTAGGGGATTGTGTTGCTTCCGTCACGTATGAGGTTTTTTATAGTTGTCAAAATTAAGAATCTTATTATTGAGAATGCACATTTTGGTTTTTAGGGGCTGCATAGGAATCAAATATTATAAATGTGGATAGAGGACCTAATCTATAACGAAAGATAAAAGTACCATAGGAATTAAATATCATAGATATGGATAGGGAACCTAATCTATAACGAAAGTCAAAAATACTCTTTCTTCATAAATAAACTTAAATTTAATAACTATTATTATAAAAAAAATATTCTTCTCCTTCTCTTCTCCTTCATGATTCATGGTGAAATCAAAATTAAATAAGTTTCAGTTCCAGGAACTACTTACGGTTAGGAATAGATGAACTTCTAGTCGTAAACACTCACTACGACTAGGAGTTCATCTTTTCCTGACCGTAAGTAGTCCATCTACGGATAGGAAAATAATAAATTCCTAGCAGTTGAGTATTTTACAGTTGAACTTAGTAATTTATCTATGGTTAGGAATTAATCATTTCCCAGTCGTATTATAGTAATTTTTTATTATTTACGGCTGGAAAATGATAAATTTCTTATTTTCATACCGAATACATGCTTATTACAGCTAGGAATTAATCATTTTCTAGCCGTAAATGATTAATTCCTAGCCAATTCATTTTCACATACATGCTTATTACGGCTAGGAGCTGATAAATTCCTAGCAGTAAATGAGTTTTTCATGTCTATGAATTAATCATTTCTCAGACGTAATTTGTTATTTATGGGTGGAAAATGATTAGCCGTAAGTAGTTCTGAAAATAAAAAATTAGGGGGCGTATGCCTCCTTCGTTGATTTTAAAAGTTAAATAAAAAAAACAAAATTTTATTAATCTAATCCAATCATTAATCTTAATTAGTTTAGCTAATTAATTTGATTATCATTAATTAATCTAGGGTATTCTAGGTATTATAAAAAATACTAAGATAAGAACAAAGCCAGTGGGGTAGGTATATTGGCTAATTTGCCAATTACCACCCACATTGGGATGGGCAAACCCAAAAAATGGATTAGCAAATTGATATTTAGGGGGGGGGGGGGGGAGGTTGCCCATCGAGGCTCAGGTTAAGTCGATCGTCTAGGTTTGAGACGATCGACTAATGTTAGCCGCTCGACCCAGGCTAGACCGATTCTCGACTCTAGTTGAACCGAGCGTCGACCTGGCCTGGGCCGAGCGGCTCAATATGATTCGAAAATAGTCGAATCTCAATGGCTCTCATCCAACGGCAATGATTCTCTTCCTATAAATTCAAACATTTTCAACTCCAAAATCACACCTTCTCCACTCAAAAAATCTTCTACTTTCACTTCAATCTTAATCTTTCCATCTAAAACTCTTGATTCCAACTTATGGATCCTGAAGTGGAAAATAAAGAAGCACAAATGATAGGGGAAATATGACTCCAACGAGCTAAAGGAATTATGCTACATATTGATCAAATGGATGAAGATTCAGACCATGTTGCTGGATATGGCATGCTATTTTTAGACTACCGAGTTCAAATAACGACATCAATATTTTGCATAAATCGCCTTTGTTTGAAGAGTTGAAGTATGAAACTGCTGCAGCTTCAAATTTCACAGTCAACGACAATAACTATCAAAGTAAGTATTTTCTGGCGGATGAAATTTATCCACAGTGGTCAACTTTAGTTCAAGCTTACGCGCAGGTAGCCTCCGGCGAGCGTGCAGAACAATATTTTAACACCAAGAAGACGACGGTTAGGAAGGATGTCAAACGAAGCGAAGTTCCAAATAATTTGTGGACCATGTCGTTCGTTTAAACCAATAGAAATGAACAGGGTTATGCTCACTTGCATCATTTTACATAATATGGTAATCGAGGAGACCCGACGGAATCCCAGTTGGATAAGTTATCCATATCAAGATTTGAGGAAATATTTTCAACTCCTGCACGGTGTTCCAGCAAGAGAGTATAGAACGATAGAAGCGAGAATTGAACATAGATGATTATATGTAAGGCTAAGGGAGGATCTCACTGCACACTTGTGGGCTGATTTTGGAAGAAGCAATCCTCACAGGATTTAGTTTTATTTCAATCTTTTTATTTTTCTTAATTTGATTTGTGTAATTTAAGGATCAAATATGAAATTGAAATTAAGGATCAAATTGGTGGACAAAAAAAACACTGAAATTGAAATTGAAACTAAATGATAACATTGAAATTGAAACATTTAAACAAAGGATTACATCCAAAATTTAAACTAGCACTAAAACAAAGGATTAATCAAGTGGAACAATTGCATTAATGATATCCTCACTCTCCTCCTCTTCAGAATCAACGTCAAAGTTTGGGAATTGTTATGTCTTCTGTGTTTCAATTTTAGTTATTTCTTTTTGCCAGATTCTCAGTTGTGTTTGATTCATCTTCGACGTGTCCATTCCCAAGATTCCTTTCATGTGAGCATTGAAAAGATCCTGCTCAAGTGCCTTACGACCTCTCCTAATATCTGTAGCCATTTTCTTACGTTCTACCGTTTTACCAATATCAGTCTTTTCTTGTCTTGCAAAAAATTCTTAAAAGTTGACATATGAAGTTGAAGATCCAGTGGCTTCTTGAGCCTCCTTTCTAATCCTTTTAGATTTTTGTTGTATGGTCCATCATATTTTTCTGTATTTTCATTAACATTAAGATTAGTATTAGCATGATGGTATACGCCTACGTTGGGTTGGTGGGTTGAGGTTGTTTCTAGTGAAGAATAAGTAGAGGGAGACCCTTGAGAAACGTTTGTCGTCTTTTAAGTGGATTATTTTGGTACTTAATATCCATTTAACATATCAGGGTTTAATCGGTTCAGGACTTTGAGGATTTGGAAACATTCCTCGTGTTTGAAAGGCGGGCCTGCTTTTACTTTTCATACTTCTCGAGTTTTTTGCATATGCATTTTCAACAATTACAAATTAGTTACTAAATAATTTTTAAAATCGATTAAACAATTTGAAATATACCTAACTTATTGTATCGGCTTCAGTATCACCGTTTCCTTTTTTGACGATTCACTTGCATCATCATAGCTACCCAAGTACTCATGTATTTGTTGATTATATGAAAACAACCTGACAATCCGGCGAAGTCACGTTTATTTGGATTCTCAGTTTGCTCATTAAATATTTAAAAAATGTTATTCCAAAGTGTTGTATGGCCTTGATTAACACCATTGATAGCATCAAGCGTACATGCTACGTATCCTTTACAAATAGTTTTATCTTCTAGGAGAGTAAACCTTGGAACCCTTTCCGGATTCAATATTTTGTGAACCCTTTCCGGATTCAATATTTTGTATTTGTGATGCGTTGGCCATTATTTTTTCTGATATTCTTTTATCAAAATTAGAGATCAAGAGTTTGGGTTGGAAATATTAAGATTGAAATGAGAGTAGAAGAAATTTTGAGTGGAGAAGGTGTGATTTTGGAGTTGAAATTTGTTGAATTTATGGAGAGAGAGAAATAAGAGTCGTTGGATTTGACCGTTGGGTTCAGACCGTTGCCGAGGCATATTAAGTCGCTCGACCTAGGTTGAGCCGAGGCTCGGTGGGAGAAGATTAATCTGCCTCGGTCGATTCAGCACCCATCATTTAGCTAATTCTCCACTTTCCAAAATCGAGTTTGCCTATCCACCTGGCTTGGTAAATTAGCCTAAAAACCAATGTCCACTGGAATTTCTCTAAGAAGTATTGGAGTTGAGATGACCCTATTTTCTCATTTTGGAAGCCCCTAAAAGCCAAGGTATATAGCCCTGATAATAGGGTTCAAAATTAATATGGGTAAATAACGGTTTAGTCCAAACACGTCCAGAAATAGATAGTTTAGTCTTGACCCATTCAACTAGGTAAAAATTTAGTCATTTATTTATTTGAAATATGGAAAATGCATAATAACCTTCCTGATTTACAATTTGGTCCAAATATTTGCAGTTTAGTCCAAAGTGACTCAGGATGATGTCAACAATTTTAAATAATATAAAAATATTTTAAAAACAATTTATCTTTCAAACCGCTCATCCAAAATTCGCAAAATGCATATATATTCGGAAAGCTCTTTACGAGATTTACAAAAATAGTACCCATATGATTATATAATTTTTATTTTTTAAAATTTTAATTTTCGCTTCATCATTATATGATGTGTACAAAAAAGTACACATGCACAAAAATTTCATAAGCTTATGCTGTCATTTTTTCAAATGTGCACCACTTTGTACACACCTACAGAATATGCAAGAAATTGATCACTCATAACCACACTCATACCTACTTTTTCATGGGAATTACACTGGTGCACCAATATTTACACCCCTGTAAAATATGCCTAAAACTGATCACTAATAAGCACATATAAACCTATTTTTTCATAGGAACTACATTGGTGCATCAATATGTACACACCTGCAAAATATGCATAAAACCGATCATTCATAACCACACACAAAACTACTTTTTCATAGGAATTACACTGGTGCACCAATATGTACACCCCTGCAAAACATGCATAAAACCGATCATTCATAACCACACACAAACCTACTTTTTCATAGGAATTACACTGGTGCACCGATATGTACACCCCTGCAAAACATGCATAAAACCACACACAGCTACTTTTTCATAGAAAATATACTGGTGCACCAATATGTACACCCCTACAAAACATGTACAAAATCGATTATTCATAACAACACACAAACCTACTTTTTCATGGGAATTACATTGGTGCACCAATATGTACACCCCTATAAAACATGTATAAATCGATTATTTATAACAATACACAAATCTACTTTTTCATGGGAATTACACTAGTGCACCAATATGTACACCCCTGCAAAACATGCATAAAACTGATCATTCCTAACCACACACAAAGTTATTGTTTCATGGGAATTACACAGGTGGACCAATATGTACAACTACAAAACATGCACTAAATCAATCATTGATACCCACACGCAGACCTATTGTTCATGTAAAATACAATGGTGCATCAATGCCGTCCATATAAAATTCCTTATGGCCTTTTCACACCGCGCAAGTATCTTCAGAGGGCCATTTGTAGACAGACATAGTATGTATCACAAAGCTAGAGATAACAGATTTAACCAAAACAATTCTAGCCTTAAAGGATAAAAGAAGGCCTTTCCAGCCTGCTAGCTTGTCCATCACCTTGTCTCAAACCTCTTGTAATCTTGAAAAAACCCTCACACCCCTACAAAACATACATAAAATTGATCATTTATAGCCGCATGCAGACCTATTTTTCATGTAAAATACGCTGGTGCACCAATATGTACACCACTACAAAATATGAAACAATTCAACCATATTCACATACAAACAAATATGTTTCATGAAAATTACATTGGTGCACCGGTATGTACACACCTACCCGTATTGTATAAACAGTTTATAATTTGTTCACCAAAAAGTGTGAAATTATAACATGATTATGTACAAACTTACAAATATCTAAAAGATTTAACATCCATACCCACAAAACAGACAATATATTCATGCTTCAAAAAAAGACAATATATTCATGACAGAGCACAATAGCGTACAACTATGTAATACTCCAATGAAAAACCCGATATACTCATGAGATATCATATTGGTGTATAACATGTACGCACCTAAAAAAATCCATAATTCATGATATATCCATCCGTAATTCATGTATTATGTTACTTATTATTAATGTTATATTAAAATGTGATTAGTGATTTCCTATGCAGATAAATCAGATAAAATATTAGTTCATAATAAAAATGCAAGACAAAACTTTAAAAAATGGACTAAATAATGAATTGTTGATCGGTTTCCATAACGTACCCATTAAAGAAACAATCGGGCACGCATAATGCAATAAGCAAAATAGTGAACATACCAAACCAAGTGACAATCAACATGTTAAGGATAGCACCAGCACAAAAGATTTCACATCTCCTGTAGATATATCATCACTTCTAGTAAGTTTTTCGATGGTTTTAGCTTTAATGTTGTAAGTATAAATAATCCTTTCGTCATGAGAAGTAGACGAATGAGCCAATATGAGAATGATTCGATCCACCGGGTTGACAGCTATTGGCTTGAAATCAACGTTATCATGTTTCAATAAGGACAAGAATCGAAGATCAATACAGTTTTTAGATGAGCCTAGTTTCATATCTTTTGTTCTAATCTTGTGTGTCAAGCGTCAATTTGAATCTCCTTCAGTATTCAAATCATTGTCTTCAAGTAACCAAACACTCAATTATCCGTATACGACACTGACTGTAAAAGATAAACCCTTATGGATCTCCAAGATACTGATACGCTGTGGTAATTGATACTCATATTTTCGTTTTTCTCTCGGCGAAACCTAATTCATTATCAAAAGAGTTGTGAGGGAATAAATTCCAAACTACACGTGTATAAAAAATATTAGAGAAGTAACAAGTTATAATGAGACGAGAAACACTGAAACAAAACCCTTTGAGAAGTTTTGAACAGTCATCTGAAGATTCGATAAGATTTGGATCTGACAGTATTGTTACATGATCGACACGTGGGTTGCGGGAAACAAGACACACTGCTCGAAACAGATAGCCTTGCTGACTGACTGACATCCAGGTTGCGGGAAAGCCTGACATAGTAAAAGGAAATGATGAGCATCGATGCATGAGAGACACGTATCAGCTTTATGGGTTGCGGAACAAAGAAAACTAAAGCTTTGACAAATCATTCTCAAGGGCCACGTATCAGACATGCTATAACTCTAATAAGACCGCAACGTTCATCCAAATCCAAAAACAACAACTTGAGCACAAGTCCGCAGAAGAGTTGTAGGATATTTAGTGAAAAACCAAGAGAAATAAGCAAAGCGCATGCTAAGTCTTGCGGGAAGCATGATCAAGCCTTGCGGAAAATACAAATAAGTCTTGAGGGATTATAATTCATTTCAAAGAATGGATAAGAACAAATAGGTGGAAAGGTAAACTGTGGGGACCCATCAAATTGGCTATAAATACCAAGTTCATAAACAGGAAAAGGGACATGAAAATTTGGAGAATAACTGGACATAGGCATAAAATCAGACCAAGAGTTTAGGTATGAGGCTTGTGTAAATTTTTAGTTCAATTGTATTATGATTAACATGTTATGATTTCTTAGTATATCATTCTTCTGTAACTTATGAGGATGAGTAATAAAAATGATACAAATCTTTATCACCCTTGGATGTAGACAATTTGATTGTCGAACCACGTTAAATGTTTGAGTCAATTCATCTCTTGTTATGATTGATTATCATCTTCTAAATGTTAATATGAATTGATTTTATGGTATGATATCAAACTTTTCCATATTTCAAACTCTATGGGTTGTGATCCAAAGACGCAAGATTTTTGGTAATCACAATTTGGCGCTAGAAACAGGGACGATTAAAGAATTTATTCTACCTGTCCAAATTTTCGTCTTTAAAATCTTGAACCTTGTTATATTAGAAAACTTTTTTCTTTAAAACACAATAATTCAAAGTGATATTGCAAAAACTTTACATATAGTTTGCTCCAAATTAATTAGTTGGTGTTTATATAGAATTGGTTATTATATTCATATTCAATATTTCTTTATTTCATACTTCTCAAATATATGTTGAATTTCTCAAGTTATTCTTTTAACCATAGATTCGAAAAATTTGGCTCACTATTTCTTACAAAGAGTATTTTATGTTTATCTAGTTTTTTATTTCTACGTTTAATTAATCTTTGATTCTTATTAAAACAGTGAAATAATTTTGAACTGAATTTCTGAATTTGCTATTGAGTTATATGTCAGATTTTTCTAGGATATTTCTATCAATCAAATTGTTTTATATACTTATTACGAATGTTAAAACCTTTCGAAACACTAACTTATTATCTGAACTCTTTTAGAATATTGGTAAAGAAACTCCTACAACAACATAAGACTGAGCCAAGAAGAAATTACAATATCTCAAAAGGGATTATATAAATGGAAACAGTGACACATAGAACCATGCAAGATCAAGATGCTAATATAGAAAATTTAGGGAGTCAAGCAATAGGGATTCCTCAAGAAAGGGAAATGGTGGAAGAATCACAAGGGCCACAACCCATGAATGATCAAATGAACGATCCAGTAAATCAGACAGCCAATCAATCATATGAAGAAATGTCTCAAAATAGTGTTAACCCTATTCAACAATTAATGGAAGAAATGAATGAGAGGCGCAAGGTACAACAGACTTGTGCGGAAAAAATTACACTTTTGACCCAAGAAAACCAAATGCTTAAACAAAAAGCCCAGCTTGATGTGGAACCATCCGTAACTAGAACACAAATACAAGAAGCAAGCTCCAATAGACCCGAAAGAAGAAAAGCAAAATTTAACAAAGATCAAAGAGTAATGCTAGTAGAGCCCGCACGTCAGCGATATGAGCCTGACATATTAGATTATGATGATTCATAATTGCAGAAAAATAGATGGAAAAAATATTGTGTGGACATGGAGCAAATGCAGGAAGAAATTAAAATTTTAAAAAATAAAGAAGGAGGACGACTTGAAGAAGCGATAAAAGAAGCCAGAAGAACACCCTTGGCACCACATATTGCGTATGCGTCAATACCGCATAAGTGCAATCTTCCCATCTTGGAATGTTATGATGGGACTAAGGACCCAGCGACTCACCTGAAATACTACAACCGCATCATGGCCCGATGGGAGCGAGATGATGTTGTAATGTGTCGATATTTTCCGTCAAGCTTGAAAGGGACAGCCTTATCGTGGTATGATAACCTTCCAGAAGGGACAGTGCATTCTTACGCGCAATTGACCCGCAAGTTCCTAAAGACATATATGTATAATAAACCCGCAGACGCAGGGATGGATAAATTGTTTTCCCTAGCATCTTGGACAGAGGAGACCATAAGGGACTACACGGATCGATGGCAGACGATGTGCCAAGCAGTAATTGATGTAACTCCAGAAATTGCTATTAACTGTTACAAATGGGGGATATCCAACCGAGAAAGAACACTCTTTGTTGATATTCATTATAAAAGTCCGAAAACCGAAGGGGACCTCAGGTATATTATTGAAAAATGTGCAAGATTGCAAGACATTCAAAAGCAGCATCCGAGAGTAATATCCCAGCATCAGAGGGATACCAACAGGGCAAATGCTGTAGAACCATCGACAAGTTCCGGAAAGAGGGCTACGGAAGAAAATCCTGACTTTGAATCAAAACGAGGAATGACAGATGGAAGAAGAAAATTTATCCGCCAATTTGAGGAGCAAGTCTTCACTAAACTCAACACCCCTTACCCACAAATTCTAGATGCAATAAAGAATAGGCAAGATTTTCATTGGCCATGGACAAAAGGAAAGTAACCTCCACACACACTGAATTCGAAGGAGTATTGTGAGTTTCATTGTTATCAGGGCCACTCCACATGTCGATGCTAAAATTTGAAGATGCTAGTTCAAAGATTGATTCATATGGGGGAACTCAAAGAAATTAATTTATTTGCCCGATCCTCCACCAAGGCATAATAGGGGAAAAACTGTAAATGTTCCGCAAAATGATCGAACTATTAATATGATTTCTTATTCTGAATCAGTTCAATCATCTATGAGTGTATCTATTAATAAGAAGCTGCATAAAAGGGTTTACAGTCATGAAATCTTTAAAGTTGCGGGAAGAGTAACTGAAACATGGGAAGAACGGATGGATTCCCCGTTAACTTTTTCGGCGGACAAGGTGGATCAGGAGGTTGAAACGCACAATGATCCGTTAGTACTAACTCTACCAGTATCAGGATGGAATGTCAAAAAAATTCTTATGGATGGGGGCAATTCTCTTAATGTATTATTTTATGACACCTTACAGAAAATGGGATTAAAAGATGATCAGCTTACACCATCTTTCTACACAATCTGTGGGTTTAAGGGAATAGCCTCAAAACCAAAGGGGGAAATTTTACTTGATGTTGCGGTTTGACCGATCAGTATTCTGACCAAATTTAGTGTAGTGGAGGCTCCATCTCCATATAACGCCATCATTGGTAGACAATGGATTCATCAGTTGAAAGGGTAACTTCAACATATCACCAATACTTGCAATTCCCGAAACCGCAAGTAGAGATGGAGATAAAAGGAGATCAGAATGAAGCAAAATCTTGTATTCTTGCAGAAATCTGCATGAATGAAGAACAGGTAAAGCAGCAGCAGAATAGGAAGAAAGAACGAAAGATGAAGGGTAAAGAAGAATCCCTAAGCCAATATTTGATTAAGACTGCGGGAAGTAAGATAGAAAAAGAGACAAATAAAAGTACTTTGATGGAGGAAAGCATACCGAAGTTGATGAGGGTAGTCTTCCATCATAGCAATTAAAACGGACTCCTACATTTTTAGGAGCTCCAAAATCAACTTTTACGGCAATTGAAGAAACTAAGAATATCAACATAGGACCAGAAGATTTTCCAAGAATGATTAAAATCGGGACACTGATGGAGGCAGAAAGGGAATTTAACTTAGTCACTCTACTTAAAGATTATGCGGATATTTTTGCATGGAAGATGGAAGACATGCCAGGCATCGATCCAACCATTGTTCAATATGAGTTACATATACATCCGGGTACAATACCTTTTCGGCAACGCATACGTAAAGTCGCACCTGAATATCATTTATCAGTTGAAAAGGAATTAAAAAAGCTTATGGATACAGGTTTTATTCGAGAGGTGCGATACCCAACTTGGATTTCAAATATGGTGATTGTACCAAAAAAGAATGGGGGAGTAAGAATCTGCATAGATTTCACCAATTTAAACAAGGCATGTCCAAAAGATAGTTATCCGCTTCCCAACATTGATCAGTTGGTGGACGCTGTTGAAGGACATGAAGCTTTATCCTTCATGGACGGGCATTCAGGGTATAATCAGATTGGTCTAGCTTAAGAAGACCAAGAACACACTGCATTTTTCAGTCCACATGGTTTATATTGTTACACCAGAATGCCATTTGGACTATGAAACGCAGGAGCAACATATCAGCGGTTGGTAGACGCAATTTTTAAACCATGGATAGGTCGCACCCTTGAAGTCTATGTAGATGACATGTTGATAAAGAGTAAATTCTCAAAGGATCATTTACAAGACTTGAAATAAATATTTGAGGCTTTACGGAAATTCAGAATGAAAGTCAATCCAGATAAATGCATTTTTGGCGTAACGTCAGGAAATTTTTTGGGGTATATGGTTACCAAAAAAGGAATTGAAGTTGATCCGGCAAAAATTCAGGCAATTGTTGATATGCCATCTCCAAGAAATGTTAAAGAAGTACATAAATTAAATGGTTGTTTGGCCACACTTAGCAGATTCATTGCTAGATCTTCGGACAAATGCAAACCCTTTTTTGACACTTTGAAAAAGAAAAATAAATTTGTATGGAACGAGAATTGTGAGCAAGCCTTCCAAAATATTAAAGCTTATCTTGCCACATTACCTGTACTACAAAAGCCAGAACCTGAAGAAGTGCTTGCCTTGTACATAGCCGCAACAGAAGATGCAGTAAGTGCAGTATTGGTACGGACAAATGACAAAGTAGAAAAAGCAATGTATTACATCAGCAAAACTCTTAACCTTGCAGAAAGAAACTATACCAAAATTGAACAATTAATTTTAGCACTGGTTTTTGCTACCCAGAAATTACGCACGCATTTTCTGACGCATTATGTGCGGGTACCAAGCAAAGCTCCACTAGAGTATGTACTGAAGAATGTGGGAAAAGTAGGAAGAATAGCAAAATGGAATGCACAACTGGAACCGTTCCACATCTTATTTGAAATACAAACTGCACAAAAGTCGCAAGTCCTAGTATATTTCCTTGCGGATTTACCAGTAGATGATGATTTTGAAATCCAAGGTTTGTCCGGAATAGAAGATGATGAATCACAAGATATTCTAAATTCTATAAATTCCCGCAGATGGGAGGTATTTGTTGATAGAGCCCGAAATAAAGAAGGTGGGGGAATTGGAATTGTGATTACAACTCCTACGGTAGATCGAATGGTACATGCATTTCGACTTGAGTTCGGTGAACATACAAATAACATAGTGGAGTATGAGGTTGTGGTTCATGCTCTTCGACTCATCATTGAACTGGGGATAAGTGATGTGCGACTTACAAGTGAATCACAATTAATAATACGGAAGGTTGAATTAAAATATCAAGCATTTGATGAAGATTTGATAGAATATAAGAATATGGTGCAAAAGTTGGCATCTCAAATTCCAAGTATAATCTTTCGACATTTATCCAGAGATAAAAATCGCCATGTCGATGCATTAGCATTTATTTCTTCAATGATAAGAGACCAAAATCCATCAGCAGTCAAAATTAGGCGCATTTATGAACCGTCAATTAAGTTGTGGGCAATTGAAAACATGGAAGAAGTTGGGGAAGATATTGAAGATGCAACTGTTAATGATGATGTGAATTTTCCACAAAAATTAAAAAATGAATTATCCAGAGAAGATTGGAGGATTTCAATACATCAATACTTGCAAGATGGGATTTTGCCCGCAAACACTAAAGAGGCAAGGAAGATACAATCAAAATCTGTGAATTATCAGTTGCGGAATAAAATTTTGTACCGCAGATCCTTTTTGGGACCGTTACTTCGATGTTTATCGCAAGAAGAAGGACAGCGAATTTTCAAAGATATACATTATGGAAATGCAGGAAATCACAGTGGAAGACGATCACTTGCATTAAAAGCAAAAACGCAAGGATATTACTGGCCATTTATGCATAAAGATGCAGAAAATATGGTAAAAAGATGTGAAAGAATGTCAGCGCTATGCGAAAAGAATCAAAGCTCCCGCAACCGAACTTATTTCCGTACTCAGTCTCTGGCCATTTCCAAAATGGGGGATAGACATTGTTGGGCCATTAGTGGAAGGTAGTCAAAAAAGAAAATATTTGATTGTAGCCACAGACTATTTCACTAAATGGGTTGAGGCCAAAGCTCTTGCACATATCAGAGATATGGATATTTTTAAATTTTTATTTGAAAATATAATTTGTAGATTTGGAATTCCAGTAGCCATAGTTTTGGATAATGGACAGCAATTACAAGGGAAAAATATCGATATGCTTTTCGAAACATTCAATATCCAAAAGAACAAGTCAACTCCGCTATATCCACAAAGTAATGGACAAGCCGAAGCAACAAATAAGACAATTGCCATGAATCTGAAGAAAACACTCGATGGCCATCATAAACGATGGTGTGAATAGCTTCATAATACATTATGCGCATATCGCACAACAAGGAGAGAATCCACTGGAGAGTCGCCATTTCTTCTTATTTATGGAGCAGAAGCAGTTATCCTAGCTGAAGTCATTTTACCCACAACAAGAACAGAAGCATGGGAGAAAATTTGAACTCAGACTTACTGCTTGAAAAGTTGGATGACTTAGAAGAAAGAAGAGAAGTTACAATTCAAAAATGGAAAATTATCAAAGAAGATTGGCAAGAGAATACCATAAAAAAGTGAAGTTGCGGAACTTTGTGGAAGGACAATACGTTCTACGGCAAATCCCGGAATACCAAAGGGATAAAAAAGCAGGAAAATTTGCACCTACATGGGGAGGACCTTACATTATACAAGATATTGCGGGACAAGGATCATACCATTTGCGGAATATGAATGGAGAAATCTTACGGCATCCTTGGAACGCGCAATATCTCAAACCATATTACCCATGACAAGCAATGCAATTATACAATAATTTGGCTTCATACTAGGTAAAGCAACAAAATGTAATCTCTCTAGAAATTCCATGTAAATGTTTATGAATATATGACTATTGGATCTTTCGCTACAGAGATGCCTAACATGAAATTAATTATTGTATCAGGCACACTCCAACTCAGGAAGTGCTCACAACTAGCAATGCAATTATACAATAATTTGGCTTCATACTAGGTAAAGCAGCAGAATGTAATCTCTCTAGAAAATCCATATAAATGTTTATGAATAAATGACTATCGGATCTTTCGTTACATAGATGCCTAACATGACATTAATTATTGTTGTATCAGATATTCTCCATTTCGGGAGATGCTCTAGGGACCGCATCCTAATTTCCTCCTGGCCAGAGAGAAATTAGATATGCTCTGCAGCCCTCAAAGCAACTTAAACTCAAGGTATAAATTTTCCTTGCGGTTAATCAAGTCACACTCATTCAATGAACTAACAATCGAAATATATGTTCATAAATTGTTTTGAAGGGATAAAAATACAAAGCAAAATGAAAGTGCAAATACAATTTTGAAGTAAAAAAGAACAAAGCAACAGCAAAGAAAACTATGGTGCGGGAAGATCTGCTTCGAAAGGAGGATTGTCCGGGACATCTTTGCGCTTGTAAATCTTGGAAAATCGATCAGCTTGTACTTGGTCAAGGGTATTGTTGACTGCTCTTGCAATTAAAACTCGAGTTTCGGCTCTTAGCCAAGAAATATATGTTCTTCTATTTTCAAGCTCTTTTTTATACTGATTTACTTCGGCTACGGAAGTTTGGACTTTTGTTTTCCAAAAGTTTATTTTACCACTCTCAGAAGATAAGTCCTGAACAAGGCTTTCATTCTTCAGAGCTTCATGTTTTAATTTGTCCTCAGCTCATTTAACTTTAGAAGATAAAAGCTCAAGTTGAGCATGCGCTTCATTGGCCCTGGTAGAGGCAAGCTCTAGCTGAGTCTGGGTTTCATTAACCTTGATAGAAGCTAGCTCTAGTTGCTTGTTAAGTTCTTCCATCCTAGCATTTGCAGCACCAAGCTCTCCTTCATCCTTAGCAGCTCTTGCGGCTCCATCTTTAAATTTTTCTTCAAAACCTGAAACAAAGACAACGGGTTAATCAATGCGGGAATAATATTAAATTTTAAGTATGCTGTAAAATAGGATACCTCTTGCAAAGGATTCAAACTCTGCTAATTCGCGACCCATTGCATCCTTAGTAACATCAAGAAAATCATATTCTTCTGAAAGCTTATTATAATTGGCAGTGAGTTGTTGAAGATTTTGGTGACACTGATTTAACTCTGTTTTATTATTCCGCAAACGATTCAATTTAGAGGTACACTTTGCTACTTCTTTATGCAAACGAAAAATGTCGTTCTCACGATGAAGTACGGAATCAGATAAACTACGGATTTTAGCTTGAGCATCCGCAAGAGCTTCCCCTTTAGCATGAGCTTCCGAAGCTGCGTTATCCTGGTCTTTGATCAGCTGCGTTATGTACGAAGAAAATTGAGAATCGTGATACGATCCGGAACGAGAAAATCCCGAAAGAATATTCTGACGTTCTACACAAAGTATACGGTTCTCTTCTTCCAATCTATCAGATCTTGCCCGTGCCTCAAGAACGCAATCTTTAGTCCATGGTAGAGTAGCATCAAACTCCACCTTCTTTCGAAGTTTCTCCCCAATAAAAGCCGATGTTGAGATTCTAATTCATCGTGCTTCAGTGTGACCAAATCATGACTATCGACAAGGTCGTTAAATCTTGTCTTGACCTCCACAATCTCATTGTTAACCCTTACTACATGATCTCTCAACTGCCTATTTCTACGCCGCATCCTAGATATAAGTTCTGAATCCCCCGCTGATCCCATGAAATAATTCAGAAAACAAGTAAAAAATTTAAGAAAATTGACAAGATAGAAAGAATTAAACCTTGATTCTGAAGATCAAGCAATTGTTGGCGGAGCACGTAATTTTCCTGCTTCAAACCCAAAGCTTCATTTTCTACAGTCCTAAATTGGGACTTCATCATTGTGGACCGCGCTTTGAAGAATTTGTACGCGGTATCTGCAGCGTTTTGACCCCGTGCAAGCTACAAATTACAGAATTAAAGTTATAAATGAAACTAAAAATAAGAAGAAATCAAAGGGTATAAAGACAATAAGAATACCTGTAGAAGAGCTTGTTGTGGGAAAGAATATACTTCTTCGTCCGTAAGCGCAATAGTTTCAGCAAGAGAGGGAGGTTCGTTTATGCGGAATGTGGGGTCAACAGGTTGGCTTTGACCTTTCAGCCAAGTATCTTTAACCATCTTGTATGGAACAGACCGAATGTGAAACCGAAGCACTATCCGATTCCACTGGCAAAGAATCGCTTGGAACAGATAAAAGCTTCTTTGACATAAACTAATGGAAAGCTTCTTCTTCTTTATCCAAGAGACTTGAATCTTCTACAATTCCATTGCCTTTACTCTTTTGTGGGATCTCTTTATTAGGTTGTACCGCATCGGCAACATCCACGCTCGCAATGTTAACAACGGTAGGAGAAGTTTCTATCGTAGTGTTTACGGGCACACCACTCATTGCTCCAGAATAAGCTAACTCATTTGCTTCTGCAACATGTGCTCGCGAATCCACTTCTGTTGAAGTAATTCTAGGACCACCTTGGGTAATGTGATCCTCTTTGTCAGTTGAATCATCTATCACTTGTGGCGACTTCAAGTGGCTCATCAACAAATAAATGAGAGAATGGAGAAAGAAGGAAGGATCAGGAACGACGGCTTGGTGCGAGAAATTAACCGCAGCATTTGAAATTTCTTCCGCAGCACCAACTTGTTCCGCAGACTCAAAGTTTGTTATTTGAAGAGGTATGTTCTACTCTTCTTCCCGTCTCTCTGAAGTGGAGCTTCCTTCATCTCTCAAGATTGGATGATGAAGGGGGGAATCTTGAATTTCTCCATCTTCCTTATCAGTGGAAGCCCGAGGTATACCCTTAACCTTCTTCCGAGCCTATTAATGAATCGCAAGATTTCATTGAATGAAATTCATAAGTATTATTGGAATTCATTAGGTTAAAACAATTCCTTTTCTACGGGGTTTCAGCTTTGCGCTTCACTCCCGCGTCACCTTTTACGCTCTCATCAGTTTGCGGCTATAAAAAAGAAGAAATTTTAATCATCATAGAGAAGTTTTAACCATTAAACAGTATATAGATTATGATATAAAAAGACTAGAGAGAAGCTTTACGTACCACAGTGACAAGTGAAAAATTGAAATTGGTAAAATTTAGCCGCCAAGGGAAGTAACCATCAAAACGTGTAAGGAGATTGTAAGACACATTATCTGGGACGAACCCGAAGACCCAGGGACCCTCAATGACTAGAGGGGTGTGGTACCATTGGTAATCATGATCCTCGAAAAAAATTTCTTTTAAGGGAAGCTGAGTCCCTGGAATAAACTTCAGCTTGGAATTATCAATTTCCGCTAGCAAGCGGAATCCTTCACCAACTTTGCGTCCTGGGCCAACACTCCATTTCTTGTAATTCTTTTTGGAAATATTGTCCGTATATGTAGCATGAACTCAATTGTATAATGTTTACGTTCCGCAGGGTTAGGAACGTAACAGGTGAAATTGGTTCTTCCTCGGCTCCGCATGCTACATTCGTCCAGCACGAGCCACCAATTTCCATTGTATTGAGTGACGGATCGGACTAAGGCATGTTGGGATTGGTTACGGCTGGCGAGAACCTCAAACTGAAAAGGATTTTCGCACTAATATAAAGGAAGTTGAAGTCCTGCTTCTAATGCTCCCGCAGGAATTAATAACTTGTTGTTGATGTAATCAAACCCTTCCATCATTTCCATTGAAATTTCATCTTCACCCTGATCATAGAAGGAGACTTTGAATCGACGAAGATGATGTTTCCTTTTGAATTCCTCAAGGTTCACGGACCTAAACCTCTTGTTCTTTGGAGAAGGATTGTTGGTCGCAACAGGAACACTTGCGGTTTTTGAAGAATCAGAAGGATGATTTTTTGATACAGGGTAGCGAGATGACTTCCTAATCAAAGTTTTGATCATCCTGATAAGAAGCATCACCAGTGACTTTGCCATCATTTCGTCCAGCCATGATAAATTTTTACCTACATGAGAAAACCAAAAAAAAAAAAACAAGATGAACGCATAATCAGAATGCCAACCAGCCATCAGTATCATCATCATCATTGTTTACTCTAAAAAGATTCAGTAGAAAAAGATGAACAAATATATGAAAGAAAAAATTAAGGAGATTACCTGTAATGAAACTAAAGACAGGAAAGAATCAAATGACTGAGTGAACAGAAAACTTGATCCCGATGCAAAAGTTCTTGATCACCAAATTTTGGGAGAATGAAAAGACGCTGAAGAATCTTTGAAAAGCTCAGAGGAAGGAAAAGCACAAAAACTTTAAGAAGAAGAAGACAAGTGATATAAAGAATAGAATGAAGGATATAACTAACATTAAATAGAAAGAAGCTGAAACGGACGAAACCGTCGAAAACTGGAAAATGGAGAAACTTTATCAGAGATTTAATTAACTCGAAACCGCCAACTGACAAAAACGTGGGAAAAGACGTTACTGCCAGCGAGAAAATCAGAAGAAAGTGAAACTAAGCATGGAAGAAGTTACTGCAGGTGTGAAAATCAAAAAGGTAATAATTATTATTTTTCATTTTCTAAATTTTTGCCATGTGTCAAAATTTGAAAGAAAAAAGGGGACAAATTGTGAGGGAATAAATTCCAAACTACACGTGTACAAAAATTATTAGAGAAGTAACGAGTTACAATGAGACGAGAAACACTGAAATAAAACCCTTTGAGAAGTATTGAACAGTCGTCTGAAGATTCAATAAGATTTGGATCTGACAGTATTGTTACATGATCGACACGTGGGTTGTGGGAAACAAGACACACTGCTCGAAACAGATAGCCTTGCTGACTGACTCACACCCAGGTTGCGGGAAAGCCTGACACAGTAAAAGGAAATGATGAGCATCGATGCATGAGAGACACGTATCAGCTTTATGGGTTGCGGAACAAAGAAAACTAAAGCTTGACAAATCATTCTCAAGGGCCACGTGTCAGACATGCTATAACTCTAATAAGACCGCAACGTTCATTCAAATCCAAAACAAACAACTTGAGCGCAAGTCTGTAGAAGAGTTGCGGGATATTTAGTGAAAAAACGAGAGAAATAAGCAAATCGCATGCTAAGTCTTGCGGGAAGCATGATCAAGCCTTGTGGAAAATACAAATAAGTCTTGCGGGATTATAATTCATTTCAAAGAATGGATAAGAACAAATAGGTGGAAAGGTAAATTGGGGGGACCCATCAAATTGGCTATAAATACCAAGTTCATAAACAGAAAAAGGGACTGGAAAATTTGGAGAAAAACTGGACATAAGGCATAGAAACAGACCAAGAGTTTAGGTATAAGGCTTGTGTAAATTTTTAGTTCAATTGTATTATGATTAACATGTTATGATTTCTTAGTATATCATTCTTTTGTAATTTATAAGGATGAGTAATAAAAATGATACAAATCTTTATCACCCGTGGATGTAGAAAATTTGATTGTCGAACCACGTTAAATGTTTGAGTCAATTCATCTCTTGTTATGATTGATTATCATCTTTTAAATGTTAATATGAATTGATTTTATGATATGATATCAAACTTTTTCATATTTCAAACTCTATGGGTTGTGATCCAAAGAAGCAAGATTTTTCGTAATCACAAGAGTGATGAAACGATTTAAAACAGATTACTACTCTAGGTTTTAATAGGAGGTTATTTTTATTATCAAAGAAATTCGATTTAGACTAATCCTTAAAAAAAATGACTAATCCATTCTAAATTTAGTAAATTTGGACTAACTAGTATTAGGTCTGAAAGGACAGGACTAAAACGTGCACAACCCAATAGATTTGGGATTAAATATTAATATCTGACAACTCGATAGGTAGCCCCAGTAGATACTGGGTATGTGTCCCATAATTTTCTCCATATTAAGGAGTTTAAAATCTCCTGGTGCATGAACGAAAATCTTCAACAGAACTTCGAAGCGTGGAGTCTTAATGTATTATCGGGAAGAAACGAACGGATATGGAAATGGCTTCCTTATGCCGTGATTTGGAATATTTGGAAGGAAAGGAATGCTAAGCCTTTGAAGGTAAAAAGAAAACAGATGAAGAGATAATCCTGGAGGTGAAAGCTACTCTCATATTATGGGCGGCTGACTCTGACCTTTTCAACGGGATAAGTATAAGCAGTATTTTGTTTAATTGGATAGCGGTGGTCTCTTAATCTGAATTGTACCATGTTTGACGTTTTAGTCTGTAAGTGATGATTTGTAAATTCTTTTATTTTATTTGAACTTAACCTTTTTGTCAAAAAAAAAAAAATCACCACATCAAATAAAGATGATGCATAAAAAAAATTATTTGAAATATTTTTTTTAGTAGACGGATATTCAGTATCTAATTTTTTTAAAAAAAAATATTCAGTATCTGATCGGAAACTGAGAATCCAAAATAATTGCTTACACTTTTAGGGTTTTGAGGGAAATAATTCCCTACTAGTGTTTGATCAAAACAAGAACAACAAAAATCCCTACATGTGTTCGCTGTAAGCCTGTAACATAGTTTTATGTCATGTGTTACCGCATCTCCAAACGGTCCCTTATCTTCCTGATCGGGATCACCAACCTAATATACATCACCACCTACCAAATCAGTAATCACCAATCGAATAACCCACCTCCTTCTCTACACATTTAGCCACAATCTCCAATCTGTATTCGATTATTAAGTTCTCCTTTCTTCAGTCACATCCCCGATTGAATCAAATCTCAAGAATGGAGATGACAAAATCCACAGCACCAGAAGCTCAAACCTTAGAGTATTTACCATCTGCACTTTTAGCTTCAATAATGACTAAATTAGATATCTCTTCGATCTGTTCTGTTGCTTCTACTTGTAAAACTTTCAATGCTTGTGCTTCTCAAATCCTTTCGTTTCTCCCTAATTTTCATCTCATTGTAAGTAAAATCTTTTTACCCTTTTCCTCTAATCAATATCAAATCTAAGGTTTTTAATTTTTATTAACTGTTAAAATGATTTTGGATTTAAGGATATAGCACCTCCAATGAAGCAATTGACTCCTCTATTACCTACAAATCCTTACTTAAAAAGTATTAGAGTTGATTGTAAACGACTTGATGATACGGCTATTGATTGCTTGCTGAAACCATCTTTGGAGGAACTGTATTTGTATAACTGTGAAGATTTCAGCGGAAAATTGCTTTCGGATATTGGATTTCGGTGCAAGGGACTTAAGTTTGTTTCTTAACACTACTGATCTCTTGTTAAATTTTATATCTTATCATTTTTATTACTTTCATCTGTGAAATATGATAAATCTGATGGATTGGTGCTCATAACCAATACATGCATTTAACATTAAGACTTAAGGCTGTCAACTGTTTAGAATCAATGATTATGGAAACTTCAAATTATGTAGTGTTGGATCCTATACTTGAAAATAGGTGACTCAGTTAATGTATACACATGTTTTGTTTCATAGTTAAATCAGAGTAAGGATGATACAGTATTTAATAGCCATTAATGAATTGTAGTAAATGGTTATTTCTGTAAGCATGTATAGGCATATAGCACTGTAGCTAATTTGAGAATCCACTCATTTCAAAACTCAGATGTGACTTAACCTTAGTATATCAAAATGCCTTGTGAGAATCTTTACAAGTTAAAGTTTTATAGTCTGTCTTCGTTGGGCGGCTTACATCTTTTATTGAAATAGACATACTATACCAAATTTTGAGTTTTGGAATCAATCTTGTTTCATTGAGACTAAGATGGAGAATAATGATGATAAAACAATGTGTGGCCCGAGCTAAGAAAAAGTGATCTTTTATGTGAATACGGAGGAATGGCAATCACTAGGAAACTTGACATTTTGAGTTAACAGGATGGATGCCCTTTGTGTATAGCGTTTTTTCATGAGTCTGCCTATTTTTTTCAGCACTTTGTTGTCGGGTCGTTTCTTTTATCACAGTATCTATATGATCATTAACTAGAGCATCAGTTTAGTTTGAAATTTGATCATGTTTTGTTGGTGCTCTGATTTATACTATTTACTTCAGGTCTCTCTACTTGGGTTTAGTGGCTGAGAAAAGAGGGCGAAGTATATGGGTTTCTGATCTGGAGGAATTACTCTGTGGTTGTTCAATGTTAGAAGTAAGATTGTCTTTTAGCAGTACTTTATAAAATTCATTGTAAGGTACTTTTTTGTAATATTTGGGTGAATGTACATTCGCCTCACATAGTTCCATATGTTTTGTAATCTGTTGTGTATAGGGCATCTAGGCTCTACCTGGTCGCAAATGCCTGCACAGTAGCTACCAATTAGTGTATGAAAGGGATAAAATTTATTGATGCTATAAAGAATTCAATTTTCTTATTTTAGCCTTACACAGCTCTTGAACTAACCAAATATATGTATATATGTCTTAGTGCTGAGCCATTTTCCTGGTAATTTAGTTTATTAGGGGCCTCTCGAAAAACAATTACTCAGAAGAGGTAGATAGTAGATTGTGTTTGCCAATGGTGTTTTAAGCACCTAAATATTCTGATAATATCCTCTAATATTTTCGTGAAACCTACTCTGTAGGTTAAGGCAAAGAGTAGGGGGGCGCAAGGTTATATCTTAAACATTGTGATTGAATTGTTTAGGATCTTGTAAACATTGTCCTCCTATATAAGTTGACTGATGCTTGTTATTATTTCTTATGTCATTGTAGTCATTGAGTCTGATATTTGATATCTCGATGTTTCTGCCGGATCATTCTGCTCTAGCATGGACATTTGCTTCACCAAATCTTGTAAATCTTGAGATTGGTGAGATCTCTTCAACTCTGATGAGTGAAATACTTAGCCCCACTACAGAACTTCAGCAGCAGCTGCTCCCATCTGAGATGCAGACACCCATGCTGCCCAACATCCAAAAGCTGTGCATTTCAGTTGATTATATTACAGATACTTTAGTTGGTACAATTAGTGATTGTCTGCTAAATTTAACTCATCTGGATCTTCAAGATGCCCCTGTCATAGAGCCAAATTCCTCGTTTGACCTCAGCAACTCTGGTCTTCAACAAATTAACCAACATGGGAGATTAAAGCATCTCTCCTTGGTCCGGAGTCCACGATATCTCCTCACCTACTTCAGGCGAGTCAATGACCTTGGTATTCTCTACATGGCAGATAAGTGCTCGAATATGGAAAGTATCTCTCTTGGTGGTTTCTGTCGTGTTACAGATTCAGGTTTCAGGGCAATATTGCACTCATGTGCAAACCTTCAAAAATTAAGGGTCTCCCATGGAACCCAGTTAACAGATTTGGTGTTCCACGACATATCCGCAACCTCTCTCTCTCTAACGAATGTAAGCTTAAGATGGTGCAATCTCTTAACCAACCATGCTGTTGTGCGCTTAGCATACAACATGGATCTAAATGTTCTAGACTTGAGAGATTGTCGACACCTAGGAGACGAATCACTGAATGCAATTAGTGTTCTTCTTAAGTTGAAGACGTTGCTGTTAGATGGCTCTGATATTACTGACACGGGATTGTCGTACTTGGGAGAGGGAGTACTGAGTTCGTTGACCACTCTGTCTGTTAGAGGTTGCAAGAAACTTACAGACAAGTGTATTTCTTCTATATTTGAGGGTTTTTCTGTTCGAGCATTGCAGAACTTAGACCTCTCCAATCTTCCGAATTTCTCGGACAACGGGATACTGTTGCTTGCTAAAACTAAGGCACGGATTATTGAATTACGTATGCGGGGTTGTCCGCGTATCGGCGACTCATCAGTGATGGCATTGGCTTCGATGCAAGTTGAGGATGGTTAGTGGCATGGGAGTATCTTGAGGTTGATGGATCTTTATGAATGCAGGGGAATCACACAACTCTCATTTCGATGGTTTAAGAAGCCCTACTTCCCGAGGTTGAGATGGTTTGGAGTGATAGGAAGTATAAACAGAGTTATGGTGGATGCTCTGGTAAGGAGTCGGCCGTTGTTGCACATTTCTTGTCACGGTGAGGAACTGGGAATAGGTCACTGGGATAGCTCAGACGGTTTGTACAGGCATGATCGTGAAGAAGTAGATGAACTTGAACAATGGCTGCTTGAAGGTGACGATGGGTCTGATTATGGAACCGATTTTGAAAATGATGATGGTGAGGTTGGGATGGATGAAGATAACGATGCTGAAGGTGGTCCTGAAATTGCAGTTGATATTAATAATGGTGATGATGAAATGGTGGAATTGTTGTAAGTTACATCTTCTCTTGTAGCATTGTCTGAACTTTAAACCCTTTATGCCTGATATTATTTGAACTTTTGTTTGTAGAAAACTCTGAAACACATTTGTTTTAAAACAGATATCTCAAACTTAAACTTTTGTCCCTAGTTTTTGTGCTTCTAGTGATAGTTTAAAAGTAATAGAGGATAAAGGTAATCTGAAAATACATTTGGCGATTTACCATGTTCAAATCTTTTGATATCTGTTATTCTGCATCGGATAATTGAGTTTTACTAGGCAGAAAGAAAACGCCTTACTTTTGCTACAATCCCTTGGTGCATCCACTGTTGTTAATATAAAGTAAAATGTTATATTAAGAAAGAATTTTTTTTTTCTTTGTATCCTTAAAAATACAAATTGGATTTCTGCAAACTTTATAGATTTAAAAAGCTCTTTTGTGTTACGTAGTTACGTATGAATAATATTAATATTAAACTTTTACAATTAAGTAAAAACCAATTTATTTATTTTCAAAATTATTGTTGGATTCAACTGGAAACATGTGCATGGCAATGTGTTCCTATTAATGTACACAAGGGCTTCTTGCATGGCCAAGTACTCAGCTTGTTCAGGGTAGCTTCTTTCATGGCCAAGCACTCGGCTTGTTCTGCATTCTAATCCTCCATAGAAGTGACTGCCTCTGATGCCCCAGCAAAATCTTGGTGATAGCTCATAGCTATTTGCTAGGATCTACATGAAGCCTGCCAGGCAAAAATCAAAGCTGATCCATCAAGAGCATCAACCGTAGTTTTGGAATCAAAAGTGATTCCTCGCTTAAGATCCACAAAGTAACAGACGAAGTACTGCACCATTGGCATCGTTAAAACCCTTCTCTCTTTTTTTTTTTTATAAATGCTAGAAAGATGTTATAGAAAATAAAACAAAGAATGTACAAGGATAGAGGTCCAGTTAATCCGTAGACAAGCCAACAGGAGAGCAAATCAAGCTCTATTGGTACTTGGCAGCTGATCTTGTCATAGACAGACGTAGACCCAAAAACCCTACACCTACAGAAACTGATGAAACTGACCCAACAGAGTAACCAAACAAAACCTTACTGATGCCTTTTAACTAACTACTAAGGCCCAATAGTAATATAAATTCTGGTACATAATGGTATATACCCCTAAACGATGTTGTTGTTTTAAGTCCAATGCAACAAGAAAGCTTCAATCATCATCTTCGGTCAGTGTTGTTCGCACTTGGCAATGCATGTTTTAATTTAAAGGCTACATTTTCGTTCCAAGTGGGCTTGCTTGATATCATTCCTTTACAATGTGGGGCGTTAAAGAAGAATTAAGCAGTTTTTTGCGTTGAAATTTTGCTAATGTAGACTAGAGGTGTCGGTGTTATTTCATTGGATTTGGATCCAGATAAGCAGCATGTATATATATAGTTGTTAATGCAATCGGGATAATCTCAAGCATATCCATTTGTGTGTTCTTGACTTAATTTTTCTGACAATAAACTACATTAACTTGACCAAACCATGGTCTATGCTAATAATCAATTAGCAACTCCTGTTCACAAAGCTTTTTTTAACTAAGTATCCATTCCTGCTCAAACTCGCGCGGTGAGAACTAGACAATATATAATCAGATCGTCAAAACTGACAAAACATCACCGATCAGATTTCGTTGAATCTACTTGGATTACAAGATACAACATACATGTCTGACAACCGATTCGTTTGAACTACCGTTAAATAGATTTCTTATAAAGGGTGGATTAATATCGGAGGGTAGTATTTTGACCCATTAAAACGGGCATAAACTGCTTATAGAATTCATAAGAGTAATGGGAATATGCCCACATTAACCACTATTTCATCATCACTTGCAAGTTTAATGTTTAACTAAGACTGTCGACATGCTAAAAGATAAACTTGATTATTTCACTAGTTTCAACCACTTTTTGAACAGGTAAATTTCCATTTCGAGGTCAATGGGATATCTAATCAAATGACCCCCTTTTCTCTGTCCTATCTAAACAGTCTAATTTATTTTCCTTCGATTTTGAAATAGTAACTAGCTGAACAGGTTGATTCTACTTTTAGTCAATTTGGTATTTCCTAGTTATCGAGTTCTGCACTCAATCTCCATGATTTGACGGCTTTTGATTCCAGCAACAAGTAACATGTGCCAAAACTTAAATTTTGCAACAATCAAGACTCGGTTCGGTTGCATTTTGCATTAGAGACGGCGGCAAAATTCCTGTTAGTGAATTATTTTTATGCACTGTTGTAATTCAAGAGCCAACTTAAACTTTGCGACCACAGATATTGCAATTTCATAATTTCCTTACAAAGGCCATTTGCCAAGTTGTACTTTAATTTCATAGACTGTGTTCATGGCCACATGCATCTTGTCTACCTTAAACAATTGCAATTTGTTATTGGTTTCTAATTCATTGACCACATTCCGTCTTATTTTTATCAAAAAGAATGCTCCAACCACACTGACGGCCGAGTTGGATGGTATTCACAACCATTCCATATGTTTTATAACACAAACCGTTGTGTAATACAGAACTACGTAAGCCACGTGTTTACAACACGTCATCATTAGTTTAGTAGAACTGAATTTAGAACTACTCCCTCCCTGCATATCTATTATATAGGCGGCCGGGAAGGTGAATTCTCGCAGGTTAAAAAATTATTGGTTTCTATATATATTTATATATTTCTTAATTT
Source organism: Papaver californicum (assembly GCA_023531435.1). Classification (NCBI taxonomy): domain Eukaryota; kingdom Viridiplantae; phylum Streptophyta; class Magnoliopsida; order Ranunculales; family Papaveraceae; genus Papaver; species Papaver californicum. Next base: position 3,204,891 of record JAJJMC010022576.1, read on the forward strand.
TATCCTTTATTTTATTCTTAATATAATTTTTCATATATTATAAATAGGGATATATATATATATCAAAAGATATCTTAAAATTAGAATTCACTCTATTTAATGGAATAAGGAAAATCCAATACTCCGCTTATATAATTGACGGTGAGTAAGTATTAAGAAATTATTTAATTTTTATAATTATTCATATTTATTTTTTTTTTATCTTTTGTCTTTATTCTTAATATAGTTTTCCATACATCATAACTAAAATATGTATATCAAGAGACATTTTGGAATTATAATTCCGTCTATTTAGTGGGACTAAGAAAATTCAATATTCCATCTATATAATAGATACGGAGGGAATATTTATCAAGCTGAATAATAAATCCAGAGAGTAATGGTACTAATTGCTTCAAAAAAAAAAGAAAAAAAAGAAAGAAATACTAGTATCAAAAAGGATACATGCTATTATAAGCTGTAGAGGGGCTCGCTTTGAGTTTGAGGGAGTCTGCCAAAGGGAATATGCTTTCCAATGAGAATATACACGGTAGTTGACTTCATTACCATCAAAGTCAACCATACCAGGTTGTTCTTTCCCATGAATGTAAACCGATCCTTAGTATTTGCAGTTATGGTAGTTGACTTGTTGTTTATCATGAAAGTCAACAGTACCATGTTGAACCCTGAACCCCCAAAAGAAAGAGAATATGCCACTATGAAAAATTACGTCCCAACTTGACATAGAGTCGTATACAAATCGTGGAATCTTCTTCATATGCTTCACCTGCTATGTACCTAAAATCCAAGCTTGCTTCTCTAAAGTGTCTGATTAGTCCACCAGGATGAGGTTTTGAAAGGCTCCTTGAAGTAGAACCAAATTCATTTCCTAAAATTTGCTTGTGGTTGATTTTGTTTCATGTGATGACATGTAAATCTTATCTTGCTAAAACAACAAAAGTTATAAAATTAAACATGTTTATTTCATTATGCGACCAAATTCATGGGTAGACTAAGTAGACTTGGATGGTATTCCTTGTGATGATGTAAATGCCCAATTACAATTAACCACGTTTATTAAATTCTTAAAAATAAACCATAACTTGCATCACCTGATTGATTAAAACGCAATAATAATTCTTTTTTTTTAGTGAAGTCATACTAGTTATTCAGAATCAAATTTTCTAACAATTCATTTATTTTTTTGTTACCTTGAGCTTTTTAGTTTTGTAACTCTAGTGGCAGGATCAAGTTATTATGAGGAAGACCGATATAAATTAGAAGAATTTTCCTACCCGAAAAGAAAAATGAATTCCATTTTAGCACGTCAGAAAAGAACAATGGTATCCTTTCATTTCAAAAAAAATGATGCCATCCTTCAACGGATACCGGGATTTCTACTCATTTGTTTATACCCAAGGTCTACTACCCGAACCATCGGAATTTCTACTCATTTGTTTATACCAAGGTCTACAACCCGAACCTGCTCAAACCAGAGGAACTCACCTGTTTAGGCATCTATTTCGACCTAACTTAGATTAGAGACGAATTCCGACTACAAGGGATTATTCGGATTATTCACAATAAATATTTTGCTACTTTTAGATAAACTATTTAATGTTGATGATTTTTAAATTTATATTATTGATATTATCATCTTATAACTTTATAATTATAATACATTGATATCCATTGATATTTTAAAATGTCAAATTATCCGATAAATCGGATTGGGCTTTAAAATATGTTCCGAAAGGTGGAACATGCTTTGGAAATGGAGAGATGTGCTGTGATATGGAACCATAGATTTGAGTCCAATAAAAAATCAACTTTAGACCGAAAAGCCATAAGACCTGCTCTATTAATGTATGGTTTAGATTAGGTGTTAGCTTGTTTTTTGTTCATCTATACCACTGACTGAACAGACAAGATAAACTAAAAGAATTTTGTATGAGTGGAGACAGAGTGAAAATTTGCAGTTTGTATCTGTTTACAGCTTACTGCAGAAGCGTTAGGTATCACGGATGCCAAAGGCAAATGAGAATATATGCTACCGCATAGTAATTAGGTGTTGGACTCTGATTTGCCGACTAAACAAAATTGTCATAAGTGCCGTCATAATTCACCAAATTTGAGTTTTGGTAGGAAACTTCCATGCGATCGAGTATCAGAGTCACATCGAACATAATGGAATGCTCCCACCAATCGAGGAAATTCAATTATAAACAATTACATAAACAAAGTACAAGCTGGTCATTTTAATATGGGATGGGATGGCTTTAATATGAACCTAACTCAAAAATAGAGCAAGATTCAAATGCGAAAGCTTTCGATCTGAATATAACCTAAATTGGAGACAGATACGGCCTGTTTAGGATGTACATTGTTAGTGTGATTCATAATGCAATGTCCAGCTTAATTAGTTAGTTCATTCTTAGTATAATTACATAGTTGATTTAATCTGTGATGAACTGTCAATGGGACAGTTCAACTGTGTGGCTCAATCGGACTACGTGAAATAATTCGAAACGGTTCTATCTGGATTAAAGAGGGTTTCATTTGGGGATCAAATAAGTTATGTACCCTCCTTTGGTAGAACCGGCCTTCAAAGGAAGTCTTTATTCGTGGTAACTTTTTCAAGCCAAAATTTTCTTTTTTGTGTGTACCAGAAATCCGTCGTTTAGATTTTGTAAATAAAAAAATATATATTTGTTTATAATAGGGCTTGATTATAAAAACAACTATGTATCTAACTAAGGAAATTAATTCTATTTTTTTAAAAATAAAAAAACAGTTTTGACATAAATCCTAATCCCTGAAAAAAAAAATCAAATACTTCCAGCCTCTCAAAATAACTATTTTTAACCTTTAACTCCATAAAATAATTTTTTTTTCCTTTTTTTGTCTCCACCAAAAAAAATTCTAGCATGAAAAAAAATAATCAATTATCACCATTGGATAATAATAGCGTTGCATCTACGGTAAAAATTTAATTTTCATCATGAAAATTTAACGGTAGAATATATTTTGCATTCGAAATAGAGGTGAAAGCTGAAATTTCAAAAAAAAAAGATAATAAAAAAGAGGATGAAACCACAATTGTTCACTTGCAAAAAGCAAAAAATACTAAGAAAGCAAAACTTTCACTTTAATATCAATGTTGAAAACCCAATTTATCCACCAGAAAAGTAAAAAAATGTATTTATCGCTTACATATCAAGGGTCTAACATAAATGAAAAAAAAAATTCACATGAACACGTTTTGTTTCAAAACTTTATAAATTTAAAACAAAAATTACATAAATTTTTTTCATCAGTTTTTCACATGTATATGAAAATCACACTTATAATAACAATGAAATACACAAATACTTTGTTAAAGTCATCGAGAGGTTATACACTTTTGTCAGACTTAGTTGTACGTGGAAATCAAACCCACAACTAAATGGCTCTAAACCATGTCAGCGACGAACCCAGGATTTTTTAGTTGGGGGATAAATATGTATAGTAAAAGGTAGCACCATTTAGGGGTGCACATTGGTCGGCCGAACCGTAGGCCGAACCGGCCATGCCCTGGATTTCTAAATGTAATCTACAAACGAGTCGTCCATGATCGGTTCGATTTTTAACCGATCCGACTCAGCTCAGTTTTATTCGGTTTTTACCGTTGGAATAAAAATAAAACAGATAATAAAATATTAATAGTTTTACTCAATTCTAATCAAGTCCAAATTGTATTTTTTTACATAATTCAATATGAATTCAAGCATTCGTACACATTCAACAGTATAAGCATTTAAATTAAGGTTTTAAGTTCTAACTTAATTAGTACGTAAATTGAGAGATTTGATCTATAATTTAACAATTCCTCTAAATCCTCCAACACCCAAACTGTAAGTTGCTGCATCCAATAACATAAAACTCTTCATCATTCTTCACTGCAAGTTGAATGTCTTGGTACAATACAAAACCTGAACAAAACAATTAACAACAATAATCTTTCTATTAGTCATTTAATCAATCAACTTAAACACAATACAAAACAAAACAAAAAAATCAGAAAACCCATTAAAATAAAAACCCACTTAAGAAATCATCAAAAACGATTTCATAAACTATTCAAAATAAAAATTCAGATACAAAATAGAAAATAATAAATCAAAACACAAGTTAAAGAAAGTAAATTCGTTACCTTCATCACCGAGATATTCAAGAATGATGACGAGATAAACAAGATCACCAGATTCACCACCACCTACATTTCAACATAGTTACCAGTTGTTCATTTAAACCTTTTTAATCCTATTAATCCTAGGAAGAAGAAGATGTTGATGGTGGGGGTTAATCACTTGTTCTTGGTGAATCAGTGATGGAGGTGGAAAATAATGGTGGTTGCGCTGGTAATTGAGGAGCTGAAAAGAGGAGACAGGAGAAATAGTTAGAAAAGAGAAGTGTTTCTCTAATTTAGGGTTATATTTTAATATATATGGGTAATATAGATGGATGGCCAGGATCTAATTAGATCAACGGCTGTAAATATCGGCTCATATCGGTTCGACTCGGCCGGTTTTGAACCTCAAACCGTAGACCGAGCCGACATATCATCGTTTATGATTTAGAGAATCGTAGGCCGAACCGGCAACAACGGTCTGTTTGGAAAAACCAGCGGTTCGACCGATTTGGTCGGCCCAGCCCGGTTCATGTGCAGCCCTAACACCATGGCACAGTAAGGCAGTTGAAGGCTGCCCGAGGTTGATTAGCCTTCTTTTCTCCAGTTTTTATGTCATAAAAGGTGTTATCGAATTTACGTTATTTCTATTTTTTGATACTTTTATATGTAATCTTATATTATCCGAACAATCATCGCCTAAACCAAGATAATGGTCGTTCAAAGACTGCTTCAGTAACATGATGAAGAAGGGTTGGTCTTATGGAGGGAAGTAGAAAGAGACAAATTAAAGTTCTTAGTTGCATAAAAAAATCTCTGAGATAAAAGTTTTAGTTAAAGTTATTGTTGTTTAGAATGGACTATTGGGGCCTATTATAGCTGCAGAACCCATGATCTCAAGTCGGTGGGATTAGGATGGAGGATACGATAAATACCTCATATGTGATTACAAGAATAACTAAGGATAAATCGATGAGTTGAGTTTATCCTTCAGGAATAACAGAGAGATGTGTATTTATCTTATGATTCATGTCTCCACGGCCGACTATTTTGTTCTTATGTGAATACACCTAGATACTCACGTTTCATAGACTGTTAAACCGAATCCCTAAATATATTCCCCCATTTGTGTGCTCATGAGACTGAGAACGAGGCTTGTGCCTGAGGATGAGGCTTGTTAGTACGCCTGAGTCTCGTGTTTGTACAAGATTAAAGTGAGTTCATAAGGCTCTTATGAGTATGAGGCTTATACATGTGTTGGATGTGTCTCTTGCTTGTACGATAATATGAATGTCTCTTGTTTATACGAGATTGTGGTGCACGTTGACTTGACTAGCGTGTCACATAGGCACGTTACTAGGAATCAGTGCATGTTTACTTGAATGGTGAGTCATAAAGGGACGTTAGCAGGAATCGGTCATGATGCTCGCAAGGGTGAAACTATTGTAATATCATGTTCTAAGAACATATTAACTTGAACAGCGAGTCTCGCAGGCACGTTATAAGGAGTCAGTTATGATGAGAGATCATCGGGGTATCATCCCATAGAGGTTTGCATTATTGGGATTGAAACCCTAGCCTCACTCTATATTGCAGAGTGCAATACTTATGATAGAATCATTCTCACAAGGCTTAGGATCGAGTGGTGCCCATGCTCAGGCTCATGAGTCAACCGAGGATGTGTCCATGAGAAAATAAAATTAGTAGAACACATAATCGTACCAGAAGGAAGTCAATGAAGCAAGCTTAAGCCTGATTAAGACTCGAAATAACTATTTTATGCGTTAATTTTGTTTGCCATAAAAACATCATCTACACCTGTATAAATCAAAACGTACTCTTGAAATATATTTAGAAGTTATTTTCGAACATGAGACAATACAATATTAAAAACCTTGGCAGTGAGCAAATATAACCATCGGTTAACTTTTAAAAGTTAAAGATATTAATTTCCAAAAGTGTTGCAGCGAGCAACAAAATACAGTTACTGCCTTATATATTTTTGAAAGTCAATGATTTAATTTTCAAAAACGTGACAGCAAGCATGTAATTTGGTATGCTCGTGTAATTTTGAAACTGCAGAGTTTCCACTTGGAAAGCAAGATGCTTCCGAAAGTTACTCAACTTATATTTTGAAAATTCAACAATGAGGATAAACTTCATCTTTTGTTGTCAATTCATGTACTTTCGAAAGATTTGCAAGCCAATTTTCGTAAGTTATGTAGTAATCAGTAGAACACTATTTTTATATCTTATTCCTTTGGTATTTTGATCGTTATCAATGATCAAGTTTCACATACTAAAGTTATAACTTTATTTTTGATGTTTTATATCCCCACAGCTAGATGGATAGATAGAAAGGATAGGAATCATAGGAATAACTAAAATTTCAGATACTTAATTGTACGACATATGATATCTTCATGTAATCTTTAGTCTTCATCTTCAATTCTCAGGGGTAAACTGAAGTATTTTATCCTAACCTCTATAACCGAAGTCTAACCCAATTCGAAATCTGATTTTAGTAAGTAGTTCAAGCACAATTAAGTTTCACCAATGCTCTTACAACAAAGAAGAAAATACAAGAACACTAGTGTGCCAAAAATTTATAGGAATATTATTCTACTAACGAATGTAAATTAACTAACGCATTGAATTATGATCATAAATTATGGAATCTGATGTATCATCTTACCATAAGATAGTGCAATTATCCCATATATATTATTTTGGTTATAAGGTTAATTTTAATATATTTAAAATTAAAATTACAAAATTGTAAATAGCACAGAACTTTTCGGAAAATTTTCCCTTTCCATAAACTTTTATATTTATTTCTCTTGAGAACTAACTAGCTATGTGGGGTAGTTTGAGTTTTTTACGGATGGGTCAATAATGCCTTCGACATCGTAATTCCAAGTAGCACACACATCGGGGACAGACCTAAGGGACAATTGACCTGGGTTTAAGGTCGAGTTAACCTCCAATTCCACAAGTTGCATAATTATTAGGCTTGACCAAAACCTTTAGTTGTGGTCTAGATACTTTTTCAGCGTTCCTAGGTCCGTCCCTGACACATATCTCTTCGCTGGACCACTCTATCAAGTGCCGGTTAATTTTGAGATATTGATTCAAATGATAAGTTTTATCGATGTATTTTTTTAGCCAATGAAGTTGGAGATCACTAAGCAAAATGAGAGTCTTCGGACATGTTTTGTTATCCATGGTTGAATGTAGGTTATGGTGTAGATCTTACATCATACTCCCTCCATCCCATTCATAGATCCTACTAGCAGATAACTTAGTTTAAGATTGTATAATTTTTAAGGCAATAAGGAAAGACAAATATTTTTAAGTATTTTTTCCAATTATATCTTTATGAATAATAATTAGTAATATTTAGAAATGATTATCTTTCAAACTATACCACGGATATTCATAAACTTTATACCACTGAAAAGCATTTTAAAACACTTATATAACGAATATAAACATGGCTATCAAATTATACATATTTCTTATACTAACAATAATCAATTAAAGGTAGTTTTAGAAATATATCCTTGTTTAATGATATAGTACATCTATTAGTGGGACAAAATTTTAAAATGAATAAGTCATCTATTAGTGGGACGGAGAGAGTATTAGTTTGTGGTGTTATTTGGATCTTACTAACAGATATCGAGTCACAATCCAATTTTTAGATACCACTCCTCCGTTCGTAAATGATAAGTTTGTTTGGTTTAGCACAAAAATTAAGAAAACCAATCATTGTAATCATTTTTTTATATTTTTTTATTAATTTGTCCTTCTTGTTTTAGATGGTCCCCTCCATTAGGTATTAAGTAAAAAGAGAAGAGATAAGTAGTCCCACCATCAATAAATTAGTAAACTAATAATATATGAATTTTCTTAAATGGAAACAAGCATATCTTTTTGACATACCCATTTATGAAAACCTTGTCTATCTTCTAGAAACGGAGGGAGTATTACGTAATTATTGGATCACATGATAAATTTTGAGTCGGAAAATAAATTTTGATTCACGAGATAATTGTTGAGTCCTGGTTCTGTTGTACGAGTCTGCACCGGGCTTATATATGTAACCGATAACGAAATCCTTTTTTTGCTAAGTCAAATTTTATAAAGCAAAAAGCATATAAATACAGTTTATATGATAAAAAAAAAAAAAGGAACAAAAAACTAGAAGAGCAAACAATGCTCAAAAGAACAAAACTACTTAAATCGATAATAAAAGGTGTCAGGACACTCCACAGCCGGTAAAGATGGCAATCTCCCATTGTGATATTCATTCTCATCCTCTGCTAGCACACAAGCCTTCTTAGCCAAGAAGTCAGCTGAAAAATTAACTTCACGTAAAGCATGCTTATATCGTATACTCTCATAAAAAGAGCAAGCCACTATCTATCTTTGCTTTATATTCCAAGGAATTTCTCTACTCTTCAATGCATGGATTGTACTTTCTGAATCAGAATTAACACAAATATTCTTGAAAGCCCAATATCTTGCCCATTCAAGACCAAGAATCACCACATATAGTTCTGCAAAATAGTTAGTCTGCCAACCTAACCCTGCACTGAAAGAGTCCAGCACAACACAATCTCTGCCTCTAGCAATAACATCAGCACCATCTTGGCCTGGATTCCCTCTTGCAGCACCGTCATAATAAATAAGTAATTCTCCATTCCTCATGGGATACCAAGTGCACTATAAAGGACTAAAATTCATAACCTTCATGAATCTCACTCTAAACAAGTTCAGAATGTTCAAATCGTAAAAAATATTATGCATATGACTCTTCAATCTGACAGAATTGTCATGAATAGTCTGGTAAACCCTACCCTTAAAACCAAGCCAATCAAGCTTAGCATCATCAAACCATACCCTATTAAGGCTTTTCCAAAGCTCAGTCCTGATAGAAATATTAGCTAAGAACCACAACTTTTTAATGATTTTACTCTTGCCCTTAGCCTTCTTATAAGAATCAACAAAATTACATTCATCCTTGATACCAAAAATTCCTTCACACCAAGCCCAGATACGCCTAGCAAATCTACAGTACCAAGTTATATGATCTATGGACTCAGCACTATGCTTGCACAAACAATATCTATTTGCAAGAGACTTGCCCAATTTTGAGACCATCAAGTCTTGCGTAGGACAACATTCCTTTTTCCATATTTTCCAAAACTGAGCTGACAAGTTAGGATGCACACAATCCCTCCATATTAATTTAGCAACAGGTTCAGGTTCATATTTGTTTTGCAACAGCTCCTTAGTTGATTTTACTAATCCTTTCAAATTTTTAGTCAAAACTCTATAGTCCTCTCCACCAGCAATGATAGGCAAATCATAAATATCAACACCAACAACTTCAAAAATATATCGTACCTCAGTAGGAATGACCCAAGTACAAGTTCACAATAATGTCTGAAACTTTAGAAGGCAAATTAGTTATGCCCAGAGAAGTATAACCAAGTCTTCTATCTATCGAAAACTCCCCACACCAATTATCAAGAAACAAAAAAGTTTCCTTGCCATTACCAATCACACATTGAGTACTTCTCTCCACATCCATAAACCCACATAATTCCCAGAAAAACAGATGAGTTTAGCTTGTAATCAACAATATTTCTATTATTCTTGAAGTATTTTTCTTTAAGGAATCTAGCCCACAATTTATCAGACTCCCTAATATTCCACCACAACTTCATTAGCATTGCCCTGTTAACAACAGATAAACGCTTAAAACCCAAACCACCTTCATTACGAGGACAACACAGGCTATCAAAAGCAATTGTAAAATTCCTAGTAACTCTCTCACATTGCTCAATCATCTTCCTTGGCCACTTATAAACAACCATAGAGTGAATTACATAGCTAGATATGACTGAACGCACAAGGACAATCCTATCCTAAAAGGACAACATTGCACCCTTCCATCCTGCCAACTTATCTATAATCTTCGCAACTACAAAACGCACATGAATATGTCTCACAATTCCAGGTTTCAACTTAATACCCAAGTACCTATCCGGAAAATAAGCTCTCTCCATTCCAAGGAAATTGAAAATAACCCTACTAGACGAAGAAGAACCACCCTCATAATAAAAAAATTTATTCTTATAATTAACAGTCTGACCAGAAGCACGTTGGTAAATATCAAGCAAATCCTTAAGAGACTTCAAACTATGCAGGTTGCCCTTACAAAAGAGCAACACATGATCAGCAAAAAACATATGAGTAGGCGCAACTCCCTTAGTTTTGACCATAAAATCCATTTTCTTCCTAATAAAAAGCTTAATAATATTACGGCTTAACACATCTTCAATAAAAACAAAAATAAATGGAGGCAAAGGATCACCCTGCCTCAAACCCCTTGTGATGCTGCAAAAACCTTCAGGACTACCATTAACTAAAACCGAAATTCTAGCCAAATTAAGAATGTTTAGAATCCAAGCACACCAATTATCTGAGAAACCATATCTTTTGAAAACCTCAACGATAAAGTACAAATTAACTGTATCAAAAGCCTGAGAGATATCATGCTTCAAACAAACATTACCATACTTCCTATTCATGCCAATTTCATTCATAAGCTCAAAAGCTAAACTTATGTTCTCATGAATATTCCTCTCCTTCATAAAAGCAACCTGCTCCTCATAAACCAGCTTGCCTAAAACCAAACCAAGCCTTGTAGCCAAAATCTTACTAAAGATCTTAAAAAAGAAATTAGTAATACCAATAGGTCTATAGTCTTTCAAAGTGTCACAAACATTAGTTTTCAGAATCAAAACAATGAAACTAGAATTGATTCAACTTGGAATTTTCCTCATCTCCCAACAATTAATCACTGCTTTAACAAGATCATCACTAATAAATTCCCAACAATGTCTATAAAAAATACCTGAAAAGTCGTCAGGCCCAGGCGCACTTTCTGCTCCAGATCATACATTGCCTGTTTAATTTTTTCATAGCTAGTTATGGCATCCATAGATAAACTCTCTGCACAGGTAATGCATTCATGATCAAAATCAAATAACGCCTCATCAATATCAGAAGCTCCACCATTGAATTTGTTCTGGTAGTAATTAACAATGTAATCACTAATTTCATCCTGCAAAAACAAAGTCGAGTTAGCATCAATTTTAAGTTCTGAGATTGAGTTATGTCCTCTCTTCATTCGAATGTTGTTATGGAAAAATCTCGTGTTCTGATCTCCATCCTCCAACTGGATCATAGTCTAATAAGACATTATCAGCTTCCAAATTCAATTCAGCCTGTTTTAGCCTCACATGTATATTGCCAAACACATTTCTATTCCGCTCCTTCAAAGACTCTTTCAATCTTTTCAATTTATTAGTAAAGACAAAAGGCGCAACACCACACAAAGGCAATTATCATACTTCTCAAGCCAAGCATTATTCACAACAACACGATCCAACTTCGAAACTATTCTATGAATATCTTTCTGATAATTACTCCAAGTAAACTTCTTACCTAGAGTATTAGCTTCAACCAAACTATTATTATTTACCCATTCTCTAAAATCATTCATATAAACACCCAAAGGTGTAGCTCCACCTTTCTTCTCTTCTAAGCGCAAAATACAATTAAAGTCACCAATAACCATCCACGACTCAGAACTAGCATCCAATTATTGCCATAGTAACCTTCTACAATTCAAAATCACAGGCCTAACCAAAGTATCAGACCACGTGATCCAAAGATTACTCTTCACACTATATCAAAATTTCTAATAACATCGAGATTATAACCATTAAGCTTCGAACTTCTAATAAATCTCTCAGTGCAATGAACTAAAGGCTCAACCAGTTTAGTCCATACCGGCCGGTACAGCCGATATTTCGCCGGTTTTACCGGTAGCGTGCATCAACCGAAACGAAACACATCATACCGGCGGTACGGTATTTGACCGAAAAAATCGGCCGATATGTACCAATACCAGTTTAACCCGATATTTCCGATATCCTCTACGATGAAATTTTTTGCTTCAAATCACCGGATCTAAGTATTTAATGGGTGAAATCAAACAAATAAGAAGAGGGTATTTGCTTCAAATCACCAGATCTAAGTATTTAATAGGTGAAATCAAACAAATAAGAAGAGGGTACTTATCGATCTCCTCTGTGATGAAAAATTATCAGAAAAAAGCTAAACCAGATCATACTCTTTAACAAGCTCTGCGAGTTTTAATGGGTAAATTCCCAAATCAAACAAAAATTTAAATAAACTAAATGGGTTTGTAAGACTCCATTTGTTAATAGCAAATCCACAACTTATCCCGATTTTGGGTCAGAATTTTAAAATAAAAAATTAAAGTTTTACTGAAGAACAAGACCTAGTTTTCATGGGAAATCCTTTTAAATTTTTTGACTTAAAACTATCGGACTTGAATGTTTAAGAACAATATAAAGAGAAAAGAAGATGATTCATCCTTTTTGAACTAATCATGGTGACGAATCTTCGGTTATCTCCATCGATACAGCAGTAACATTTTTTTTTCCCCTACTTGTTAGCTAGAAGCTATTTGTTGTCTGAGAACTCATAAGTTACGCTGAAGTTCCTCATTTACCCTTAGAACTTAAAGATCCAGTAAGATCTATTACTTTGACGTAGCCCATCTTACTGACGTTATCTTAAAACTTTGTAATAGATAGGATAACCACTAAATGTCCCTGTTTCTAACGCCATAATGTAGTCGTAGGAAATCTCACATCTACATCTTAAGTTTAATCCTAAGTAAAGAACTATCATTCACCAGTACAAACAAAGAATAAAGAGCATAAATGTAATGTACTCATGGAAAATATAGTTGTAGGAAATCCCACATTTATACCCAAATGTAATGTACTATGGATCTATATATTTTGGGTGAGTACTAGTTTTCTTTCTAAACTTTGTGAAAAAACGTTTCTTATAACGTGTTAAAATATATTTATAGCTATAAAATATAAACTAGTATTTTTTTCATATAATTATAGGTATAAAAGATATGGACTGATATTTCGCCGATATTTGAAACCGAAATTTCCCCGGTACAAAGGCGTACCAGTGTATCGCTCTCGACCGATACGAACCGAAATCCGGTATGGACTACATTGGGTTCAACTACACAAATAACCTCGGATTTATGCTCACAAACTAATTCCCCTAACTTAGCATTATCACCATCCTTTGCTAGACCCTGTGCATTCCAATAAAACACACGCATTAATTACCTAGCGGTTTTGAGGGCTACACAAAAGAAATTTGGGGCGACTTATTTTATACTCATCCAAGGATAAAGGATAAGGGGTGTCTTAAAATGGTAAAAATACTAAGTTACCTTTACTAATTTAATTTACTTTTCTACCATTTAGATATTAAACAAGTTTTTTTCTATTTAGTATTTTTTATAATATTTTTTATTTAAAATTGATTAAATTAGTTAAATTATAACTAATTAATTAATTTTTAAAAATAATATTCTTTTTTCAAAAAAAAAAGATCATTTTTTTTTACTTTTTTTTGATAACTTTTTATTAAATTAATTAAATTTTTTGTTAAAAAAAACTAAAATAAATAATCGGTAGATAACTTATTCTTCGAAACTACCATTATGGTAGTAGAAAAATTCAAAAAATTTAAAGTTTGAGAAAATTTATTTCTGGTGCTACTTTCAAAATCGGTAGATAATAAATTTGTTGAAGCTACCGATTATGAAAGTAGAAAAATTTGAAAATTTTAAAGTTTGGAAAAATTTATTTCTGGGGCTACTTTCATAATCGGTAGATAACTAATTTGCCGAAACTACCGATTGATATGCTGCCCCAAATTTAAAATTGAAAAAATTATCAAATTTCCAACATTTTTAACAAGTATACTCGGTAGTCTAGGAATTTTTTTTAACTATCGATTGTATATGTTGCCCCAAATTCAAAATGTAAAAATTATCAAATTTCCAACATATACAATCGGCAGTCTAAGAAATTTTTTTAACTACCGATTGTATATGTTGCCCCAAATTCAAAATTCAAAAAATTATCAAATTTCCAACATTTTCAATATATACAATCGGTAGTCTAAGATTTTTTTTTAACTACCGATTATATAAGTTGCCCCAAATTCAAAATTGAAAAAATTATCAAATTTCCAACATTTTCAACATATACAAACGGTAGTCTAAGAAATTTTTTTAACTACTGATTGTGTATATTGCCTCAAATTCAAAATTAAAAAAATTTATCAAATTTCTAACATTTTCAACATATACAATCGGTAGTCTAAGAAAATTTTTTAACTACTGATTGTATATGTTACCCCAAATTCAAAATGTAAAAATTATCAAATTTTCAACATTTTCAACATATACAATCGGCAGTCTAAATTTTTTTTAACTACCAATTGTATATGTTGCCCCAAATTTAAAATTGAAAAAATTATCAAAATTCCAACATTTCCAACATATACAATCGGTAGTCTAAGAATTTGTTTTAACTACCGATTGTATATGTTACCCCAAATTTAAAATATAAAAATTATCAAATTTCAAATATTTTCAACATATACAATCGGTATTCTAAGAAATTTTTTTAACTACCGATGTTATATGTTGCCCCAAATTCAAAATTGAAAAAATTATCAAATTTCCAACATATACAATCGGTAGTCTAAGAAATTCTTTTAACTACCGATTGTGTATGGTGTCCCAATTCAAAATTGAAAAAATTATCAAATTTCAAACATTTTCAACAATATTATCAAAGTGAAAAAATTCATAGTCGGTAGATAACTAATTTTCCGAAACTACCGATTATGATAGTAGAAAAATTCCATTTGGGGTTTATTGAATAATCGGTAGTAATCGAAATTGTCAAAACTACCGGACATGGTCTTCTTCTACTAATGAGACCTCAGGATTTAGTCCGAGCTCTTTGGCAGATTCTCACGCGTTACGCACCCGTTCGGCTACCTGGATTAAAGACTCTTCCAGGCTCTCAAAGGAATGCATTGGTAACGGCTCCGCTCCGTCCCTAAGTCTCCTACTGACGAAGTCAAGAAACCGAACTTTTGACTAACGCCTTACCTTCAATCGAACTTCGAAGCGGCACCTCTGAAAATACAATGATTTTAATAAAAAAATATAAAAAAAAGCAAAAAAAATAATTTTTTTTAAAGTAATTAATTAATTATTATAATTTAACTAATTTAACAACTAATACAACTAATTAACATTAATTAAACTAGATAGATAAGGGGTTTTTAAAATTACTTCAAAATATTCCTACTTTATTTTGTTATGTAGCCCCAAATTTCTTTTTAGTAGCCCTCAAAAACCTTAGGATTAATTACCTCTTCTTTTTGGAGAGCTTGCTGAACTCCGTTTCTTTTTTGCTGGCTTATCTTTAGCCTTAGTAGCCTCATCCGCTTCTTTCAAAATATCATCAGCTTCCTTCTTAGCTCTTTCCTATCGGGTGATGATAGACAATATAGTAATGCGGCAACCCATAGTTTCAAGTTTCAAGTATATTCGATAATAGCGGTATGATATGGATATAAGAGCGTCCACAGTGGCTGGAAGGAAACACAGACCAAAGATTTAATATAGTCGATGGTCCAGAAAATCCAGCCACAGCGGGACGATCATATCTACTCTTTGGTCCAGAAAATCCACTGTTCAGGACTAAGTTTAGTCATTTATCTAGACTAAACCCATTATAGTTGAGCGGTCGTGTAGGTAACCGTATAATTCTAAGCGGGCGTGTAGTTAATCGTTTGATGGCAGGCGTTCTCCTAGCGTACCGCTTGAAAACACGGGCGTTAACCAAATCTCCGCCTGATGAAACGTTCACCTAAGATAACGCCTGATGAAGTGTGCGTCTAGGATCACGCCCACCAACATGCGGTAACCAAATCACCGCCCCATTCAAACGATATGCTAGAGATACGCCCGAGTGTGGGCGGCACCCTAGACGTCCGCCTACGATTTACTCCTATAAAGTTAGTATTAGTGAAGTTTATAAGAGGCATCCTAAACGTCCGCTTGAATTCAGACTAAAGTTAGTATAAGTAATGTGGAGATATTACTAATACTAGTAAAGTTATTAAACAGACTAAAGTTAGTAACTTAATCTAAAGTTAGTGTTAGTAAAGTTAAACAATAGATTAAAAAAACTAATGTGGAGATAACAAACACATTAAACAGGCTAATGTGGCGATGATCTAGACGTCTGCCTGGTAAGAGGGGCGATTATCCAAACGTCTGCTTGATAAACCAGGCGTTATGCTAAGCGTCCGTCCGTCTCACCACTCACAGTACCAGCTGTTCGTGTGAGATATTTTTCGCGAGGTATGCTGTGAGTCCGCCCCATCGGGCATTCGTCCAGTACAACGCCCGTCTCTGGGGCGTACGCTTAGATGTCCGGCTATCATCAGGCGGTTGTTCTGCGTTACGCCTGCCATCAAGCGTTGCTCCACTAATCCGCCCAGCTCAAGCGTATTCCTAGACGTACGCCCGTGTCAAGAGACGGTACTCTAAACAACCGCCAACAACAGGAGCTACTTTAGTCGTCCGCCCGATCATTTATAGTCGGGTAACCGTTGTTTTTGGGCCGGACCAAAGAGTAAAAAATTTACTCTTTACTCTTTGGTTTTGATCCAGCCATTGTGGATGTTCTAAACAACGTCAACACCAAGAGACAACAGATCAAACAACTAGGTGAGGAAAATGACGATTTGGAATATTCATGACTGAGGTTAGGGGTGTCAACGGGACCGGTTCCTTCCGGGTACTAATGGACCCGGAACCGGACCCTATTAAAAAAAGTCGGGTCCGGTTCCTAATTTAGTGGACCCGGAACTGAATCCGATTAAAAGTATGGGTATTTAATGGGTCCGGATATTTAACGGGTCTTCTAAAATCAACAATAATTTTTTTTAATTCTTTATATTGGCTTGAAACGAATAATTTTTCATATAAAGTTATTGTTACATGTATGTAAATGTTCTAATTAAAGATTAAATCTAAGAAAAAAATTAAAAAATGAAAAAAAAATCCTTATAAAATTAGACGAAGTCTTAGAATTTTAAGTAAAATTAACAAACAAATGACAAATATCCGCGGATACCCCCGAGGATACCCACTGGGTAATACCCGTTAGGACTCGTTAAGATTTCGGATCCAATCGAATCTACCCCTCGGGTATTAAAACTACTAATGGACCTAATATGAGGATCCGGACCCGGATCTGATTCACCCGGGTCCGATTCGATTCCGGATAATCGGGTACCCATTGACAATCCTAACTCAGGTTGTATACCATCCACGTGACACAATCCCGGTGGATTATATAAAGCAAAATTGTTGTTGGAGTTTAGTAGGCAGTGCAGTCAGTATCCCTGACTATGACTCGGACCATGTGAATGCCATTTCCAGTGCCTCCTTTTATGGTCCCACGTACACCTAAAACTGAAATCACCCATTTTTGTAAACGACGACGGTAGTATAGAATCTTTATTTCTGTCTTCCTTTCAATCTCAAATCCCAACCTAATTAAGAGACTAGACTAGCAATAATTCACATATTCAATTAAGATTTGTGAAATCAGTTGATATATTTTCAACATTTAATTTCCCTGCATGATTCTAAAACATATCAGGTACTCGGATAAGATATTTTTATCATTGTATGTACCTACCGCCCAAGTTCTGGTCGCCGCACTTATTCTTTGTTTTTAAAGCGGAACACTAAAGGTGGACTAAAAAGAGGGTTTTAAAGGTGAACCAATGAATACAAATGAATCTAACCGTTCATGGTTCTCTTAAAAAACCCATCCCTCTTAATCCTGTGGTGGTAGAGTATTGGTCTACTTTTAGTCCTCCAAATTAATCCACCTCCAGGAATATCGTTTTTAAAGTTTAAACTTTAAACACAAAACAGGCTTGATTGCAGTTAATGGTGTTTGTCACCTTCTCGTCACATCGAAGAGCCACTTTTGCCATGTAGATCCCCAATCGTCACTCTTTTAATTTTATCCTTTTTTAGCTAGCCTACCATCGTGTCTTTAATTTTCGAGATAATCACCAAATCTACATCCTAATCCAAAGTACACTCCTGCTGTTCCACTCTTCGTAGGAAAAGAGCCTATGGCAATAAATTAAACTTAATGACTATTAATTAATTATAATCGAACTGGTAAATGCTTGTTTAAGACTTTTAAGTAACCCATCAAAAATTACAGTACCGCGCATCTAACTGATAAGCACAAAGTAACAGGACTTTGAAAAAGCCTATGATATTGGAAGTAAAGCCATTGGTTGATTTGGATGTTAGGATAGAAACCCATTTGCTGCTTCTATTCAAGAATGCAATAATATTTATTTCATGTGGATAAGAGTGGATGGGGCAAGCATGGGTCCAATAAGAATGCGAAGAAAAAGAAAAGAACGGTTGCTTGCTCTCAAGGTGGTATTACATAACAAAACTAGCCCGACAATTTTCAATCGGTTCAGTTTAGAATTTTCTTGGCTTACCAAAGTGTCTAGGAACAATTTTTTAAACAAAAAATATTTTTACATTATGAAATATAAATAAATAATTTTAGATAAATTACAAATGGTACTTTATTACAAAAATTATAAAGATCGGTTGGATATCTATTTCTTAGTACGGTGATTGTTCTAGAATGATGTAAGTAACATGAAACCAAATAATTTTATTAGCCTATGGTACTTTTCCTTCTTTATTTTTCTTAAAAAAGCACGTACGAACCTTTTCTTTTTCGAAAGATAAGTAAGATTATATACATTAGGTATTGATATACTTTATTCGTTTCTATAAAAGTGTTACTATCACTTTTTCAGTTTGACCTATTTTTAGATTAAAATGAAAAAATGATAATAATATCTTTGTAGAAACAGAGAGAGTATCAAAGATGAAAAACATAATAAAATAAAATATAAATATTTTATATCATAATTATAAATAAAATATAATTTATATATATCAAAAAATATAGATTTTATCAAATGATTAAATGAAAGACTATTTATTTATTTTCTTAAACTTTTCCTAAAACACTTCCATAACTTTTTTTAAAATCCTCACATAACGGTATGTTATTTTTTTACTAGAAACACATAAACACTAAAAACAACTTCCAACTAAAACATCACCATATAATTTTGTATTTATAAAATTGTTTGACAATATATTTTTGAAGGAAAGAATTTTTGTAAGTATTTTAACAAGTACCATTAATTATGCACCATTTGTAAAAAGATTTGGTAGATATTTGTGTAATGCTGTTAACATTTTTTTTCTTCAAACTTATACCCTTATTTGTAGCACTATAATAAAACTCAGAAATCACATCTTTCAAACTATGTGACAATATTTGTAAATTTATTACATTAGTGAAAACGTTTTCAAAGGACCACTTAACAAGTATAATATTTACTCTCAAATTATATAATTTTTTATTTTATTTAACAGAGCTAATCACACAATTAAAAATGATCGTTTTAGTTATATTTATCATATATCAAAACCAATATCTCTGGTTTTGGACAAAAATAATATTTTGTAAAACTAATTAGAGATCGAAAGCGCACTTCATATAAAAAATCCGAGCAATAAAAAAAGTTTTATTTTAGGAAAAGTGTGCAACTCCCTCTTTGTGTAGGGTTAGTAATATTAGAAAATCGTCCGATCTACTTCATCTTCAACCTTATTTCATTTTCTCGTAATTTACTTTTTTCGAGTCTTCTCCAATCTATTTAGGTTTTTTTCCGGATCAAAATTATTTTTTATATATATGTACATAGTAGTATAGTTTTTTCTATATATTATGTATTAAAATAAAATCAGATAACAACGATTTGTATTCTCTTACATTCTTTGAGAATATATTATAATTTTTTTGGTGGCGCTTCATTGTTATTGAGCATGTTACAAACGCAATCTGCTTTCAACAACGTATTGGTCAATTCATCAGATAAGGCCAACAAATATCGAAGTCGATCGGAGTAATTCGGGCATATCTTTCTTTTTTATGGAAGCATCTAAATCTACGACGAACATCAACTACATTGTTTTGAAACCACTGATAAAAAAAAGGTTACAAATCATTAAATTCCTAGTCGGATTATGGATATTTAGTAATTTTTTCATTGGACGACCGAAGAGAGTCTTTGTATATGCTTATATTGGAGGTAAAAATACAAATACTTTTTGCGACTATTTCAATCTCGCCTTTTTCTAATATCTCCAAATATAAACCACATTATTCAAATTGAAGCGAAAATAATAAAATTAAATACTTAATTTACTGTTTAGCTCCAAATTTATTCTCAAACTTGATGTGGTTTAAAGGATAATAATAAAAAGAAGAGTTGTCGTAGTTGTAATAAGTCCTGGAAGTACACAAAAAGTTTTTAACAACTATTTCAATTTCTTAATTTTTTAAAATCCTTCGATTCAACTTAAATTTCTTAATTTGGAACCAAAATCTTTCAATTACACTATATATTAACTATAATTTACTCAAAATTGATTATAATAGCTTTAATAACTAATAAATTTGAAGAAATTGAAAAATAATTATAAAAATTACAATCTTCGATCGGCTCTCCACCATGTGCATGCATCTATTATAAGCAATTGCATATTATAAAATTACGCCGTATTAGCCTTTTCTATCGGAAAAAAAAAAGTAAAATAAAAAAGATCGAAAACCCCTAGGGCCTTCACTGATATAAAATTTGGTAACTCCCCGGCAGCCACTTAGCAGCTTTGAAAAAGACACGGTTATACAATCTCATACCTGATCCAGACGGTAGGATCTATGTCTTAGGGCGTGTTTGATATGATTTTTAAAAACAGTTTTTAAAAATCATTTTCTAGTGTTTTTAAAACATACTCTTTTTTCTTATTTTTGTTTTCTAATAAATTTTAAAAACTTATTTGGTAGGGCAGTTTTTAAAAACATATTTTTTAAAACTTAGTTATAAGTTAAAATTGATAATTCAAAATTTAGTTATAAGCTTTTTTCAAAACAATTCAAAATTAGTTATAAGCTTGCACAAATACTTCACACATTACAACAAGTTTATATTTGTACAAGCTAAGCGCGTTGGTGGTGATGTCGATGTTGATGATAAAGCCACATTGTCCCTGCTATGTCATCTCTAACATTGTTCATCAACTCAATATTCGCCGCATTTACAAACCTTTTGAAGAACACTAAGGAAGAGCAAAATCATGTTTTCATTCTGTAAATAAACATAAGAAAAAGATAACTGAATCAACACCAGTGGCATGATCCCCTCATGTTGGGTCACTAATCACAAGCTTCCTTTAGCAACGTAACTCACCCTCGGCACATAGGAAGCGAAAAAACATGCAAGTAAAGCAATTAGTGGGGAACTTTAATCAAAGAAAAACCAAGCAACTAACCTTTATTACAGAGTTAACTTTGACGTCAAAGTTTCCATCAACAAGCATATCAAGTAAAGCATTTAAAAGTCCTTCACTGGGACGCCACTGACAAAAATCCAGCAGCAAACTCTGTAGTGTCTGGTAACCCTGACCAACCAGAGCTCTAAACGCCCCCTGAATTAATAGAAAAAAGAACAGAGCTTACACACATATCATTGATCAAACACCAAGCGTAGAAAAATTATAAGCTGAGCAAAATTTATGAGGAACCTAAATTACTGTAAGGGGCAGTGCATTCACCACCTGGGAGATAAATGTATAAAAATATTGCATAAGTAGTTCCTGTGATTTGATGGTGCTATACATTAAGATCAAAGTGTTCCATCCAAATAAATTTGATTTCATAAAACAACAGGGGAAATACAACACCTAGATAATAACCTTAGGGTTAAAACGTAGCTAGGATATTGGTTAGTGAATCCAAAAACAATTGGCTAATGTGAAAGCAAGGTATAAATAAAGCATATGGACAATATTCTTGCAAGGATAAATATCGAGGTACCTTAGAAGTGTTGTTGTTTTTGACCAAACAGGTCAGTGTTTCGAGGACATTCAAAACCAGTTGTTCTCCTATTTCCTCTTATAGATTGCCATTTAATAAGAAGAAAATATGAAGAAAACATTCCCCGTCGTGAAACAAAGCCTGGTAGTACTGCAGAAAAACAAATTCATGACATCAAATGATTTAGTTAGGTCCTTTTAATCAAAAACTGAATTGGTATGTGATTGTACAAGTTGTATAAGAGGTGAACATTTGCTGAGTTAGAACAAATAAAAGACGGATCTCATTAGAAATTATACCGATTGATTACTCAGAAGCATATATCTCACACCATTTAATATATCTATCGCTAACTCTGCAAATTCTTTTTCCCGTTCTTTTATAAAAGTAAATGTTTCCAAATATTTGGAGCATAAACGCAACTTTACCATCTGATCCTCCTCGGAAGAAGGAGGTAGCTGCAAAACAGTGTAAAAAAGGAGGGAAACTTACTTACATTTAACTTTTACATAAAAAGAAAAGAAGAAACATTTGAAAAGGGGTAAACCTGTACCTTCATTAGGTCAAGAATATGTGACACCGCTAGCTTCTGCAAACCTTTCTCCCATAAAAAATCAAATAAACAATCAATACATGAGGGGGTATGCAAAACCAATGTTTTTGTATCTTCTGCCATAGAATGAAATGCAGTGTAAAGCTCTAAGGTTGCATCCATGCTTTTGAGCCAAGTTCGAGATACTTCTGAGGAACTAGTTGCTTTAGCGGACTCGCTGACATCAGAAGAGCTAAAATTCACAGGCCTTTTAAATTCACGGGATTGAACACAATCAACTTTTAGCACCCGAGAAATTGCGTCAAGAGTCTTAAAAGAAGCAATAGTTTGTTCAACTGTGAGCTGTAATATACGATGCAGACTCTTCGCGAGATCCCTGGAAAGCTCAGTAATACATGCAGATTTCTCAAGGGCATCCAAAAAAATGGAACACTCCGACTGCTAAAACAAAAGCGTAACTGTGTAAGTATGAAATCATGCCAATCATGTTCAACAGAATCCAGATGAGTGCCTTAGATGAGAGGTCAAGGGAGGTTTGTTCCACCAACTTGTATGAACACGTTAAATACCAAGGTTATGTTCATCTTTCAAAAAACGAAAGTTTGTTGCCAAATGATGCTCTACTGTCGAGCAATAGAAACATACTTTGTAACATAACTCGTACCAAAGCCTAAAAAGGAGATGAGCTAACTCTAAATTCATATGCTTGAACCGGCCAATAGAAAATATTATACAGAACCATGAACAAGTCATACTGACAACAAAGAAAATTATATGGCACAAATAAGGTCACGAAGATGTTAAACTTCAGCCCCGTGATGTGATTTTATATAGTGGTAAAATAGATTCGATTCTCAGACTTGTGAAGATAATGATATTAGAAAATAATAGACTAATCTAATTAAATAAAACAAATCAAAATAAACTAGAGATGATTTTATCAAAGATGGAGAAAACCAGGAATCAGGACTCAGTTATTTCCAACAAATTATGTGATTAATCATGTAATTCTTTTTAAATAAGTTAAGCTCAAATATTGCCAAAATATGATTTTATGTAAACAAGCAGAGGTAAATCACAAGCATGGGACATCAGAGGTTGTCAACCCAGCATGACCCATCAAACAAAAACACCACTACTGAATGAAAACCGTTTTTCTATTTCAAATCTATACAATTTAATAAGTAAAGAATTATAAGGAAATTAAATTAAATTAGACTTACCACATAATATTGAGGGAAAAACCTCCTCCATCATCCCAGTAAATGTACTTAGCTCATGGTGAAGAAAACTTGCTCAAAAGATCTTTTCATTGCTCCAAAAAGTGTTTACAAAGGTGAAATAGATGTGACACAGCTGATTTGATACGCGTATATGCGTTACAGAAGATGGTTCAGCCGTTACAAAAGAAAATAAGCAATAGGAAAGAAGAAGGAAGACGAAACAGGAACAGCAACACTTATAAGTGTTGCAGGATCGTCTTCTCCGTTGAGCAACAGCAGGAACAGTCGCCGGAACTTCGCTGTTTGCTTCCGGCGATGATTTTTGAGCTCCTCCCCTCCTTTTTCTTGGCTTCTCTTAATATATATAGGGTGTAGGAACCCTAGGGAGTCTTCCAAACCTAATATAACTCTTAATACATATCCAAAAACTCTCACAAATCCGATTCCAAGCCGGAAACCAATTTCCCGTCCAAGTTCACGATTGTGCAATATTCGTAAATCCCTCCAATTTGAAGTGTTTGAGTTGGTCTTGGACTCTTGTAGTCTTTTGGGTCAAATAGAATCACAAATATCCCAAAAAACACGTAAATCATGTTGACAGAACTTCCTCCTCGAGATGAGTTTCATTCCCGCCAAATTCAGATTTTTGAAATGTAAAGGGGGTGCCCCCAATCCAAAATGTGGGTGCCTTTAACACTTTTCGAGCCAATTTTTCCGCAAATGTTTATTTCTCAAAAATACCTACAAAGACATAAAAAGACATAATAAGTGTAAAATCGAGTACTATCGAAGCAGATATTCGGGCGCAATATAGACACAAAAATGTTATACAGAACCATGAACAAGTCATACTGACAACAAAGAAAATTATATGGCACAGATAAGGTCACGAAGATGTTAAACTTCAGCCCCGTGCTTCAAGCACATTTCTTTCCCCTCTCCCAGATATTAAAATGCATTATGCGATACATTTTTCTTTTAAGAGGCGATGTGGCACCTAGAGGTTTACATCTCCAACTTAACCAGAAATACAAGAGCTTATCTACAAGGAAACATGATCTCTTTTGGGTTTCAAGATAAATCTTGCAAGGTAAAATTTTACCGTGCACTAAGCAGATTTTGTCTTCTAGCCCCCTAAAAGTGTTGTTCTTAAAGAACTTTACTTTTTATTTAATATTTGAAAAGCTCATCAAGTATTGATACTACAAAACATATGTCATATCTTCCTTGTTTGCAGCTGGATTTGGGAAACTTCCAGCAGCATCAATGGAAGATTGAGGTTCAATGTAGGGATATGCATTCATCTCTAAGGCGCAAGAAAATAAGCCAAAGAGTCAAATTTCAGCCCCATTGTTTAAGCACATATCACTTTTCTATGTGTTCTACAAGCCGAATCTCCCTTGTTTACTAGTGCTACCCCAATTGGTATTCAACATGAGCAAATCAATATAAAATCTAAATGACGAAAAATTCAACTTAGCAAGTAGCTGGAAATCACAAGTGTTACAGTAGCCTAATACAACCAGAGAAAAACTACTATCATGTAGTCAATATTTATGTTGTAGTCACACACAATGATAAACAGAAGAAGCATATTCCTATAACGTAATTCAGAGTGCTCTTTTCTTGTTTTATAAATAAAACCTTACGCAGAATATAAGGCAGTGATTAGTTTATTCTAACTACCCCACGTTGCAGATTAGTAGTGCTACCAAAAATTATTGGTACTAGATTCAATCAAATCACAATTAGCAAAAAATGTAGACACCCAAAAATTCAACAGAAAGACAATAAGGTATAAACCCACCCTAACAAAAATGCAACAATATCTTGGACTTGAGATAATCCATAGTGTTTCCTCAATCTAAGTCATCTCTACTAGTCCTGTCGTTTGAACTTTCAGCAAAACAGTTAGAGCACAATTGTGTAGGTAATCGTTGTCTTTATGTTCTATAATGCTACTTACATTACAACTTTCACAAGTACTTCTATAACCTTTCAAAGCAACCAAAGATAGAATTCTATATCACATTTGACAGGACTTCAGTACAGAAAGATACATGAGTGTGCACATTCACCATAAATGAATAACTTGCATAGTTAAAAATAAAAAAATACCTCCTGAAGTGCTTGTAAAGCTTCCGCTTGCCAACGAGAAACTTCTTTGCTAAAATTATTAGTGATCTCTTTCACCTAAGACAAACGTACAATAGAAAACAAATCAATAAAAAAAAAAGAACAAACCAAAACACAGAACACTAACTAACCAAGTAAAACCCAACAGGTAATACACACATTTCTAGGTCTGATTCTACTCAAACTGAACCAAATCTTTCATTCGAGCATTTAAACAAACACCTACAAAACAATCTTAGTAAAATCAAAAATTTAGAACTAAAATAAAAGAAATTCGAAATTTCTTACTTAAAATTCTAATAAAAGGGGCTGCAGGTAACAAAAGATCGGTACTCTTTTGAAACTTCCTGATCTCTCTAAGTGCTTTTGTTCCTGGCTTATGTCTATACGGCCTCCTCTCAGCCGCTTGCAACAACAACAACAACATCAACATACACACACCAAAAAAAAAAACCCCTAAAATAGAACTTGAATCTTACAGAAAAACATAGAGAGAGATAGTACCGCATCAGAATTTGAACTAATTACCTGAAATATACCGTGAAAAATGAGTTCCACAAAAATGCGAAAACGAGCCTCTGAAAGAGAGGAGGAAAAAATAACCCAATAAAAATGATGATTTATTGTTTTCATTTTTTTCGTTTTTTAAAACAGAAAACATGTAAAAAATGTTTCCAGAAAACATATCAACCAAACAAGTTTTTTACTCTTTTATGTTTTTAGTGTTTTTAAAAACAGAAAATTGTTTTAAAAAACTATACCAAACACGGTCTTAATTTCCCGTATAGTTAGGAACACATCCTTTGGACGAGGGGCTGCAGTCCACCCTCCATTTTTCAAGGGAGATGCCTCGTAGCACAAAGTAATATCTATCACTATCTCCGTCCAAACTATAGAACCGGACATTTTATCAAATCCGGATCAGATTCAAAGCTCAGTCAAGAAAAAGAAAATATTGCTCCCTCTTCCAACCTGTAAATAATACAGTAACAAAAACCGAAAGATACCAAAGAATAAACCCACTTTAAAGTATGTAATTATGCCACGTAATATCCATGTGTACTACCTAAAAAGGATAACATATTCAAAACCACCACAATAAAATATGTTCCACGTGGATTTACAGTAAGTATTACATGGCAACATCTCCTTAGTTTGTAAGTGAATAATCTCTTGAAGAGAGAAGGAGAAAGAAGGAGCAAAATTCTTTTATTTTTTCTGGATATATTGGGTAATCCCGCCCTTCCCTGATCCCTTTTTCTTTTGTTTTGCTAATCTCTTTTTTTTCCTCTCGTGCAAAGGAGGGAGAAAATAAAAAAATAAAATCTTATTACTATAAATAAAACAGAAGCCAAAATACAAACACCTCCTCTCGGAATCAGAAATCTTATTTTCTCTCTCTTTTAATAAATCACGAGATCACCGTTTCTTCTCTTTTTCCTCTGGTTCGTTCGTGATTAACAATAATAACTTTGGTATTTGGTGTTTTTGTCTGTGTTTGGATTGATTATTGTTATTGTTATTGTTAGTTAATGGCAATGGATGATAATGAAAGTTGTAATAGCAGAACTGTAGATTCATCACCAATACATCCAAGACAACAAAGACAAAAACTAGAGGTTTATAATGAGGTTCTTCGTAGATTAAAAGATTCTAATAACGAAGAAGCTCTCACCCCTGGTTTTGAAGATGAACTTTGGTCTCATTTTCATCGTCTTCCTACTAGGTATAATTCCAATGGTTATTTTGTATTTTCGTCAATTTTCTTATTTATTCACTACTGTTTTATCTGTTTCTCATTTTTGGTTGCTTAGGATCTTACCAAATATTGTTAAATTGTTGTTATAACATCAGTTTTTAGGTTTTAGTTTGTGTTTTTAGAATAAATTTGTTGGTATTTTATGCTAATTGGCGGATTTATCTAAGTTCTTTTGTTTTATGATCTCTATTGCACAGAAGATTTTGATTGGTTTAGGGTTTTTGTTTTGTATTTTTTTTTCTAATTAAGAGTGGAAACATTTGATCAGAAAATTAGCGGATTTAATATTGTATTTTTGAGATTTTGATATGGATTTACGTTTTCGAGTATGGACTGAATTAGATATTATTTTAGAACGTTAAATTTGCAAGATTGCGAATATCGATAATCTAAGACTTTAGTTTTGTCTGATTAAAGTTGTACTTGTTTTTTGAATTAATTTAATAGGCACAATGTTATTCTCTGACCTTTTTAGGTATGCTCTCGATGTAAATGCGGAAAGGGCAGAAGATGTTCTCAAACACAAAAGATTACTTCAATTGGCTCATGACCCTGCAAATAGACCTGCATTTGATGTTCGCCTCGTGCAGGTAAGATACACTCTGGATTATTCCACATTTTATTGTACTATTATTGATTTTTGAGTTAGTATCTCGATGTTATTTGTCTAGTTATCAGATACAATTGTATGTTACCCGATGTCTTGTTGCATTTTCTTTGTAGTTTATAATGGAGAAATGTATCACATTATTGAGTTAGCACCTAAAGACCAGAGTAGAAGATGGTCAGTGATAAGTAATTGTAGCATGAGAAGTTGCTTTAATTCTCAAGGGTGCACAATTTGCACTGCCACTGCATTTTAGTTACTTCTTTGGTTCCACTTCTCTCATTACCAGTGAAAGTGCACAACTTTGTGAACTTAGACATGTTGTCACCCAAATCAGGAGTCCAAACTCTTGTGTGATCTTCAGTCGGGTAGTTATTGTGTACATGGCTTGTGCAAAGTTGCACATCATCATTTATGTAAAGATTATACTGTGTGCAAGTCTTTATGTCAATTTTGTCTAATGTAGCTATTTTAGATCAAAAAGTATATAATAACTCAAATAACTGTGCACAGCGGAAAGGCGTTTCTGGAATTTGCCTTATCCCCTCTATTTAGGGATGCTTTCTCAATTGCTTGCATTATATGTAGACCTGTACGCTTCTATACTTATCCTAGTATCTCTTCTGCAGGTTCCCGCTGCCTCTAATGGTTCAGATTATCCTCTTAGAGAAGGAGATGCTCAAAGTCCTATTTACTCTACCACACGAAGGTATATTTTTACTCGTGACAGTATCTTTGCAATTGCAATTACTTCTCTATGAATGAAATTTTGCCGCCCTCAAATATTAGATTACTGATGTACATTTTGTTTTCAGAGTTCATCCTCCACCTGCCTTTGGTTCGTCACCGAATCTTGAAGCTCTTGCTCTCGAAGCTGGAGGTTCAGATGACGATGATAGTGATAGCATTGAGAATGAGAGTGTACACTTCTCCAGGTACTTACAATTAAAAAATTGATTGATGTTTGAAGTTCTTAAAAATGTCAATTTTTTAACAATCATTAAGAGTTTTGTTTTTACGTTCATCACTCCCTAAAATCATTATTTTTACATGAAGAAGAAAAAAAAATTATGTTCACATTGGTACATCATACATGGATGTCTGGTTCTTCAGATTGGCCTGCAATATCTCTTCATAATTCATAAACTGTGAGCTCAGCTTGATGGTACTTTTTTTATTGTTTGGTATTCAACTGAAACAACACTATCCCGCTCTTTCCTTCTTTTGGTTGTTATCTGTGTTGGCGCATATTCAACTGTTCTTTGTATTGACGATTAATGAGTTTTAACATTCCAGACAGTTTCCTGTTTCATTGCTTTCATTAATCCATCCTTGGAGGGTTATCGCTTCTTTAGTTTCTGCGAATGAGTCAAGTTGTCTGAGAATCCGATAATAGTCGGTAAAAGTTGTAATGTTAGTGGTTCATTGAATAGGAAATACTTTCTCCAAGTCCTACGTGTTCATTCTTTTGGGTGCTTTAAGTGTCTACTTGTAAGTAACATGTTTACCGCCTACTTACAGAGAAGTGTATTTTCATTCTATAGGCATTTCTTAAACATGTGAGATAACCCATTATGTTTCTTGCTGCTAAATGTTTAATAAGACTAGGCTACAATTATTTGCTGGAAGTAGTGTTCTATCATGTGCAACTAATCAGTTTTTTCACATTATTGCACCTAGCTCATGACAAATTCATAATCTTGTAGGCCAATGCATGAAATCACATTCTCAACGGATGACAAGCCAAAACTTCTCAGTCAGGTATTTTCGTCACTGTGCTCTCTAGAGTTGCTTATCATTAACTTAGATGTATTACTAGTAATAGAAAATTGGAAATTTGTTGCCTAACTTTGCAATTTACAACACCCTCTTATTTTCTTGCTTTGAAGACTTTCTTTTGGTTCCAGATCTTGTTTGAGGATACTAGTCCGCTAGACAAATGTATCCAAAATACTGTTACGAGATTCTGGAACGGATGGAATTTATTCATTTATACCATACAGAAGTAAATGATTACCTTTTAGTGGTTGAGTTTTGTCTGTGATATCTGAAAGTGCATGTGTTGATAGGGATCAAAAATCCCTCGCGGAAACAATCAGTCTATAGCCTGGAGATTGTTGATGCCAAACTTATGCATGAACCTTCATACATGCATTTACCTTCGTAAAAAGTTTTGGTTTCTTTCATCATAGTTTTTCAACGCTACTAGCACAGCTTTGTGATGGATTTATCTTTTTTTTTCCCAGTTGACTTCGTTGCTTGCTGAAATTGGTCTGAACATCCAAGAGGCACATGCTTTTTCCACAAATGATGGATACTCCTTGGACGTCTTTGTGGTTGAGGGTTGGGAATATGAGGTATATTCTACTTACTCTGTCTGGGTATAAAATGCTTAACAAACCAATATACTAAGTGAACCAATCATCTAAGCAGCCATATGAATCACTTGTCTGTTCTCTGTTTTGTGTTAGCGATATAAGATTGCTAAGTGTTGTTTCTTTTTATAATACAGCTCATAATCTTATACTTCTATAGTGACATGATCCTGATTTAGTCAACTGCTTTTGCTCGCAGAGCAGAGAGGTCGTTGTTTTGGTTTGCATAATAGTTGTGTTAGGTTCCAGTGTCTAAGGTTGTCCGAGTGTTTATTGAGATGGTAACTGTCACCCTATGTTTTTGAATAAAAATTTGACATCCTTCGTTTAAATGTGTAGGAAACTGAGCATCTTAGGCAAGCCGTGAAGAAGGAAGTGTCAAAGTTTGAGGTGATTGTTATGTGCCTTTTTATGTACTTGTTTTGCTTACAGTTGTCCTTCATTCCTTCCAATTGGATGTGTAATCTTCTGCTCTTAAAGTCCTACTATGTGCACTGCAGAAAAAGTTTTGGTCCAAATCACAAGTTCATCCAGTGTCTTCTGTTGATAATCAAGAGCAGAGCGAGAGTGAACAAACTTCTGATCATGTAAAGATACCTACTGATGGGACAGATGTCTGGGAAATCGATGCAGCGCAGTTAAAATTTGAGAACAAAGTGGCATCTGGGTCATATGGGGACTTGTAAGTTAAATTTTCTCTCAAATCATTAGTTATTTTACTGCTGCTTAATTTTATTTTGAACCCCAACTGCATGATGTTTTTCAGGTATAAAGGCACATATTGTAGCCAGGAAGTAGCCATTAAAGTCCTAAAACCAGAGAGGGTAAATGTGGATATGCAGCAAGAGTTTGCACAAGAAGTGTATATTATGAGGTTTGTCAATATCTGTTGCAATATGTCAATCCAATCTGTTCCCATCACTCATCTGTTTTTAGGAATAGTTATGTAGTTAGATGTGAATCACTCAAATCTTCTCTGAGACAAAACCTTTTCAGTTTAAAGTATAAAATGTGTTAAGAGGTTACTTCTCATTATTTCCTATTAGGTTAACCATCAAAGCAAGGGCCAATTGGCAACTACAATAAGCAAAAACAAAGGAAGTAGTAGATCATGGTTGCCTGTAGGCCATCTCTGGGGATTTCTCTCCCTTCAGACCACACATTTGATAGTGAATGCACTTGTCCCCAGGTCATGCGAAGGCAAAACCTGGGAGTAACTTGAACCAGGATATCAGAAGGAGAGTGACAGGGTTGAGGTATATGATCCAGGTTCCATGACAATGACTAGAAACTTTGATCCTTTATAGTGATGTAACACTTAGTGTAACAGTAACATCATCATTAAGATCAAATATCTGGACTTGTTTTTGCTTAGCATTTAGATTCAACATGCCTGTACTTTTTTATCTCTGTGCCTCCTACCGGTGTTCTAATTCGTTTCCCTCTCTAGTAGACTAATTCAAGCAGGTCTGTGCATCTTTGGATAAAAATAAATAAATGTGTGTATTTTTTATTTTATTTTTGCTTTCACTATTAGTGTTCCAACTCTCTCTCCTCCATCTCTTATCTTTCAGGAAGGTTCGACACAAGAACGTAGTTCAATTCATTGGCGCTTGCACCAAGACTCCTAGCTTGTGCATCGTGACAGGCATGTAACTCATCCTTGAAATCTGTAGCAGAATCATATATTAATGTGAGAAATTGAGTATAATAGTCTTCTTTCTGCTCATTAACTTCTATCTGTTTGTCTCTGTGCAGAATTTATGTCTGGTGGAAGTGTGTACGATTTTCTGCACAAACACAAGGGTGTCTTTAAACTTCCATCTTTGCTCAAAGTTGCAATTGATGTTTCCAAGGGAATGAATTATTTGCATCAAAATAATATAATCCATAGGGATTTGAAGGCTGCCAATCTTCTTATGGATGAGAATGAGGTAAATGAGCCTTAACTCTTTAAGTGATAATAACCAGCTGGTAAACTTAAGTATGAATATGGATAGTACTTGTAAATTGACCTTGGTTAATCAAATGATCTTGTTCAATTTTTTGTTTGTCTAAAAACTTTTGCGTCAGGTTGTTAAGGTCGCTGATTTTGGAGTTGCTAGAGTGCAAGTTCAATCTGGAGTAATGACCGCAGAAACTGGAACATACCGTTGGATGGCTCCAGAGGTAGGAAGTTTGAAACGGTTCTCTTAATTATTGTATTTCTCATAGCACAGTTCCGTCATTTCACCTGCTACCAGTCGTTATAAATTGCTTCATGTTACTTGGGTAGTTTGTGGGGAAAGTTCTTTTAATAGAAGGGCAGGTCTTTCATTTTGTAAATTTTCTCATCGGTTACAGTTTTTCATTTAAGGTCATAGAACACAAGCCGTATGATCACAAAGCCGATGTCTTCAGTTTTGCAATTGTGCTGTGGGAGCTGCTAACTGGAAAGGTATACAACATTGAATTAACACAGTTGTGGAACTGTGTAGAACCTTCTGTTTTATATTTAATGCTCATAACATTATATTAATTGGGCTTAATTAACGTGTTATGTGATGACTTTTTCAGCTTCCATATGAATATTTGACCCCATTACAAGCAGCAGTCGGTGTGGTACAAAAGGTAACTTCTTATATTCTGTTCTTTTTCTTATCTAGTGTCAACTTCATTACAAATTTTAGGTTAGCACTTCATTTTTTGTTTATTTTTTCTCCCTTTTTTGATTTGGTGAAGTGCTGATTAGTCCTGATAATTGTATTGATGTGTTTTAGGGTCTTCGACCAACAATACCCAAGCAAACCCATCCAAAGCTTGCAGAATTGCTTGAGAAATGCTGGCAGCAAGATCCATCGTTAAGGCCCGACTTCTCTGAGATTATTGACATCTTGCGGCAAATTACCAAAGAGGTGCATAAGCTAACATGACCATATAGTATTTTCATTATTGTTATCATATTTTATAAGACTGTTCACCATTTTGGCTACTCAATATTTGTTCTGTTCGCAGGTCGTAGATGATGGAGAAGAACAACGAAAAAAGGAGAAACCGAACAGATTCCCCTTTCTTCGTAGGAATAGTCATCACCACTAAGTACAGAAGGGAAGAAGCCTAGTTGCAAGTTTATTTATATCTCGCTCTGATCCTTAGTCATCACATGGGCCACTTCCCCATCTGCTGCTCGATCGCTGCCTTGTACAGTAGTTTGTTTTTTCCGATCAACCCAACCCCGAGATGTAACTTCTTAGGACTTGCTAGTGTTCCTATTTTAACTTAGATCTTGCTAGTGTTCCTATTTTAACTTGCTAGTGCTCAATGCGTTTGATATTCCGGTAGTCAAGCGATGTTAAATTTTGTGGTTGGAAGGATTAGCCGCAACTTGCTGCAGAACCCATGTGGCCTGCAGTGGCATATTATTTCTTCTTTTTCCCTGTTAATAATTCTATTAAATGATCACATGAAAATTGTCTTTAAAATACATATTGGGAAGATATCTGGAAAAGAAAAAGAGAAATCTTCATTTTTTTTGTATTTTTCCATTGGCCGTCCTACTTGCACCTGCAACAGAACTTTGCAACTCCGATTAGACATTCCAAATGTTGGATCGTGTATGAGCTGGAAGGTGTAAGAAACAATTTGGAGGTATTGGTGGCTTTTTTCTCTAACCTGGAGAATTAATTGTACAAGTTGGCACTTATCTAACCAGTCTCTATATTTATCAAAAAACAAATCAGCCTAGAAACTTTACTTTTTGGGTGGGCTCAGATATATGAAGTTATGGACTACTCAAATAGAACCAGATGTCCAACAACGTTGATCACCATCATGAATAATATCAATGATAAAATTCAAATTTATTAATAGCAGTACTCATGATGTATTTGTACCAGTTACCGAGGGAAAAAAAAAATAAAAAAAATTGTACCAGTTACTCGGTTTCACTCGGCTGGGCGCCGTGTCCTGGAATAAAAAGAGAGAAAAAAATCCAGAAAAAAATTGCAGTGTAAGACTCGTACTGGAATCGTTTTTATTTTAATTTTTCAAAGAACGATTTTTAAAGACCCTCCGCTTTTTTAGGGACAATGATCACTTAGGCCAGTAACTGATCTAGTTACCCCTTATTTAAGTTAAATCTAAACTTAATTTAAAACTTTAATTGATAAATACAAACATAATTTTATCACCTAACTAATTTTTATTTCAAATTATTTTCTTCTCTCCTTCTTTCCCCTTTTTAATCCGGATTTTAGAGATTTGTACATTAGAAGGTACTTTTCGACTAAGCTATGTCTTCTTTATATATTTGTAATTGATAAACTGAGTAGTAATCATAAAAATTGAAGTTGCAGAGAGAAGTTCGGGTAGGAAATTTATGAAAAAACTCTAGTCGAACTAGCCAAATCTAATGGAAATGAAGAACATGAAGAACAATTCGGCTATTTCAGAAACAAAAATTCCTAGCCGAAGTTTTTGTAAATGCATGTTCGGCTATTTCGAAGAAAAAAATATTCCTAGCCGAACATTCTGTAAATGTATGTTTTGGTTCTATCTTAGGTTCGGGTAGGAACATGGTGGACTCGACATTCTCGAACGTAACTCTGTTAAAAACACTACATGAAAATTCAACTAGTTGTTCTCCAAGCCGGACCTAGTCTACACACCATAAAAAGGGGATGGTCGGCTACTTGTATTTTTGTTTTTTCTAGCTGAACTTAGTCTAGAACTCCATTAAAGAGGATGTTCGGATACTTGTACTTCTGTTTTCCCAGCCGAACCTATAACTACTTTGCCGATCTAACTTTTAAAAGTTTTCATATCCTCAAATCACTCATTACCGGATCGTTATGAAGATCAAAAATTGACATTCCTCTAAATTGTCTTTCGTATCACTCATTTTGAATACAAGAATCTCAAAACCTAATTTTTTTTTTTTCTAAAACTCTCCTTCTCATCCTTCTCTTTTAAATGATTCTTAATCTTAATTCTCTTACACTAATACTAACATAATTCATTTATCTTAACTAATTTAATTATTAATAATCGACTAAGAAAGGATATTTTAACCATTAGCTAAGGTATATAAATAAGGATTTTTATATATATTTTATAATGACCTAGTTTTAAATTTAGAAATGATCCTCTTAAAAATGGGCTGGTCCCTAAAAAGTCGTTCGTTTCTTTCAAAGGAAATACAGTTGGTTTTGGAACCTAGCTATTAATGGTCCAACTCACGAAGTCCAAGAGCTTACTAAAAATGGGCTTGAGGGGAGCAGACTGCAGAGACAGAGAAGCAGTAGTTTACTATTCTATTGAAGTCTTAAATCTAGTAGTCTTAAATTCTTAATAGACTGGCACCGAAAATGTTTCCCCCCACCCAAATTCTTCTTCTGAACCCTGTTTTTCGGCAAACAATATTTTTATTAGACATACAAACCGTTAAGGATATATAGGATGGTATATAAGGGGTGTCTGATAGGTGGGTCAATTACTAAGATATACCCTTTTAACTATTAAATTACTAAATTACCTTCTACTCTAAATTAACTTGTCACAAATCAGTTACCAAATTAACCCTATTAAAAAAATAAATTTACAAATCAGTTATACATTCAAGTCAAAACTAGTTTCTTTCCTTATTCTTCCTTTTTTCTAACCATAAAAAACCTCTCCCTCCAAAAATTCGATTTTCATCGTTGTTAATTAATCGTCGATTCGTGAACTTTAATCGTCGATTATACATAACTACAAACCTACAAGTTGGTTCATTCGAAGAATCCAACCGGCCGTGAGACATTAAAGAAATGAATTAAAGAAGAAAAAGAAAAAGATGAAATAGTTGATCCTCAAATTGAATCCGGAGAAGTAGGAGAAAGAAGAGAGGGAGAGAGAATATCAACATGTACATCTGAAGGTATTTCCCACAAACCCATCTCTTTTTTCTTTGCATGCAATTAATATTTAGGGTTTAAATTAAAAAAAAGTTAGGGTTTCTCAGCTTCAGTGTTGAGTTTTTTACTGAAAATACATGTATGGGTTCAATAGAACTATCAGCCGAACTTTTAAAGTTCTTCATTCTGAAATTGCCGAAGACCAGTTCAGATAAAGATTGAAATTTCAAAATCAGCCGAACAATTTATTGTGTTTACAAAATCTGATTAGTAAAAAGTTCGGTTAAAAATCCAAATTTCAGCCGAACAATTTACCGTGTTATGCAAAATTTGACTAGTGAATGTTCGGCTGAAAATTCAAAATATATCAGCCGAACAATTTACTTAGTTATGAAAAATATGAATATTAGATAGTTCGGCTGAAAATAATATTTTACAAAATCAGCCGAACAATTTAATGTGTCCTTTAAGTTCTCACAAGTATTAAGTTCGGCTGAAAATCCAAAAGCTCGGGACAACCGAACTTTGTGATTCTATGAACATTGCAATATTTGTTATAGTTTCTATTGAATATTAAACAATTCAATGTGTCCTTATAATTTTTCTTTAATTTTCCTATCAATTTTTTTTTGTCTGAGGTATTAATTAGTTTTTATACTTATTTAGGAACCTAAGTAAAGGTAAAAAAAGAAACATGGAGGTAACTCCTTCTTCTTATAAAACGCCCGAGCCACGAGGAGGCCGCATCAAAAAATCGGAAGACGATAAGACGGGAAATACTATTCTTATTCGTGAACCAAGGCATGAGATAGATAGACAACAAGACGAGTTGGAAGACACGGAAGATGATGTACTACAAGTAGGAGGAGGAGGAGGAGGAGGAAATGATGATGGTGACAGTGAACAAGAAG
Source organism: Papaver californicum (assembly GCA_023531435.1). Classification (NCBI taxonomy): domain Eukaryota; kingdom Viridiplantae; phylum Streptophyta; class Magnoliopsida; order Ranunculales; family Papaveraceae; genus Papaver; species Papaver californicum. The sequence continues at coordinate 3,242,498 of JAJJMC010022576.1, forward strand.
AAGGGAAAAAAAGGTCCTTGAACCAAAACATCAAGAGCCACAACAACAAAAAGGGAAAGAGAAGGCCATTTCTATAAAGCGGGATACGGGGGGTCACATTTCATATGAGAAAAATATAATAAAGCCTTGTAAGGAAGGCCTACCCCATGGATCCCCGAAAGATGAAGGAGAGGTCCTGATCGGTTACGTTGAGTCTTGAGCGAAGGGAATCTACGAGACTCCTGATCATCGGCATGCCACAAGGATTTTGAGACACGAAAGGGATGCTCCTTGAAATATGATATGAGAAGTTGACGAGGTGGTGGCCATAGTACAAGCATCGGGTTTATGGCCAGCTACTCACTGTGCACAAAGTGAATGTGATTCAATTACCGCGTCCTTGTTTTGTGAAAGATAATGTTTAGAGACCTATACCTTTCATTTCCCGCTCAACGAGATGACAATCACTCCCGATGATGTGAAGAACATTACTGGCCTCCAAGTTATCGAGAAAAACGTTGATGCCGACTACTATGCGATAAATTGGGACCAGCTCTATGTATTAGCTGAAGAAACTCTTGGTTGGAGTAAAAAGCGCGACAAAATTGGAGTACGCCCATGCAAAAAAAAAAGTGAATTATGTGGATCAAGACCTTGGCAACGGGGTGAAACCAAGAAAGTTGAAGCAGATCAATCTGGAAAATTTGAAGAGTTATTTTAAAAAGACAAGGGCGAGAGCTGCATATGGTTCCTTGGTGTTAGACACTGATATTATTAACCGAAATGTAAGGGCGTACTAGTTGTATACTCTCGGGAGAACTATGTTTCCCGACCTCAAAGGAAACAAGGTGAATGCTCAATATCTCCAACTTTTAAGGGATCTCCCGACCCTTAACGATTTCTCTTGGGGAACCACTGTCTTTGATTTCCTAATTAACAATCTTGCAACAACCTCTACATTAATGAGCACAAACACTTGAGGCAATTTCAGTATTCTTCAGGTAAATCTCTATGATATAAAAGTTTTTGGATAATCTAGAATAATTGGCGTATATTATGTATTATTGTTAATGTTAGGTTCATCTAACATAGAACAATGAATTATCATGCGAACAATGTCTAGGAGACCAACCCTTTTCATGTGATTATTAGCCGAATGTTAAACTTGGACTTATTTCCTTTATGACATTTCCGTAATAATTTGAGAATTTTTCTTATATTGTTGATGTAGGTGTGGGTGTATGATCATTTCCCGAAATTGATTTTGGCTAGTGAAGTCGTGTGGAATGATACATTGCCTACTTCTACCAAGTATGAGTTCAAGGAAGTCAAAAGGCATAAGAAAGATGCGGAGCTTGTAAGTTCGAAAGAGAAATTAGACGCTTTGGATGGCAGTGATGTTGAATTTGACCCATACATCAAGAAGGATGAAGCTTTCAATGAAGTTTTTCCAGATGCACAAATGAGTCTTGGGATGTACTATGGACCATTGTTTTATCCCGGTGGATTTGTAATATATGAGCCACACCGAGTACTTCGTCAATTAGGTTCCATCCAAACGATCCCGTTAGGGCAAGCTAATTTCGAGTGCCAAAGGGTTTTAATGGAGCTAAGAGCACCACCTCTTTTTGGACTCCTAGCCAGAACAAACCATTTGGTTTTGGAACAAGTTGAAAGAGAAAAAACTTAATATATATGTCTCTTGGAACCTTTGTGGGAGGATCCTCGTGAAGTTGCCGAGGGCTACATAGATTGGTATAAGCAAATTTCTCATCCTTTCATCATTAACAAAAAAAGTCAAGCTCGTATGGAGGATAAGAGGTTAAAGCAAAAGGATGTGGAGACGAAGAAGAAGTCCAAGACCATTTCCAATGACATTTCAAAGGCATTTGAGATCATAGTAAGTGGTGCTCTCAATTTATATTCTTTATTTTGTTATAAATATCAAAGTATTTTGTCTCTCATGTTTGGGTTATACATAAAATCAGGTGGTGGCGGGTAGGGAGATGTTGAAGGAAATGAAGCAGAAACTTAGTTGTAAAACAACTATGTCATATGATGAACAAGAATACTTCTACAACAAGTTGGATGAAATCATCAATAAAGGTATGGGCCCGGAGGAACCAAGGTTGGTGAACAATAGGCCACACCAAGAAGGTGAATGTACAGTCTGAGATGGTGCCAAAAGACGTCATGGGGGTCGTGGAAGTGGAAGTGGTCGTGAAATTGAATGAACTTATAACATTATCGATTTGCAAAATTTTAACAATTTATTTTAGGTTTGGGTTTTGTTGTTTTAAACCTTTTGATTAGACTATACTTTGGTTTCCTGCAACATAAACATCAATGCTTTAGTAATTTATTAATAAATTAGGATTTTATGAATTAATGACCAGTTTATTGTTAGAGGAACATATCAAATTTTTGGAAAGCACGACTAAAATTTGTCAGGTTCGGCTGAAAAATGAAATTTCAAAAATCAGCCGAACCTGACAAAATCCTGGACTTTTCATAATGTTGTCAGGTTCGGCTGTTTCGCAAGAATTATTAACCGAACATTTCAAAGAAAAAATTATGGGTATCAGAGTAATGTTCGGATGAAAATTAAAATTTCAAAAATCAGCTGAACCTCACAAAAACCTGGAGTTTTCATAATGTTGTCAGGTTCGGCTGTTTCGCAAGATTGAATTATTAGCCAAACTTTGAATACAATTGGATTGAAACTAAATTTGCATTGCATTGAATTGAAAGTGTATTACATTCGAATGGTACAAATTATAACAGATACATTCAATAATTGAGTGGCATGACAATATCTTTCCACAAATCATAGCATTTTTATAAACTCAAATTGTTTTCGCAAGTTTTGCAAATATCAGACGCGAGCCAATTGTTTCTGTGCATCATTGTCCAATATGAGATGTTCTTCCATAACATGTAAAACTTGCACACCTAGGCCATATATGGGTGATGCATCTACGCCTAATCCCTTCGTAATTTCTTCTATTTCCGTTATCGTCTAACACAACAAAGATTAAGAATATATATGATTCCATAACTCTTCGAGGTTTTCATACGGATATACACCGGGTACTCCTCTAGTGCGCTTATTTTTGTCATGACTCGTGTATGTAAGACACACTCGAACTATGGCAATATCTTCTTTTGTGGTTTAGCTAACTATTTTTTTTTGTTTTTGAATAACAAAATATGAGAATGAGTTTGAGGGCTCAAAAAATATTATTGGAAGATAGAGAAATAGTCTGATGTGTAAATCATAAAACCTTGGAAGTTTAGAGTAAAAGAGGAGTTCATTTTATAAGCATTAAAGACTCAACGACTTTATTTGTTGAAAAAGGAACTACATGCGGGAATGGTTCGACTAATATTACAAAAATAATTTCAGCCGAACCCTTTAAATTACCAGCTACCTATGAAAATTTGTTGGGTTCGGCTTATTCGAAAATCTAATTATCAGCCGAACGTTTCATTGAATCCCAATTTTCAAAACAAAAAAAGAAGATCCGATGGGGCCTCTTTATATATAAATTTGGCACTCTCTAACTCATTTTGCACTACATATTCTTGTCTTAAGTTCATTTGTAGTACCCAATTCTTCTTTCCTTAACCCAATTCATTTTTGCAAATGGAACCATTCTCCATTGAGAATGATGTAATGCTTGTTAAAGGTTTCATTTCGGCTTATCGTGAAAGGCCTCATGAACGTCATTCGATGTTTTATAAAAGAGTCAAAGAATTTCATTTCGAATTAGATAGGAATCCTAAAAAACGTAAATTGTTAAAATTATCCGAAAGATTAGAAATTCTATATTATACGTTGCGAAAATACATTAGAATATTCCGTTGGGTAACGTAATATCATCGTAGAGCTACTCCTAAAGAGAAAGTGAGTATTTGAACATATTTATCTTGTGAATTGAGTATTATTGGTTTTGTAAACTAATTTGTCAATTCTTTCATTTTTGGAGTGCTAGAGTTCAATCTCTTTTGGGAATACGTCATGGTGGAAAAATATTTGAGCATGATCTATGTTATACGTATTTGAAGACATATGCCCCGAGATTCCTTAGATAACTAGAAGCCGAATGGAGGTAAAGAGCTATCCGTGGAGATTAATAGTTTTAGCTACTAGATGCGAAGTTATTTGAATTTTTTTGTTTTGGATTAAATAAGAAAGAATTGGATGTGATAATCCCAAAGAGTTGGTATTTTGGGACAAGATTCAGCTTCCTTTTATAAGGATTGAAGTGCCAACGACTCTATAATTTTAAAAAACTAGTCGTTTGAGAAAAGTTTGTCCGATATTGAATTTGAAAAATAAGCCAAACCTCTCTAAAGAAAGGTGAACCTGCTTATCAGAAGAACGTTCAGATGATATTAGAAATAAAACATATCAGCCGAACCTGACAGAAACCTGGTATTTTTCATAATGTTAT
>JAJJMC010022576.1:3246943-3326401 GCA_023531435.1 Papaver californicum
TCATCATATGTCAATAGAGTTACTTGTTAGCTTGCGAATGACATATGGAGTGTTTTACAAAGGTCCATTCCGTCGCATATTGTGCACACCAATCCAACAAGTAATTTTGTTGTAATTTAGGCCAAAAGATATTTTTACCCAACGGAGGTAATGGGCATCCAGATTGTAATTTGAGACCGATATAATAACATCTTATAATATGTTCAATGACAAGTCTCATGTTCTTTATACTCTCAGTGCAAGGTACTTTTGGCAACACGAATGAAAAACTCATACCAAATGAGAGCAAATGAACCACGCAATGGAAAGTCTTGGCTATTAAAAACCCATAAATCGGCATTTGTATCCAATGTTCCCTTGTTATAAACATATCCACATGTAAACGAGCTTCGAATTTAACAAACTCTTATAGCACCCTTGGTCTCTTCTTGGCGCATATCTCATCATTGTCTTGTAGAATTTACGGTTTCGGGGTAGTGTTTGTAACAACCTATGCCTTATATACTTGATTTGGTCCCCATTGAACTCCTCATCGTCCACTTCTTCAAATGGTCCTAATTATTCCGCAGTGACATAATAACCACAGTTCCCATCCCCTTTGACCTTCTTCATTGTTATTATATGCTCATGAGTTAATTCGGGTAGGTAGTATAAGTAGTTACCATAAATCACTTGTCGGAAAATGTTACCGACCTTATACTTTTTAGGACCTTTCATGTTACCCTTTGCATGTACGGTCTTTTTATTCTTTTGTTTGGGGTTTCCTTTTTTTGAGAAGGGTACATCTTACCCTTGAGCTTGAAATCTTTTTGAATATCTTTTGGCGGCGACGGACACGAATATCCATTGTTTTCTATGACTTTTTGGTTACTTGCTTCCCCTTATCCTTACTCGATCGGCCACACTTCTTTGAAAAATTCGTTTCTTTCTTCTTTTCAGCTTTCTCTATTTCCCTCTTTTCCTCTTCGTACATTGCATCATGGTAGTCAACTCCTGATGAATCCCTTGGTGTTGTGGCTATCTTGGCGGCTTTCCTAGTCTTCTTCCGGTTAAGTTTATTGCTCAGCCTACCTTTGGGTTTCCCCTTTTCCGGTTCAAATACATTCTCCTCGGTGAAACAATAGAGGATTGGCCCCAAGTTGTGCATTATGATTTGTTATTGAGCTCGTTAATCCTTCGGTACATCTAAGCAAGTTTTTTTTTCCATAAGTTGTCTCCCAAATCTCTTCATCGTCGGGATCTTCGGATAGGGGCGGGTTAAAACTTAATGGTTTCCAAAAAGGATCAATATCCTCAAAAGGTATGATTTCATCTTCGTACCCGACTATGTAGTGGCGACAAAGAAGTCCTATAGATTCCTTCATTTTATACAAACATTCTTCATATAGTTGAGCGGTCCAATCTTCCATCAAATTCACTTCAACCATTAGTTTCTCAATACACAAATAAGACACCCTATATGTTAATCCGCGGAGACACGTATTATCCTTGTAATCTTTGTGTTTGAACATAAGTTTATGTTCGAATTCTATTTGATTCTTATAAGATCGGTTTTGAAATAGTCATCCATTGCGTGAAACATCGTGACAAACATGTCAACACAACCAAATAGGTTCTTCTTCAATCGATGATGAGCCGACTCTACCATACTTGTAGTTTCATTGTGGAATTGTTTGTATTGATTTGTGAAAGCATACACAAACCTTTCCTTGTGAGGTTCCAAGAATTCTTTACGCAAATAAGCAATGGCACTTGGGTATTTGGGGCCCCAATGCGAAATAAGCATTTTAAGATTCTCTTGGTACACGTCTTCTCTAATTGACTATGTCAAAGCATCCTATTCGTTGGAGAAACAAGCCCACAACCTTTCATTAGCTTCATATTCTTTATTAATTTCCTCCATTTTCTTCCTCCGGTAGTTTAGAAAGCTTCTATAAGTCTTTCAACTTAAGCGGCTGAATTTTCAGTTGACAATTTTTCTTCACATTGTTCCAAACATGAAATGTACAAAGAAAGTTGTGTGCTTCCAGAAATACCATTCCTATAACATACATCAATGCTTGTTATTGGTCGGTTACGATCACCTAGGAATGGCATCTTCCTGGAATATTAACTTGTATTGTTCTAACCCCCAAATGTAACTTTTTCTCTTCTCGTCTTTCAAAAAGCAAAAAACCCAAGGATGAATGGTGCCTTTGTCGACGTATGCCCGATTATGTTCATCAATGACATCTCATATTTATTGGTCTTGTATGTGCAATCAATTATAAGAACTTGCGGAAAACATAGAGCCAATCAGACGTATTTCAGGTAAGCAATTGAAAGATGTGTCACTTTTCCAAAGTCATCCGATATCTTTTGAACCATGCAGTTGTTATTCATCGCTAACCACATGACTTGTTGCATCATAAACCTAGATTACAAATCATTTTTCCCAAAAAGGTATCACATAATATATAGTTAGTATGGTGGACTTGTAGCTCTGTCATCCGCCTTCAATTTTCCAAGAATCTTAATCAGTGTCATACATGTTCGCGGCATTTTATCTACTTCCAAGAGTTCTTTCGACTTTAACCTTGCGACTTTGGCATGCCCGTGAAGATCATGTAGGCGTGGGTGGTTATGACGATAATCCATCTTCTTATTCATACTCCAATGTTGTTCATGTTTGTTGTAGTTGAAAACGATCTTGAAGGGGCAATTTGTTTTCTTGGTTTTACTCTTATTCTTTCTCCCGGTTTTAGGCTTATACACAAATCACTTCTTAACCTTACTTGCACCTAGCCCACTTCTTTCACAAACCATTTCAAACCGGTTATCTCGACTTTGTTGTCCACAAAATAGCACACACTTAATGTTGATTCCATGTTCCTTAGTCCAAAAGCTTGCTTCCGGTTTAGATTTCCATGTCTACACAGTTGAAAAATAAATAATAAAGTTAGTAAAGGTTTCACTTACTTAAACTTACAAAATAAAGTCCAAAATTAATTTGTTACCTACCAAGTCATTTTGAAAGTGATCTTTATTATCTTCGTGAATAATGAAGTTTATCGGAGGTTGATCGTCCATTGGTATAGGTTGAGCAATAACGATCTACAAGAATATCGCGAGGTTAGATGACCACAAACCATTTTTACATATGGGTTCGGCTGATTCGATAATCATATTTTCATCCGAACCTTTAGTTTTCAAAAGTTTGGCTGATTCGATATTCAGTTTTTCAGCCGAACAAAGGATCTTCATTTTTTCAAGAATTTTAACTATCTGGTTCGACTGATTCGATATCCTAACTTTCAGTCGAACCATGACACTTGTGTATTTTCAAAAATTCTAACTATTGGTTCGGCTGACTCAAATGTTATCCGAACAATTCACTGATACGAAAAAAATATTCAAAATGTTCATCTGGTTATTGGAACCAATTTTCAGCCGAACTTAAAATTGTCCTTTGGGGACAAGTTACAAATACAAAGTTCGGATGATAGTCGGTGCTCATCGAAACAGCCGAACTGTTCTTGATCATGTAGTTCAACTAATTTAATTTCAGCCAAACTTAAACCTGATAAGCCGAACCCTTAAAAAAATTCATATTTCGATGAATTCAACCTATAAAAACGATATTAAACCTTATCTAAGACCATACCTGAGTGTTATTAGCAATGGTTTCCTCAACCATGTATTCATCTTCGGGATTTGGCTCATTAAAACCATCATTTTGAGCTTGAACTTGAGTTTGTGTTTGAGTTTGGGTACAATCATTCTCATAATCCAAAAAATCAGCCATATCAGGGTCTCCATCGTAGTTGATGTGTATTTTCTGAGGTTTACGTGATAAAGATCGCCCTCCGCACTCGAATCATGCATTTTCGTCAATAAGCCTAGGTTTTCTTCACTTATTTTTCTACTTCTCCTAAGAAATGTTTTTTCCCAAAAATAACCTTTTCCCTCACTAATTATAACTTTTAAAACCAATGATTACATTAACTACTAATCATTATTACTAACCATTAATGATTAATTATAAGCATAATCACTATTTTATTAAATATTAATGATTAATATATTAAAAATAATAGCATAAGGGTGATGTGAGTATTATCAAAAATAGGTGGATATGGGGATTTAGGAATTACTCCTAGTGATCTTATTTTGTTACTATATGGTATATGCCCACCAAAAATCTGTATGCAGAAAAACAAGATTTTTTTTTGCCTTTATCGGTTCATGGTTGTTAGCGGCCTAACTTTTTATGGTCCAACTTACAAAGTTAGCTGACTAGAAGTTGGTCTGTAAAGGTTGTCCATATGAGAAAAACCCATTATAGGGATATTAGAGTCTATACTGTGGAGTCTATTTAAGTCCATGGGGCTAACTAACTTCGAAAACCGGCTTACAAAATTAGGGTTTTCCAAGGCTTATTAACTACAAGATCTTTAGTTTCCCATACAATGTGGGACTAATCTCAACATGCCCGTTTTGGATCTAACAAGTGGACATTTAATTGGGTGACGCAAAATAGATGTATGGTCAAATGAATCGTCACAAATTACTTGCTCTGATACCGTATCGAAGTCCATGGCCCTAACTAACCTTAAAAAACCGGTTTACCAGTTTAGGATTGTCCAAGGTTTATTAACTACAGAATCTTTAGTTACCCGTATAATATGGGACTAATCTTAACAGAGTCGTCTCCTATGTGGCTATAACTAACTGCTCTCCTTGGTTTGGTGCTTGGCACCTCATTCGTTGGGGGCTACTACGAGAGACACATTCCACCCTGCCAAGGAAAATCTTTGAGTAGAGTAGCTGTGAGTATCATTTTCAAGCCCACATAACCATTTCATCCAGCTCTTACCCACAACATAAGAAGATTTGAATGAAGCCAGTTGCACTTGCCCGCAACATAAGAAGATTTGAATAATTCCCGCCACACAATTGATGAACTGAAGATTTGAACCAATCCTTTCCCGCTCAAAATCAAGTTAAAAACATCCAATGCAAAGAAGTCATCATTTCCCGCATCCAAAGTTTACTCTTGATCGTAAGCCCAAGCTCAAGCCCATGTTGGCAGCAGCCCAGCCAAGTCCGCAAGCCAGGTCCGTAACACTTGATCCGCAAACCAGGTCCGCAACACTTGATCCGCAAGCCAGGTACGCCACACTTGATCATCATCCTAGGTCCGCAAGCCAGGTACGCACCACTCAAGCCTGCAACAAGAGGAAAGCATGCCCGCACTATCCAAGCTTGCCCGCACCATCATTTTCCCGTACCAAAATTGTATTGAGGCCATTTGAAGATAAGATCAATATGGACACGTGACGGACTCCATAGACACATGGCGAAATATGGTGTATCTTCTTCGAAACATGGCGAACTGTAATGAATCTTCATCGACACGTGGCGGACTTCGTTGACACATTGCGGACCTACGTTGACACGTGGCAGATTTTATGGTGAAACATGTAGCTTATTAATGAGGGCAATAATGTAAATAGACTGAAAGGTTATTTCATTTATAAGGAAAAACACTAGAGGAAAATAGGGGGACGGTTTGGGAGAGAAAAGAAGTCTTCTTCTTCCCCAAAGATTTTTACTGAGAGGAAGGGGAGGGGTTCTTCTTTCCTAAATTTTGTCTGTGAGAGAAAGAGAGAACATCAAAACTCTGTTAATCAATCATCAAATAAAACCGATTAATCTTCATTACCCGTGGATTTAGGCATCAACGCCGAACCACGTTAAATCTCTGGTGTTAATTTCATTTTTATTTCTTTTTTTCTCTGGATTTCAATTGGTGGTTGTGGTGATCATAAAAATGGTCGCTACAATTTGGCGCTAGAAACAAGATTGAAAAGCATTTCAAAATGCAGAGGCAATATAACAGCATCATCAAAAACATGTTGCCCGCACTGCAGTTTGAAAAGAAGCAGGAGCTCAACTGATAAATTCAAGAACTTAGTAGTAGGGGGCACATATTGAGAAATACAATGGTTCATTGAAGTTGGAAGACATGAAATGTGCTGCAGATTCAAGCAGAAGCCACCATGACCAACATTGGCATTGAGTACATCATTTGATTTATTTGATATCTTATTAGGCACACACTCAAAGATTCAGCTAATAGAATCACAAGAGATGAGGATGAATATCATTAGATGAAAGAGTTAAGAAAACAGGTTGTGGCTGCAGATACTGCAAAGTCCCAGTTCCTCGCTACCGTCTTGCACGAGATCATAATGGCCAACATCTGCAGGAATAAAGGGGGCACGACATTTCATGAGCAAGAGGCTATCATGCTCCGCAAGCTTCAATCCTGCAGCACAGGGGCAGATAAGTGGTTCTTTTACATTTGAACTCAAACTCTATTTTATTGAGACCTTTCGACACTGCTATATACCTTTTGAAAACAAATTTTTCTTTCTTTCTGAAACATGTTCCTTCCCTATTTGTCGGAGTTGTTTTGATACAGCTATAAACCCCAATACTTTTACCTACCATTTTTATGTTAAAGAGGTCTTCCTCAGCTTTCTAACAATACCAAATTTTCTGAATTTCATTGAGTGATGAATTTTCAATGAATTTTCTCTTGAAGAGTCTTAAAACTGAAGTTTTCCGACAACGTTATCATGCTCCTGTTTTTACGAGAATTTTAACTCAGTTGTCCACCTTATTATTTTTATTAACCATTTTTATGTTAAACAGGTTTTCCTCAGCTTTCCAGTAATACCAAATTTTCTGAATTCCATTGAGTGAGGAATTTTCAATGAATATTCTTTTGAAGAGTCTTAAAACTGAAATTTTCTGCCAACGTTTTCAGGTCCCTGTTTTTATGGGAACACTTAGATCAGCTTTCCAACTTAATATTTTTTCTGGTTATTTTTATGTGGTATAGGGATTCATCTAATTTCAAACGAGCTATAATTTTCTGAATTTTACCACATAACGAAGCCGGTATGAATTTTTGATTAACGACCCTCAAAACTGAATTTTAACTGAGAAAATTTTAATGATTTAGAGATTGCTGTAAAGCATATAATCAGATTTATAGGAACTAAGCAAAGTGGTCTTCATGGAACTATTAGTAAATATTTGAAGATTCTGGATATGAAATGTGTTTTGCAAGGGAGCTATGCACCGCAGATGGGTGATCATTTCTTCATTGTTGCAAGTGCTATAACATTGGCATTACGGCCTTACCAAGCTGAAAAATCACTTTCAAATGATCATGTGTACTTGGGAATGCAAGACAAAGAATACTCATTAGATACTCCTATTTATTTCGTATGCTTTGGGCTTCTCATATTAATTCAAAGGACGATACTTCTTATTCTTCATATGAGTTATGAGAAGAATTCTCATTGGATATCTCTTATACTTCATGCGGGAATCTAAACGCTTCTTCGGGAATTATTACTCGAAAATGGGTACATCATACTTCTTATTATTAAGTACTTCTTGAAGACGAATACTTCTATTTTCTTATACTTCGGATTTCTTACATAACGACTACTTCGGAAGAAAGTGTTATTTTTTATTTCTTTCGGAAACTTTTCATTTCTTATTATGGATACTTCTTATATACTTCTCAAAGATTCTCTTCATATACAATTTGCGAATACTATGGGTTTCTCATGTGGAGAGAACTTCTTCGAGGGTCGATACTTCATACTTCATATATTTTATGCGAATACAAATATTCAAGAATTAGTACTTCTTATAATTCATTCTTCATTCTTTTTTCTTCATATACTTCTACACTCATGAAGTGATATTAACCGACAAGACTCTCATAAAAGAGCTAAGTACCTCGTATCTCTTTGATCTAAAATTTTCTCTTGCTTTAACCATTTTGTTTGTATAAGTCATGAAAATGACTCTTATTCGCAATTATCAAAGGTGATAGGCTAAATGCCACACACCACAATTATCAAAGGTGACAGGCTAAATGCCACACACCCCAATTATCGGAATGACAGGCTCTCACAGGCATTGGCGCGTATGCTGAGAATCTACGCCCAATGACAACCTAAATGCCACCCATTTCGACTTATACTTTGAATTTGAGTTCCTGAGAGGCTTATACATTCATGCAAGTTTCAATAATATATATATTTTCGTAGCAAAATTCTATTTTTGAATGGATCAGGTTCATACTCTTATCATGACAAGGCCATGCCAAAAGTAACTGCAAGACGAATGGGCAAAAATACAAGATAAAATGAAAGTGCACAGGCAACATCAACCACTACAATATGATACAAACGAGACGTGAAGTCATTTTCTTAAGAATTATTCTTCGAAATAACCTTAACAAAAGGGGGGAAATTGTGAGTACCATTTTCAAGTCCACATAACCATTTCATCCAGCTCTTGCCCGCAACATAAGAAGATTTGAATGAAGCCAGTTGCACTTGCTCGCAACATAAGAAGATTTGAACAATTCCCGCCACACAATTGATGAACTGAAGATTTGAACCAATCCTTTCCCGCTCAAAATCAAGTTCAAAACATCCAATGCAAAGAAGTCATCATTTCCCGCAGCCAAAGTTTACTCTTGATCGCAAGCCCAACCTCAAGCCCATGTTGGCAGCAGCCCAGCCAGGTCCGCAAGCCAGGTTCGCAACACTTGATCCGCAAACTAGGTCCGCAACACTTGATCCGCAAGCTAGGTACGCAACACTTGATCATCATCCTAGGTCCGCAAGCCAGGTCCGCACCACTCAAGCCCGCAGCAAGAGGAAAGCATGCCCGCACCATCCAAGCTTGCCCGCACCATCATTTGCCCGCACCAAAATTGTATTGAGGCCATTTGAAGATAAGATCAATATGGACACGTGGCGGACTCCATCGACACATGGCGAAATATGGTGTATCTTCTTCGATACATGGCGAACTGTGATGAATCTTCATCGACACATGGAGGCTTCATCGACACGTGACGGACTTATTTGACACATGACGGACCTACGTTGACACGTGGCAGATTTGATGGTGAAACATGTAGCTTATTAATGAGGGAAATAATGTAAATAGACTGAAAGGTTATTTCATTTATAAGGAAAAACACTAGAGGAAAAGAGGGGGACGGTTTGGGAGAGAAAAGAAGTCTTCTTCTTCCCCAAAGATTATTGAGAGGAAGGGGAGGGGTTCTTCTTTCCCAAATTTTGTCTGTGAGAGAAAGAGAGAACATCAAAACTCTATTAATCAATCATCAAATAAAACCGATTAATTTTCATTACCCGTGGACATAGGCATCAACGCCAAACCACGTTAAGTTTCTGGTGTTAATTTTTTTTTATTTCTCTTTTTTCTCTGAATTTCAATTGGTGGTTGTGGTGATCAGAAAAATGATCGCTACAGCAGCAGTTGCCCACAAGCATTGCATCATGTATTGTAGGCGCATTTTCTTACAAAATTTCTTATTTTCAATGAAAAGAAAGTCTCGACTAAAGTTGAGTGTAGATGCTACCTTGCCTTGTGGCAACCAAAATCTGAAATGTAGATCCGAATAGTCCATTGTCTTGTCTGTCTTTCACCTCTAAACCATTTTGTGAATGACAAGTGTATATCATATCCAGCTGGTACCGTTTCCCTTCTTTTGGTTTGAGAACAAAAAGACAGAATGTGAAGAAGATTATCAGTGGACCTTGTTATTCCCATATCGAACCAAGTGCAATAAATTTAAATCAGTCCTTCAGACGTTTGGAATTCCAACTAAATATCTCTTGAGTGACCCCCACCTACATCAACTGCTGATTGGCCATGCAAACAAGAAGAGATGGTTGTTTGTTTGAACATGTCTGAGTCTGAATATGGCCAATCTTTATACCAAACAAGTGAGGTTACGTACGTCATCGACAACACAATCTCTTTCTCTTCAAAGGAGATGTCCCTACGATTTAGTGCATATTTTATTCACATCATTTTAGATTGTCACCATTTTCTTTTCTTTTCTTGGCCAGATTCTGAACTGCTTTTTAAAACGTGCTCATAATTTTCTTTTCAATTTTAAGTTTTCTACCTGTATTTTCCATATGTCGACGGGATATACAGACGATTCGTTGTAATTTGAATTCATTTCAAACTCTTTTTTGTACATTTTTTTCCATTCCGAACTCTGTCCGGTAGTGGCTTTATGTATTGAATTATAACGAAAGTCTACATTAAAGAATTGTGCAACTTCGTGTAAGTTTCACTTCGCACAGCTCAGCCATACTATTTGTTTATTTGTGGGGAAGCAAATCTATAGTTCTGCAGCTGACTTCAGCTATTCAAATTCATACAAATTTGTGGATTCTAGAGTAATTCTGTCTGCAGTAGCATTGTCAACTAGCAAAACGGCAACTGATCTCTGTGCCGTTGGCCCCTCAGTTGTATAAAAGGTCAAGTAATCAGCCAGCGGGAGGGAAGCGTATCTTACCTGGCAAAGTTAAGTTGTTAGAATTTAAAGTCCAAAATCACACTATGCGGCGATATCTAACACAGTATAGGCTTTCTAAAGAGTCCAATACACTGTAAATGACATGTCTATTATTAGGTAGGCTCTACTATAATAATTCTGTTAGACATATAGAAAGAAATACACCAAAGGAGAGAAAATGAGGTTACACATTCCTTTCCTTACCAATTTTTCTTTAAATCTCATCAATACCAATTTCTACTTTGTTTTCAAAAACTTGTTAACAAGGTGACAGAAATTAGCAAATACCAGGAGAAGATGCCTAATAAGGATGCTCCTTCTGGAGCTAAATGAAAATTGTATTACCTTTTTTTTTCTTCATAAAGACAAATGTTACAGGCCTGAGTTTCTCTAATCTCTACCTTTTTCTTTTTAGTTTTGCAAGACGAGGGATTTTAGAGACATGTTAGGGCGTCCACAATGGTAAGACCATTATCAAAGATTAAAGAGTAAAAATTTTACTCTTTGGTCCGGTCCAAAAACAACGGGTATAAGACTAAAAATGATCGGGCAAATACCTAGTATACCGCTTGTTGTTGGGCGGACGTATACCTATACGTTTGTTGAAGAACCAGGCGGATGCCTAGCATACCTCCTACAAAATTAAACAACCAGGCGGATGTCTAGCATACCTCCTACAATATTAAGCAAACTTTTAATACACCGCCCCATCAAGCGGACTTCTAGTTTAACGCCCGTGCTTTTGAAGCGTTACGTTAGATGAACGCCTGCCACCAGACGGTTCCCTACACGCTATCCTGTCATCAGACGGTTCCCTACACGCCCGCTCGACTTTCATTTGGTCCGTTTTTGAGACCATTATTGGTCATGAACAATGTAAAAAACGGACCAAAGATCAAAAGTAATCGTCCCGCTATGGTATGGTTTTGACGGGCCAAACCCATTTATGGATCGAGCTATACATGTTTGTTTGAAACTCTTCCAAGATACATACCCGCATGCTAGAGTGAAAACATATCCACTCGTAGAGTTAGACTCCTATGAGTCTGATATCCAGTTTGCATCACAAAATCCTTCAAGGACCGCAGGGTATCTCTCATAACTTAAACAAAAGTTCAAAGTGTACTTTAAGTACACTAACACTCTAATAAGTGCACCCAATGCTCCTGCCCTGGATTACAAGTATACCTACTCAACCTACTCACAACATAAGCAATGTCTGGTCTCGTACAATTCATTAAATATATCAGACTTCCTATAACACATGAATATTCAAGTTGTGAAACTCCATTACCCTTATTATTTTTGAGTCTACAACAAGGATCATATGGAGTACAAGCAGGTTTACAATCAAACTGGTTATATTTTCTAAGCACAGATTCAACATAATGAGATTGACTAAGACTATATCCATTAGAATTTCTTATAATCTTCATCCCTAAGATCACATCAGCGGGGCCTAAGTCTTTTATGTCAAAGTTCTCATTTAGCATGGTCTTTGTGGAATTAATTACATCCATGTTTGTACCAAGTATAAGCATATCATCAACATACAAGCATACAATTACACAGGCATCATTCACAAGTTTAGTATAAACACACTTGTCAGATTCATTAATTTTAAAACCACTAGAAATCATTACATGATCAAATTTTTCATGCCACTGTTTAGGTGCTTGTTTCAAACCATACAAAGATTTTTTCAGTTTACAAACTTTGTTTTCACAACCTTTCACTACAAAGCCCTCAGGTTGGTCCATATAAATTTCTTCATCTAATTCACCATTTAAAAAAGCTGTTTTTACATCCATTTGATGTATCTCTAAGTTATGAATGTCACCAATAGCAATTAACATCCTAATGGAAGTAATTCTCGTACAAGTGAATAAGTATCAAAGAAATCTACATCTTCTATCTGTTTATAACCTTTAGCTACTAATCTATCTTTGTATTTTCCACAGTTCCATCTACCTTATGTTTCCTTTTGAAGATCCATTTACAACCTATGAGTTTACACCCTAGAGGTAAATCTACAATCTCCCAAGTGTCATTTTGTATAATCGAATCCATTTCACTAATGATAGCTTCTTTCCACCATGGAGCTTCATAAGAAGTCATGGCTTCTCTATAAGTCTGTAGATTAGTCTCAGCTAAGCATGTTATGAAGTCTGTCCCAAAAGATTTTTCAGTTCTAAGTCTTTTACCTCTTATAGGCTCAAATTCATCTTCCTCTACATGTAATGTCTGACTAGTAGAAGGGACATCTAGGGGATCAACACATATCATGCGAGATTCAGATTTCAAAGGAAAAACATTTTCAAAGAACACCGCATCCCTAGATTCCATAATAGTATTCACACCAATTTCAGATATTTCAGAACTCACAACCATAAATCTATATGCAGTAGTATGTTCAGGATACCCTATGAAGACACAGTCAACAGTTTTGGGTCCTATCTTGGTTCTCTTAGGTGGAGGAATGGACACCTTATCCAAACACCCCCACACTTTAAAGTATGCATAAGAAGGTTGTCTACCTTTTCATAACTCATATGGAGTTTTGTCTGATCCTTTAAAGGGTACTCTGTTCAAGACATAGCAAGCTGAGAGGAAGGCCTCCCCCCACAAGTTTGCAGGTAGTCCTGAATTAATTAACATGGCATTCATCATCTCCTTAAGGGTTCGGTTTTTCCGTTCAGCCACACCATTAGATTGCGGTGAATAAGGAGGGGTTACTTCATGTATAATGCCGTGTTCTATGCAAAAATCTCCTATAGGAATTACAGACTCACCACCATGGTCAGACCTAACAGTTTTAATGGTAGCACTCATTTGGTTTTTAACTTCTAGTTTATATATCTTAAAGGCTTCTAAGGCGTCATCCTTACCTTTAACTAAATATATGTGACAGTACCTCTTACAATCATCTATAAAAGTGACAAACCATTTCCTACCACCTCTAGTTTGAACTAATTTCATGTCAACTAGGTCTGATTGAATTAATTCTAAGGGTTTAAAATTTCTCTGAATATTTTTCCTAAAATATTTTTTAGCATATGTTGATTCTACGCATATTTCACATTTAGGTTCATTTTCCAAACTAAATTTGAGTATGCAACCTATGCTAGCCAATTTATTCATTGATTTATAGTTTACATGACCAAGTCTACCATGCCAAACATTCAATGACACACAAACATAAGAAGAATCAATTTTATTCATTTCAACAGAGGTTACATTTAGTTTGTAGATACCTTCAGTCTTATAACCCTTTCCTACATAATCTTTACCCTTAGTGACAATAACTTTTCCAGATTCAAAAACAAGTTTAAAACCCTTATCGTCTAACACACCATAAGATACAAGATTTTTGCAGATGTCCGGAACATGAATAACTTCATTCAATGTGAGAGTTTTGCCAGAAGTGAGTTTTAGCCCAACTTTGCCTATTCCCGCAACCTGTGCTGCGGACGAGTTACCCATGTAGAGTTTCTCCCCTTCCCCTACCTTCTGATAGGAGGTGAACATATCTCTGTTTCCACAGAAATATTTGGTAGCACCAGAGTCTACCCACCAGTCTCTCACATTGGTTACCAAATTGACTTCAGACACCGTGCCAGAAAACTCGTTCTTGTTGCTTTCAACAAAATTAGCAGTATTTTTCTTGTTATTAAATTCCTTACGTTTTCTACAATGTATTGCCATATGGCCAGGAATTCCGCAAACATAACACGCACCTTTAATTTTACCAATGCCAGATTTGGGTTTCGGAAATGTACCTTTCTTGTGCGGACCAGGCTTGCGGTTGCTGCGGTCGCTCTTTTCAGTTTTGGAAGACTTGTGTTCAATTACATGAACTTTGTTGGACATGTCCCTTGCGGAAGATACGTTCTTGTCTTTGGACAGAGTAATTCTTCCACTTGAATCTTCTTACCCAATTCAACCATACAGACTTCACCAGTTTCATGTCTCAGTCTTCGTTTGTATTCAGACCAGGAAGTAGGTGATTTCTCAATCACAACAGACACTTGAAACGTTTCATCTATCACCATACCTTCAGCAATAATTTCATTGATAATGCGCTGAAGTTCAAGGAATTGGTCAACCACATATTTATCATTTGTCATTTTGTATTCCAGGAACCTGGTTACCAGAAACTTCTTACTTCCAGCAGTTTCCGCTTCATATTTTGCTTCTAAAGCAGCCCATAAATCAAAAACACAGAAGTTTTCTTTTACATTATAAAAATCATATAGTGCATCTTCTAGACAGTTCAAAATGTAATTTTTGGCCATATAGTTTTGTCTACTCCAACTTTCTAACTCTCTTTCATTTCCCGCATCATTTAAAGTCTCAACAAAAGATTTCAGGACTAATTCATCTAGCATATGGAAACTCAGAAAGAACAACATCTTGGATTGCCATCTTTTGAAATCTTTGCCATTGAATTTCTGTGGTCTTTCAACATCACTTTTAGCCATTGTTACAGAAGAAATATATATTGTGTTAAGATTGTAGGATCTGCAACAATGGAAATACACTAAACAGGAGAAATTGTTAAAGTTAAGAAATCTCTGATTTATAAACACACAATGGACAGAGCCACCTGCTCAGCAAATTGTCCTTAACACAATAGTCCTTGGGTACTCCTCAAGAATGATAGATGCTATACCCCAACAAAGGAGATGTGTCCAGGATAGAACTGCTCGTTATGATTTGTATAAGCAAAATACAAATCACCCTCAAATGAACTTAACAGCAAGATAGAAGAAAAGGAAATAAACAAGCAATGTGCGCAAAACAAAGCAAGAAGAGGGGAAAAGAGCTAGGGATAGTAGCCTGCTCTGGAGTGAGTTGAAATGATGAAATCGTTTTTTCTTTTATATCGAAAAGAAGAAGGGAATCAATGGCAATCAATTCCGTGCATGAAGCACATACATTAAGTTTAAACGAAATTAAAACGATCAAAATATTTTCTTCATTAATTCAGCTTAAAGCTCGCCGGGTCAGACGCCCCCACAATTAAAGCAAAATTTATTTTGGTTTTAAATTCTTTAAGGAAAAAATATTCTGTTCGAAAAGGTAAGTCTTGGTTGGCCCTGCAGCCTCAGCTACGCCCGCACCCCCTGAGCCGCCATCCAAGCACGAATACCCTCGTTTAAAAGAATATTTTTCGTGCAGAAAGTCTCAAATTCAGGATCTTCCGCTGCAACCATACTCATTCCAGCAGCAGCAGCCACACCCACACCCACACCCGCAACCACAGCCACAAGTCCGCAAGTCCTCAAGTCCGTAAGTCCACAAGCCACAAGCCGTAAGCTGCAAGTCCGTAAACCGCAAACCGCAAACCGCAAAACACAAGCCACAAGACGCAAGCGCAAGCGCACGCGCACTCGAGCCCGAGCCCGTGCGTGCGTGATTCGGTGTGAAGCACCGCACATGTGTGAAAAGCATGATTGCACCAGCTAGCCCATAGCCTTAGTCCTCCCCCAACCACAAAAGCTTTTAAATCCTAAGGGCCCTCCCTTAGAAGCAACTTTCTAGGTAATAAGGAAAGGAATCATCTTTAGTTTCTCCAATGTGGGACTAAAGGTTCATTCACAAAAGTGAAAAATGAGCTAGTGTACCTTAGTGGTTTCTAGGTCCTAAGATCCATTCCCACCAAGACCAAAAACATTTTAAGTTCATTTTTCTCCAACAGAAGATAAGCCGGTTCAGTCGTACTCAATCTCACCAAGTTTACATGGGTAAACTCATGTTGAAATATCGTGTGGATACACTTTTAAAGTGTTCATAAGATAAAATCCAAATGAGTGAGCTATAATCGTGTGTAAGAACTCTTTTACATGTTCTTTTAAGACCACAAAGTTAAAAAAAATATTATATATGAGTATGCCAAACACTAACCATCCACGAGAAAACCCGATGTTTTCTTTAACACCTTTGCATATTTGGTATAGAAAACTAGTGTTATCGTACACTTGAGTGTACAATGAACATGCACCTTCAAAGATACATATAAATAAATGTGAAATATAATGACTGTTATGCACCGTACAAGGCAGATGCCGAAATAAACTCGGAAAATTTCACTCTAGAGATAGTTATATCTATTTTAAATTAGAAGTAAAAATTTATATTGTCGTCGGATACCTTCTTCTTTTTTTAATTGAATAAGTGTGGAGATGAATTTCAGCTGATATTTCCTTTTTGAAAAAGAACTCCAACCACTTACTTCTTACCTTAATTTTCTTTCCATCTACTTCTACCTTTTTTGACATTACAAGATCCTTACCTAGAATTGTGCAGTACTTATCATAAGAAACATGGAAGGATTCTCCGTAAAAGCTCATTGAGTAACAAACATTTACCGACCAATATACCCCTAAACATGTAATAAATATTAAATTAAAGTACCGTGAAAGAAGATGATTAAATAAGGCAGTGTTTTGTTTTAAGGTTAAAAATGATGTATGGATTGAGAAAAGTAAATAAAACTAAAACGGACAAACACCATTAAGTGGTCCCTGTTAATTTCGAGAGGCACGACGAGATCCACCAATCAAATTGATATCTGTCGGTTTATTGATGTTTATTTTTTTCAGTTTTTTTAAAATTATTATTTTAAGTTTTTGTTTGGAGAAGGAACTCATCCTTCTAGACCAATGGTTGTGGCCTTGTGGAATTGTGTAGATATGAATCATGAATGAGTAATTTTACCGCGATGAGACAGATTGCTAAAACACTCGAAAATAAGGTGTCATTTATGTTTTTTTTTTTTTTTTCGTGTTAGTAACACATTCATTTTTAATATCTTTATATAATAAAAAAAAAACAAAACCTAAACAGTAAACAATCTGCATCTAGGCTGTAAATAAAATGTCATATAGTGTTTTTGTTTCGACACTACTTTATCTGAAGTAGATGTTGAGTTAGTTGGCTCTGCTGGACTACTCCCACAATAGTTTATTTTAGGCCTAAGGTAATTTGTTTTCGAATAATAACTATTTCCATAGGAATTTTGGTACTTGCCAGTTGCTTTAGTAAAATACCACAATAGATAAGTTCAGCCTAAATCTCAACACTTAAAAGGTGGGATAAATAAAGTTTTTACATTGAACGGTGATGAAACTCTTACATCTAATTGATTTGAATAGACCTTTTGTGATATGATAATTTTGTACATTTGATGAAAAAGTTTATTGGTGCAAATATTTCACGGTAAAAGAAACCAACTCTTAGATTGGTTATTATGTTTAAAAATTATTACATTTTCTTTACACCCCATACTAACGGGTAAACGTCACTTCCAGTAGGTGGACAACACCTCGAATGATGATCTATGTTTAATAATCTTTAATAAAAATCTATGATTAAATTCTATATTTTGCACCAGAAAAAAACAACCAAATATACTTATATTTTATATATTGGATCTAACTACCTTTTTTTTTAAAACCCGTGAGCCTAACTATCCTCGAAAACCGGTTTACAAGGGTAGATTGTATAAGGCTCATAAACTTCACAAATACTGAGGACTAGGTGATATGGGACTATTTCTAACACCCTCGAAAACCGGCTTGCAAGGGTAGGATTTCGAAATGGGTCGAGTTTTGAACACGGGATTAACACCTAATAGAACATGAACGCTAGATGTGACACCTGGATTAACACTGGACGTTGCACTCGGATTGCGACACGCTAACTGCTGCATGCAGATTGCGGTCTATGGATTGCGGCCCATACACACTGAAACACGGAGTCTACTCACCAACCAAACCTAGCTCTGATACCATTTTAGAAACCCATGGACCTAATTATCCTCGCAAACCTTCTTGCAAGGGTAGGATTTCCTAAGAGCTTGCACAGTCATGAGTGGAGTAAAGAGTAAAACCAAAGAGTAATTTTTTTTTTTCGTTATACTCCGTGTGAAACGCAACGGTGGAAGACTAAATTTTGATCAGGCGGAATCAGAGTTTACGCTTGGCGTTGGACGCATATATAAGATACGTCTGTTGGATGGGTGTTGGATGGGCGTATGCTAGTGAAAAGCTTGGTTGGGGCGGATGCTGGATGAACGCTCGGTGGGAGACACAATCAAGAACAACGTCTGATGGTATACGCACGCGTAACAGCACACCCAAGTGTCAGGCGTGGATGTAGACGAACGCTTGTTGGGGCGTAAGCTTATGAATACGCCTAGTTAAAGGTTTGGTCGGTGTGTGGTGGGCGTTACCTTAGCCATACGCCCGTGTTATGAAGCGGTTGCCTACAGTAACGCCTGCAGGTGAAACGCCTATCTACCTTTACGCGTGTGAGAAAAAGCGGTTGTCTAGGTTTACGCTTGTTATATCATCAGGCGGAGGCTTCTATGGGTTCAGTTCTTCTCTTCTCCTCTTCCAGACGCCTACCACTTCAACTGAACCCTCCAACTGAACCCACCTCTCCTCTTGTCAACCTCTTTTCCGATTGAAAAACACTAGTAAAACCCTAGCAGCAAAGAAACAAAGCTTATCAAAGTTAGGGTTATCTCAAGACAAGGTACGAAACTCAAACTATTTATATGAATTTTAATGGGTTTCCTAGGTTTAAATTATGATTTATTGTAATATTTTATCAAATAGACATATTAAGTTTTACAAATTGTAACTTTGCAATTGGGTATAATTGTAGGGTTTTGGAAGTTGTAAATTGGGTTTAAAAAATTGATGAGAATTAATTGATTTGAATTTAGAATTGATTAAGTTCTTGATTAATTTGAGCTGGGTTGTGGTTAATTTTAAGTTCTTGATTAATTGATTTGATATGAACGTTTATGAAATTTTAGAATTATGAATGTTTATGTAATTATAGAATTAGGAAATTACGATGAATTTTTGCAGAATTGACAATTTGATTAGTGGAATATTTTGTGAATCATGAATCTTGTATTTTGGATGATTTATGAATGTTTGTACATTTGATTATCTAATTAGAGGATTATTTTTTTAATGATAAAATTTGTATTTTTGTGGATATATGGATTAATGTAGAGTTTTATATTTGTGCATTGTGAGAATTACTCTTAATTTTGAAACTCGTATGTACCGTTTGCACAGATATTGAACAATGTCACGGCGAGATTCGTTGGTCGAGAAAAAATGAACAAGAAAGCTAAAACTGTTGAGGATCCAGAAGTGGACCCTACTACTGAAGGTATGGTCTCTGTTCCCGGGTTAAAAAACTACAATATCGTGGAAGATGCTCAGAGTCACACTTCAACAAATATTTCATATTCAACCGATTTAAGATTCAAGTATATTTACATCGTGGTTCCCTCAAATCGGTCATTCACACCTATACAGGTATTATAAAAAACAACCCTAGGGTTAAATACATTATTGAAAAGGCAGGATGAGACCGTTTATTGACCATGGATGTTGTAGATTCATCACATGCATTGATTGACTATCTTGTTGAGCGTTTTTGGGATACAACGAACACTTTTCACTTCTCCTTTGGTGAGATGGGGTTCACACCGTTTGATTGAGTCATGTTGAAAGGATTAAGTATTGGTGTTTGGTAGTGATATTCCGTATGACCCGGCTAAGTACCAATTTGAGTATGTCCGGGCGCATATTTTTTCAAAAATTAAAGATAGTGAAGTTTGTAAAAGAGAACATATCACCGCGCAGTGGGTTTCAGATGCAATTACAATTGCATTTTTGAACACATATTTTGATCTTAGAACGTTGGTTGCGGCTAACGATGATAGCATAATTGCTGAGAGAGTGGCCAGAGCATTTTGTATGTATATTTTGGGATACTTTTTCTTTTCGAATGCCAAAACTATATTGATGATGGATGATTCGCTGCTTTTGGGAATTTGTATTCGGGACTCAGCGCATCTGGCAGGGGACAAAAGTCACTAGCCGGACCCTTCCAAATATTAGAGGTAAATTTATTAATTCTATTTATGCTTCCTTTAAATGTTTATTTGTTGGTAATTTATTTATTTGGTTGGTTATCTTAACAGAGTAGTTTTGGGGGTACGAATATCTGGGCATATGTCGACCAAAGAACCTAAGGAGTGATAGTGAAGCAGTGTGTCCTAGAAGTTCTTGGTGAAAGAGTAGAAAAAGAAGAGTATTTATATTGTTCGCTCCAGGACTTGTCTTAATCAACTGACTGTAGACGATGTGACCTGGCGACCGTGGGATTCCTCCATCTTATTCCTTGACACTGATGTTGGACGGAGATCATCGGATCTCTCAGACAAAAGGGTTATATTTTCTTGGCTAGGAACTGTGAGTTGATAATATATTTTGATAACATTGTTCTTTATTTACTTGGATTTTTGGATAGTTATTTTCTTTATTTTTTGATAGTTATTTTGTTTGCACAACATAACATGTACCTCGGAGAACTGTGTTGGAGGCAAAACCATTATGATTTTGGCGTTCCCAGGAACCCACCTTCTCGTATTGCCAACCTCAACAATGACGAAGCAAATCAGCTGAGGGAAAGCGATTTGGTCGATGCAACGGAATTATTGCATGTTGTTACGTATGATTTATATATTGAGTATTGACGACATGTAACTAACTTGCAGAGTCGATTGGGAGGTCGAAACATACGAGTATGCTGGTGACCGTATTAAACACAACATTGAATAACCTGATGAACATGTACCCATTCCGCCCCAACAACAATTATCGTACGTAAGTATAGCGCAAACCTTATTTTAAGTACATAAAAATACGTGAGAATCTGATTTTTTTTTCTTCTTCAAAACATGTCGAAGCTTATGGTCTGGTTCAACAATATGCCGATTTTACGCAAGAGTTTCATAAGTTTACATTAAATGAAACGAAGACAAGGATAAAGTTTATCATGGCAAAAGATGAAGAAATACGGGGACTACAAAATCACAACAACAATTTGGAGTTACAGCTGGCCCATTTTCGTACGCAACAACCACCCCTTGGCTTTGATACTTTTTATCAAACTATGCCACCACAAATGTGGAATACAATGGCTCAGGGATCATCATCAACAATGCCATCAGTTAATTACACATCGAGAACATCTTTGCCTTCTTTTATGCCACCGCGATCGGCGCGTGGGAATAAAGATACAGATGTCTAGTCTTTCATTTGCATTGTATTGTCATTTGAACAAATATTTATTATCTTTGATTTATCTTTTATCTGATTTGAATTGTCATTTCAAAAGACTTTTCTTATCTTTGTCTTTTAGTTGCTTTGTGTTGTCATTTCAAAAGAAATTTTTAATCTTTGCTTTGTCTATTATATTTGCTTTGTATTGTCATTTCAAAAAAGATATTTAATTTTTGCTTTGTCTTTTTATCTGCTTGGTCTTGTCATCTCAACCGACACCTCTTATGTTTGATGCGTCTATTCACCCTACTTGCCTCAACTCAGTTAATTTTTAAAATACCAAGAGTGTGTAGTCATATCAACACTCAAAGACTTATCTTAATATTCCTATAAATTGAACACTCGATTCTCTAATTATACAAACAAAATTTACAAACATCAACAACCAATGGCATACTATGAGAATAACACTGACTATTATGCTTCTTGTTCTTCTCTTCCTCCTCCTCCTCCTTCTTTTTCTTCATCTGGTGATGATGATAATAATAGTTTGTACATATCAGACGAAGATTTAGTTGCATTGAGCCAAAATAACCAAGCAGTCACATTGGGATTGATCATTTCAAGTATGAACTGGCCTCATAATCATATCCAAATACCAAGAGAACGTGAGGCCGGTGCAATACTTCTCTGGAAAGATTACTTTTGCTGAAATCCTATGTTTCCACCTAACGTATTTCGTAGAATATTTAGAATGCAACGAGAATTTTTCAACCGTATATTGGGAGATGTCGTAGCTATAAATAATTATTTTGTTAAAAAAAAGATGCTTGTGGCGTTCCTGATTAACCCTTCATCAGAAAGTTACAACAGCATATGAATGTTAGCTTATGGATGTGCGGCCAATGCAATAAATGAGTACTTACGCATTAGAGAAACCGCTGTTTTAGAAACAACTCGTAGGTTTTGTAAGACGGTTGTGCATTTATATGAGAAAGAATATTTGCGCACACCAACTGAGCGTGATATTGAACTGTGCTTAAGGAGAACAAAGATAGGGGATTTCCAGGGATGTTGGATATTGTAGAATGCATGCATTGGAAATGGGATAAATGTCCATCGGCGGAATCAGGGGCTTACACTGCGTACAAAGGGAGTGAAAGTATTGTGTTGGAGGCAGTGGTGTCATATGATCTCTGGTTTTGGAATGTATACTTTAGTATGCTCGGTTCAAACAATGATATTAATATGATGAACCGTTCTTATATTTTGAAAAAGATTATCAACGGGAAAGCACCACCAATGAACTGTGTAGTAAACCGACATCCATATGATATGGGATATTATCTTGGTGATGGCATATACCCGGAGATTGCTACTATTGTGATGTCTATTAAACATCCAGATTCAAAGAAAAAATAAAAAAATTCAGCAATGCAAGAGGGTTGCCGAAAAGATATAGAGATAGGCTTTGGTGTACTGCAAAATCAATTTTCCATCGTCAAGCAACCTGCAAGAATGTGCCAGACGTACTTGCGTATATCATAAAAATTGTTATCATTGTACATAATATGATAATGGAGGATGTGCGCCTACCCGGTGATTGGCCACATGAATATGATCAACGCCGCAACCATACACCGGTAAATATATCGAGACAACATAGTGCTGAACTTTCGAGAATTAGAGTTGAGCAACGCCGACGTGCATTACACAACAAAGATACGCATACTCGTTTGTGAAATGACTTGATCGAACACTTGTGGCTAGATTTTGGAGATGAATAACATTTTTAAAACCATGCGGATAGGTTTGTGGGTATATCTCTTTAAACCCTTGCGAGACACCACTCAGCTGCTAGGGGAACCTACGGGTTAAAAGGCTTACTGCACATGCTAACTGCAGCCGTGATGCTTGCGAAAGTGAGTTTGTGATTACTTTTTAGCTCTTGTATTATCATTATGCTTACTATGTTGTAATGAATAAAGTAACAGAAGTAGGGTAAATTACCAATATCACTTATTCAGAGCAACAATATGTTGTTAAGATATCTCATTTTTGCAGGAGTCGCCGTTGCACTTAGCACGTGCAACAAGCCTTTAAAACATTAGGTGGCCCCAATGGCCGAGTTATGTCCTGTGAGGGTTTACAAAGAGATATACCCACAAAACCTATAATCAAACCTTCAACGTGTGGTACGACACCCTGGATGACGATCTAAACCTCTTCGAAGAACAATTAACACAAAAGGGTTGTATTTTTCCATCACCCTTAGTATCTCGAAATGAGGTTGGTACCTGAAATCTGAACCTTTCCATCTTCTCCATTCCTCCAGAGATCTCGCAACAACTTCGTCATCAGTTTGATTCTTAAATCTTCTTTCATTCACCTTAGTGGTTAAAATTTAAAATTCTACTACTTCCCTTTCTATTTCCTGAAATCGACAAAAAAAGGCCTGCTCTGTTTCGATTATTGGGGTTACCGGTTTTATTACAGAAGTTAGCATGGATATGTTCTAACAATTCCATGCTCATTGAACCATATATTAGATGTTCATGACCCCTTGATGGATAATATAATATTAAGTTTCGACAAAGAGATAAATCTTCCTCTATGGTAAAACTATCAACATTAATACTAAAATTTTGGTAAGCCATAATTCTAAAACGGAGAGATAAAAATAATCTTTCAATTAGGTTATTTGAAGTGTGGAAGGTGTGTTTCAAAATGGGAACGAATGGGTATATATATGGCCTTTTTTGAATGGAAATAATTCTAAATTTCAATAAAAGATTAAACCATGATATTAAAAGAAGTGACGACTATGTTCTGTTCCAGCCTAGTGGACAATTAATAACAGTCTATTCAATAGATGCCTAGAAAGATTGTGGACGCCTAATTATGAAAGGTGTTTGGTCCGCGTGCAATGAATAAAGCATGATATAGAAAAAAGTGACGAGTCTTTTTTTTCGAGACTGTTAGATCCATAATAACAGTCTATTCAGTGGAATCCAACGTTTCAATTATTTACTTTGTCAATCTTAAAAATTTAAAGAATCTCACTTATCTACTCATGTAGGAGACGAGTAGGTAGGCTAATATTTACAGTGTCTAGTCTTTTATCGTGTTGATGTTAATGCGAAAAAAAAGAGTCGTTGGTTTAAGCTTTCATCTGACTTACTTAATTACTCGAAATTTAAAGTTTTCATTAATTCAAACAACATGTACATTGGAAGTTCATTAACATTTAAAATAACACTATCAATTCAAAAGTAAACTGGAAATTTAAACATCTTAATACAATTCATATAATTAAAATATAAATCATAAAAGTAGAAATTAAAACTGTGAATCCACTAATAATCATAATAATTAAGGTTTTAACTAATCCGAGAACGCTTTAAGCTTGACTTCTCCTTCGCTACAAAATGTCTGCCTTTCTAAGTTCGATGTACCCTTTTATTACGATATCCGACCCGGAGACATCCATCATCATTATGCGAAACTCGTCGTCTGCTTCTTTCTTTACGTCAAGTTTTTCTTTCCTAGCTTGTTTTGCCGTAAACTTTGCCGAAGACTCAACTAGTTTTGCTGCAAACTCGGGTTCTCTCTGCTTCATCTTCACTTTTGTTTGTTCTATGTATTTGGTATTGAAGTTTTGTTGCTCTTTAATAATTATTTCCATCTCCTGTTGGCCACTGGATTTTTCTCTCCCTGTTTTCTTCAGTCGTTTCGCCTCTTTTTTTCCCATATGATGGTTATATGTGTTAGGTATATCTCCTATTTCTTCATCGCCACTGGAATGGTTTTGACTTGTTTCCTGTCTTTCCCGGTCTTCCTCGCCACTCTCAGAATCTTCTTCAGCTTGTGATGAATCGAAAACAACTGTCGATCGTCGTGAATATTTGATATTTTCTAACATAACTGCGTAGCACTCTTCATGCTTACATTTTTTGCCACCATTAGATTCCTTGGAAAGCTTCCTTACTTCTTCAATCTGTTATTGTTTTAAAAAAAGTTTAGTGGACGATATACAATTCAAATAATAATGTACGAGATAAAAATTAAACGGGTACTTACCTTTGTTTCGGGTCCCCAACCAGTATGGTGTTCACGTTCCACTTCTGCCTCTTTTGCAGAGTAAAGCGCCATTTTTTACTTATTCCTTGAAATCGTTTCTGAATGGAGGTCCAAGTGTGCTCCAGCATTGTAGGTATGACTTCTTTCATCCCAACTAAGATACGAGACCATAATTTTTCTTCTGATTAATCGGAACCAACACTAGAATCTTGAGATATTGATAAATGAATTATACACATTGCTACATCTTCAAATGTGGAAAAATTTGGACCTCGTGGTTTTGGTGCCATAATTCTAACTGGTTTGAAAGACAAATATATGAAACTAGTGAAATTTTTCTCGTACAAAAATGAAATGGGTTAGTAGTATATGAAATGCTCAACCAATTCATATATATAGGTATACCAAAAGATAGCTGTTACAACGGTAAGAAATCTCAACGGTAAATATTACAAGAGGCGCTCGTATACACCATCTCCCCACACACATGCGTTTTTTGGCTAACGCCCACAAACAAGAGCAAGTTTGGTTAACGCCCAAACACAAGCATAAGTTTGGTGAACGCTTAAAACATGCGGCATTTTGGTTAATGCCTCATTGGCAAGCGTACACAAAGTTAACGTCCAGCGGGGCGTGATCTTATGTGAACGTCTACCACAAGCGTGATTTTGAGTTGCGCCGGATCATGAGACGTACTGCTAACTTCACGCCTATCACGAGACACACTTCTACCTTCACGCTCCACCAAATTCGATTTTGGTCCAGCTCTCGGATCACTTTTGATCCCAAACAGTAAAAAATCTGAACTATAACCCAAATAAATTCCCCCCACTGTGATTGGTTTTGGACCAAAGAGTATATTTGGGTTTGCTCCAGGTTTTACTCGCCCTACTGTGGATACTCTAAGGCTCTTAAACTTCACAAATACTGAGGATATAAGTGATGTGAGACTATTTCTAACACTTTTAGTTATTTTTAATAATTACCTGCATCAACTGTGGAGTCTCCAAACACGAAAGGTCCAAGAATTTTATTTTTTCCCGTGATCTCCAGAACTGAAAATACAAGTATATTAAGAACACATAGTAGTAGACTATATTGGGTTGACATTGCCTAATGCTCTATTCATTAAGCTTATTAGAATCCATCAATGTCGATCCCTTATATAATTTTCTTACAAAATTTCCCCTTTTGTGAAACTTGAAAAATAATACTTATTTTTCATCGATAAAGTGAAAAGTAACAACACTACAAGGAAATCAAGCTCACAAGTCACCACCATTATTTTATAACTCTATACATTCGTTGAAACGAGATCACTATTGTGTCCTCCTCGTGAAGAAGTTTAAGTGCATTATAGTAGATGGTTTATTGGTGTGGAATCTGTGGACTGTAATGTTATGTTAGACGTTTTCAAGTAAATAAATTTAGGGGTAAATCGCAGCGGGATCGGGTCCAAGTAGGTAGTTGGTTAACTATGAATAACTATCTCTTGCAACGATCTCTGTTGGATGAATCTATCTCTTGCCGAAGAATTATATTGGTGAAATTAGCTTCATATTGTGGTGATACTCAAAGATAGATAGGAAATCTTAGGAAAATTGTGGAATTATGCAAATATCGTTATTATATGTGCTACAACATACGATAACTATCAATTTTTATCAATATTTCATTATGAAGAAAACGAGCTTGGTTGGAAAGTATAAATAAAAAATACGGGCAATTATAAATTTTCATCATCATTATTTGTTTCATTTTAAATCTATTTTTTGTTTGCACGGGATGATATTAATCTTGAAACAATCTTTGTCGGAGATCTGACTCTACCGCTTACCAAAAAACTATATTCTGTTAGGTTAGTCTCATATTGTCGTGATACTCAAAGACAAATACAGAAGCTTGAGAAAATGGTGGAATTCATCATAATGAAACTAGAAGATGTTGGTGGAAAGGTATAACAAAATAGTACAATCAACTATCAATTTTCAAAAGTAACACATTCAAAAAGATACCCACAACTATGCCAATGTATAGCACATGCACAAATCTAGTATATTAAAATAGATATACAATTTAAATATTTTCAACTTATATAATCGTACATGTTAGATTAAAAAATCACCTTCCACTATTATCTCCAATATATTTTTGGAAAACCAATTTTCCCTATCGATATTTATTTTTTGCCGTATTAGAACAATTTGTTCTTATAAGAAACACATTATCAAATTTTGGAGATTCATTTTTTTTATATCTGCATTCTACGTGTAAATGTAGTTTTGTCGCAATCTACATGCCCTTACCTCTTTCTGCCGATCAGTCATGTTGTTTATATAATAGTCCCACGATCTATAAATAATTAATATTTTTTCTTTTAATTTTTTCCGTAATAAGTGATATTTTCTCTTCTATATCGTGTTTCATAATAATTAATTTTATGGAATTTACCATATTTTCATGGAAATAATACGTGTTATTTTGTTTGATTACAAGTTCAATTCCAAAGAATTGACGGCCCATATAAAAAAGTAAGGCTAAAAATAGATTTTAAGATTTATTCCTTGGAATTCCATGGAAAGTCTTTTCTTGCCACTCCAAAATTTCATTTTCATGGAAAATTCTTCATATGAAATTGCTTTCTTTCCCTGTTATCAAACACAACCTTGGATGATGTATTCTCAATACAATCTTTTCTAATAACTAGTTGTTTGTGGAGAAAAAAATTAAAGGGGTAAATTAGGGGGGGAAATGGGGTGAGCATATGACAGTTCGTCTAATCCCTGAAGATTTGTACTGTAGAAGTACTTTTAAGGTTCAAGATATCAAAATCAGAGCAAAATTGGCCTAAACCAAGAGATGGTCGTTCCAATTTTGTTTCGGCCACAACGGAAGGAGAAGGGTTGGTTTTAGGGGGGGGGGGAGCAAAACAAATGTGGAGGTCAGAGTATCAGAATCCGTGGGATTTAATAGGTATGTAATAGCTATGAACATTTCACTGTGTGTGACTGAGAAGACTGCAATGAAAATCAAGTTTGCTCGACTTGTCTGTCCCCTTGTTCAATAGATTGAATAATCTATTTATAATAGCTATTATAACCGTTCACCTGACTTCACCTCGTAGAAAGTGTAGATCATGGATTAGTAATGAAGTGGATGATGTGTTAGTAACCGTTCCCCACTTTGTTTGAGGATGAATGGAAGGTTGCTCACCTATTCCTCCTATACTCAACTGTTAATCAAACTTTTTAGAAATTTTCTCTTTAGTGGGTGCACTGCTGCACCATGTGTCGTAGACCCCCAGACCAATACCCTAGTGAATATCCCCCCATTTGTGACATCTTTGATGTCTCATGTGATTTTTGTAGCATTAAACACTACTAATGTGAATTCAAATAAGACTTGTTTAGTTAGTCTTTTGACTAATGGCTTGTCATGCATGACTAGCCTGATGAGTCTAGCAAGACTAATTTTGTAAAAATATACAACCTAAAATAAAATACGTATTTTTATTTTATTTTATTGAACTTATTAGGAACAATGTGAGTTCAAATAAGTCAATTAGCATTGACGTGCTTGTTTTGTAGAATAATAGGTATGGCACGCTAAGTGCTAGAATATGTATAGCATGCTGAGTGTAAAAATTTGAATGTGAGACTATGTTCTAAAATATACATGTGAGGCCATGTATGAAAATATAGATGTGAGGTCATGTATGGCATTTACAACAGTTATAATCGTTTCATAATTTAACTTGGACCGCAGCACAATTGCCTAGGATTAGACATCAAAATATACCTATTTGCAACGCTTATAAGCGTTGCTAACACTTAACTTGACGCTATAAACCCAACACGTCAGTCCAAGTTTATGGTTTGCAACACTTATAAGCGTTGCGAACCTCTAACTTGGTCGTCCACACATCCGATATGGTGTGGCCGTCCAAGCAAGTTGTTTGCAATGCTTATAAGCAGTGCACACTTAAATTTGAGCTATCCCCTTTTCCAAATTAGAGTTGGAAGGCTTTGTTGGATATTTGAGACACTTGTAAGTGTTCGAACCTAATTTTAGTGTCTCTTAAGCATAGAATTGAATTCTTTTATATGTCATTCACGTTGGTTGCTTCCTTAAGCAAGGATTGACGTGGCCAAGGCTAGATTTGGCTTGTATAAGTTATATTTTGTACTTAGCACAATTTTTGACTAGGTATCTAAGCAAAGTTGTGGTGCTTTGATCAAGTAAATTCATATGTAACTTGCTACATACATCTATACAAAGTTGCATAAACATTTTCAGTAAGTCAATATCATTCAGTTGAGCATGAATATTTACACAAGGTAACTTTTTGGAAATTCAGCTTTGGAATATAGCACCAGAGAACACTCAAATTGTTCTATACTGATGGGCAATCGATCTAGGAGCTTGAGATTTGTTATGTAAAAATTATGGAATATCTAGGAATGTTATAATGAACACCAGTGCTATTCTAATAATTTTGTACAGGATAAATGTTGATTCATCTAATGAATTTGATCGTATATGTAATAATCTGATGAGGATCAGCCAGGTGATGCATTAATGTGATCACATACATAAAGAGAGAAAGACAGGTATGAACACCTGTTTTGAAATTCTTTTGTCAAATTATGAAGTTCAATATTTCTGAGACCCGGGTCAAAAACATTATCTTTTACCATTTTAGCCATGGAAAAAACTCACCATCTACACTACTATTGCTAAATCTATATTAAAAAAACGTAAATAATAAGATAACCGTGTAAAATTGTACCCATTGCGTATTTACTTATATCTTTTGAAAAACTTTTCAATGTATAAAATTTATAAATACATATTTTTTAGTTTGAAAACTATGTCATTTCTAAATTTTGTTACCTTACTATGACGTATGAAAGTACGAAGGTGAAAAACTTAAAAATCATCATTATTCATTGTTTCCTTAAAAATGTGTAAATAAATATGAATTTTTAATTTTTTAAGTACTGAGGGAGTATATGTTTTCATCGGGAGTCACTTCATACCAAAAGCAAATCCTAATTTTTTTTCCGAAGAGTGTTATCCCATACAGTAGGATAGGAAAACTGCATGAGCTAGCTAGCCATTCGATGTAAATTACAACTATTGACAGTTATAAAAATCTCTTATTTTGTGTTCCCGATAGAAGTTGCAACTATTGACAATTATAAAAGAAAAACATATTTCCAATAGATCCTCAAAATCATTTCACATTTGCTATTTACACCACTTGGTGAGTCCAGCTATGAAAACCATATATCTTACTTTTCTTCATCGCTATTGCATGAATAACATCCAATTTCAAATTTAATCTCAATCTAACCTCTCCGTTTAATTCAAAACCCTATTCATTTTAAAATTGATGTTATTGATCAATCCGTAAAAACCCACCTTGTTGACACAAGGTGTTGTGGGGGCGAAAATGATATCACCACGTGGAAGTATTTCAAAGCTCGAGTATGATAATATTCGATGGGAAATGAAGCACTTAATACAAGCCCAAAAGTTACTTTACTTTAAACGAAGCATTTACCACTTGCTTAGGATGGAGAAACGTGTAAAAGGTAGAATGAAATCGATGCTCCAGTTTGAAGCGGGTAGTTAGGCATTTAATGAGAGTCAGAACGGTCAAATCTGCGAAAGACCTGGTTGACTAGCTAGGTGGAAGAAGGGGATTTGCTCGTAATGAGAGTAATAAATACAACTTCGACAATAATCTCCCTCACTTCCCCAGATATATCCTTTAGCATCGATACACCACCATCAAATGAAGATAAACAACATTCTTTGCCTATTGATCACCTCAGGATCCCAACGAGTGAAGTGATTTGTAATCCATCACATGTGAAATTGCCTACAAAAGAGAAGAAAAACTATTGAGTCAGGAATTGAGATTTTGAGGAGTGACTGCATATGATACTCTGAGAGGATTTCATTCTGTTCTTGAGAGCTCGAATTAACAACATTTATAATCCAATTTAATACCCAGTGAATCACTCATGTGGATGTAGGTTTTAACACCGAACCACGTAAAAATTTTCGTGTCTTTAGCTTTGATTGATTAATTACATTTAGTTCATAACATATAGTACTTGGGATATGACTGTAGGATTTCCTGTTACTATATTTTGGCGCTAGAAACATGAAACATAAAGTACTCCCTCCGTTTTAGGAAAAGATTTACTTTTCCTATTTACATAATTTTTAATACATGTATGAGAGAGATTAGGTTTTTTAATTCGTTTCCAAATTTACCTTTAATAATAAATCTGATACCGCGAGAGAGAAGAACAGTACTACTATCAAACACAACATTCATAACGCGCAAATGTCAACAGTTTTCTTCTACAACTCATAGCGTACTTAAATCCAAAATATCCCTAAAATCCCCATAATCCAAAAATGATTTCTTCATCTTCTTCAAATCATCAATCTCATCTCTATTCTTCATATTCAAAGATGAACCAGAATCAGAAAATTTCTATGATGATCCAAATCTGAGTTACTCAATGGAAAAACCCATAAAAAATTGGGATCTGAAAAGAAAAGATTGGTTAAATCAAATCATTAAACGAGATTGGAACCTATTTATCGAAGTTGAATACTCAAACGAGATTGCAACCTATTTGACCCATAATAAATCCTGTTAGTATAGGGTTTCTTCCTAAAATTAAATTCAGTGAATTCTTCTTATTAGTCATTGGGTCTCTAATGAAACCTTGTAAACATCCTAGTGGAGACAGTATGCTCAAATATTTCAAAAACAATGTTGATTATTGCTTCGGTCAGGGTTTGAACGCGACGGCGATCTAGCTCTTGTTTTACCCACGGCTTTGCTCCGCACAAGAAGTTGAATAACTTCTCTTCTTCGGACAAATTGGGTATTCTAGTAACAAGTTTGTATACGTGTCAGTATACTCTTTGGTTGTACCCGTTTGACGAAGATACTTCAACTTCCCTCTTGCTTCATAGGCCGCATTCTCCTGGTAGAAGTATCTCTTAAGATCGACTTTAAAATCTGACCTAGTAGTGATAGTAGCCATACCTTGCTGAATTTCCTGGCTTCGGAGTCTCCATCATGCCAAAGCGTTCTCCGTGAGAAACACCGTGGATCTCCTTATCTTTCTCGAATCCTCCTCCATTTCGAGATGTTCAAAATACCTTTCGCAACTCCATATGAAAGTATCAATCTCCTTCGCGTCTCTTTTCCCATTATACGGTGTTGGCTTGGGAGCATCCTCTCTTGAGAGTTTGCTTGGCCCCTCGTGCATGGCTTGGTTTATGGAAACCCTTTTGCACAATACAAATTCTCCTTTCACCGCTTCTAGATCTTGCTCAACTGACAGTAATTTGGCCTTTACCTCCTCCACGCTATCTTCCACTGCGTCTTGGATCCGAGCTTCCACGTCCATTTTGATACCATCCACCGTCTTGCTTATGGCCTCCTCGAAGGTATCTTTTCACCCTTCAAGAGTCTCCTTCTTTAGGAACTTTTTCTCGGCGCGTATAAGGAAATCGCTTACTCGCTTTTCTATACGTACCATTCTTGCCTCAAGACTTGTTTGCGTATCCTTGGATTTGCCCTTTTTCTTGGATTGGCCATCGACACCTTTCTCCATGGTATTGTTGCTATTAACGTCAACCATTC
This sequence comes from Papaver californicum, assembly GCA_023531435.1. Taxonomy (NCBI): domain Eukaryota; kingdom Viridiplantae; phylum Streptophyta; class Magnoliopsida; order Ranunculales; family Papaveraceae; genus Papaver; species Papaver californicum. Next base: position 3,280,221 of record JAJJMC010022576.1, read on the forward strand.
TTGAGTCTTAAGCTTCACTCTGGTACCAACTGTCACGGGCTTAGATTTTGGACTAGACCATGCGACACTTGAACTCTTCAAGTAAGCCTTAAAAGAACTCAAAGGAATTGGAGACTTAGAGATTTTGAAGTGGGAGAGTATTTGATTATTAGATAGAGAATATTACAATGCTTAGAGAGCTTGTTGGTGGATGATTTGAGCAAATGAGCTCTCCATCTTATATAGTGTACAATGGAGGATTCTAGAGTATCTTCTAGAATCATCATCTTCTAGAGTATTCTACCACTTACAAAAATATACAATAAAATATTCTATATACAAGAATATTCTGGAAGGTCGTGGATTTCCATAATCTTCTAGGTTCTTCCAATGGACCTAGACTCTTGTCACGGGCCAGCCCAATATGTGGGAAAATGGGTTGGCCGTGACACTAGGCACCTTAGCCTTTTTCGAGTATGATGATTCACTGTTATTCCACTCCCTTATATTTCAATGAACCTGAAGTTTCGAATGAAATTCAATTTCTCTGCAAACCCACCATAATTTTTTGTGTCAGCTCGTCGTTTCTGGAAGATCTATGTTGTTGGTGGTTTCTTAAGTCATACAGACAAAAAATAATAATTTATTTTAAGCGCTTTGATTTACAATTTTAATTTTAAGGTTGAGTTTCATCATGGTATGGTTCAGTGTTAAGCCAAGATTTTTAAGGATTAAGTTTCATCTTGGTAGGGTTCCTTTATTAAGCCAAGATTCAAGCAATGATAAATTTGAAATCGTTATGAAGATTTTTTTTCTGTAGTCTATCCCAGAAGATTTTGAGATTAACCAAGCATTACAGATTCCGAGCAACATGAGTAGTCTTAGCAAGCAGCACAAAAAATCTCATCAATTTGAATACTTTCAGCACTAAGGATATCCCAAGTTTTGTTTCAACCAATCCTATCACAACATCATGAATCAAAACTAATTATGATTTTAAAGGGACGGTGGAATCCCCACCTTTTGTTTTCTTCACTATTGTTTTAAATTTCCTATAATCCTGTTATAGATATATAGTTTCATTTTGTTCTTTATATATTAAGTGTAATAGTAGTATTAGTCATGTTGTAGCTTAACTGCAACCTTAGTTATATATCGAGTGTTCGACCCTCTTCATATAGACGTGAGAAAGGATCCAAGGAATGACTTCCCGAATAGTTTCGTCGTACTTGCATCCGTTGGCAAGAAGTTATGGATCAAACAGAAATAAAAGGAAGTAATCAAATATTGTTTGGGTAATACACCACAGCATCTAGATATAATCGTGTGACTACAACCTCAGATCACTTGCATCGAAATCCTCTACCACCATCAAAGTTTCTATGGATACTGTTGTGTCCATTAAAACTATAGCTTTTCTTGTGGAAAGGATTGACCGAAGGCCTTTCAACCTTCGACACCTAAAACCATTGTTACCTGCTCAACTTCAACCTCATCCCCCGCTACAACTTTGATCTGAAGACTGTTGTTCACATTCTGTTCCAATATCATACTGCTATAGATTCATGGCCTAGCAATCCAAATTTAATTGATGAATCTTTAGATTCCATTTACCCTCATGTATTACATGTTTAGTAATTTATTATATCTCATGTTTTAAAAAAATAAATAATAATATTCGTTTTCGATTAAAATTGAGATTAAATAAAAACAAAATTAAATTGTAATCTATTAAAAAAGTTATGTCCTTATAAAATATGTGAACACATATAATTATTCCAAAATAATAAGCGTTGTAGAATACAACATATATAAACGGATGTAACTGTCCAAAATGATAAGCGTCATGAAATATGGAACAGTTGCATCTATTCCGGAATGAGCTTTAGTTAAAATATGAATCGAATTAATTTGAATTCAGTCGGCATTCCACCGTGACAGTGGTCACCTAGTAGTGTAAGTTCATATTGGGCTTATGGTTTATTACCGGTCGTGATTATTATGTCATTGTACCAAGGTCAGATAGTTTTAGGACGTGTTTGGTATTATTTAAAATATTGTTTTTAAAAATTATTTTCTAGTGTTTTTAAAACATATCCTTTTTTCTTATTTTTATTTTATAATAAATTTTTAACAGATGTTTGGTAGGCCTTTTTTCAAAAAACACATTTTTCAAAAATTAGTTATAAGTTAAAATTGATAATTTATACGTTGAAGAGTAACACCAGCAAGGAAGATAGGCAAAACTCAAATTAGTAATGACTTCTCTTATGCTATGAAATCCTTACTGGACCGAAAGAGTAACTGCAGCAATATTCTGCAATCTACCAGTTAAATAAAAATATACTAAACATCGGCTTCAACCAAAATAGAGAGATATAATAGACAGACGAGACAACACTGCCGGGAAAAAGAGAAGGCAGTAAAACTCTCTTCACAAGCCTCAATTACAATAACACAATAAGAAATACACAAGTGCAGAAAGACAATAAAGTTTTAATCACACAGGTTATATCAAAAGATAATAAATATCATGTTTATCTAGTATTAGACTGGAAACAAGGAAGATAGACACAACCAAAAACTTACTTGGGGAACCCATGCTCTAAGACCTCTGTACCACTTGTACACAGTTCCATTATTATCAGTGAGTTCTTCCTCTCCATCAGGTGGTGTGGAAGGCCTCTTGTCAACATCCCCTCCAAGTCTTTCAACTGGTGTGACCCACCAACATCATTCAATCTTGAGCCATGCTTCAAAACCTCAGCTTCGAGTTCTGCTTTTCTAATCTCCTCCTGCCATTTGGTGAACTCATTATCATTGTCAGAAGTCGCTTCTGTAACATGGACAGAAACATATTCAGACATCTATCATATGCAATAGTCATATTCAAAAAAGTTAGTACATAATCTCACCTGTAACAGTAGGTTCAGATCCTCGTATAGATATTCCCGTGAACAGTTCAGGAATCGATGACAACGACAACCATTCAGTTCTTCCTTCAGCCCATAATAACGTAGTTTCGGAGATGTATCCATTCTTGAAATGCTCTGCCCAGGCGAAGTAAATACGACTAAGCAGATGGTTCAATAACTCATAAGACCATTTGATTATGATACATATGTAACAATTGTCCCGAAACCTTGATAGGTTACTGGTGTAACTGAAAATTCAAGAACAAGAATAAAGCAAGTAAATCTACAACATTCCCTTTTTATGAAAGAAACTATATTTTGGCATTAATACTGCATTGCCTAATGTCAAAACAAAAGCATGGGAATTCGTTCAAAGTTCCTTCCAGCGAGCATCACAGATGGCGATGCAGTTCATCTCACAGATACCCACTTATTGATTCTCAGAACAAGGAAAAAATCCTGCTCAGCATGATATGATAAGCAAATGGCCACATACATGGGTTTTAAAAAGCATTCCTAAACCAAAAACAAAAAGAGAATGCAGTAAATTTAGTAATGCATCTTACCTTGTAATCCTGATAATGCATATGGACCAACATGCTCTTGATTCACCCGAAGTATGTACCACCCTACTTCAGAAATCGCTTTACTACTCCCTCCACCACTACTATTCTCCACACCTACAAAAATTAAAGCCAGAGAATTAAGCTAGTAATTTTTTTCCCAACATCACAATCATTTGGTTTGAACACTGATGAAATCATAACCATAAGAACTCCATACATAATGGTTAAACCCTAAATCATCTTCAACATAACAAAACCCCTAAATATTTTTCTTCCGTTAATTCTTACTACAAAATAACATTCAGAACAATGAATCAAACGGAACCTGTTATTGAGATCATTTTCTCTATGCAAGGTGTAAATGACAGGATACAAATCAAGATCTAATAAACTCAAAATTTTAAGGGTTTTGTTACTCGATAATATTATCACTTATCAGGGATTGGTTTCACATTCCTGAATTCATCTAAACAACAAGTTGATGCTCGAAATCAGTTGTTTGACATTCGCGAATCGTTGAGGGGTTTGAAAGATGAAGAACGAACGCATGAATTTCTTCTTCAGGTTTTAGCCAAGGAATAAAAAAGTGAACAAGAGATAAGAACGAAAAAAGAAACCACGGAAAACGATTAATAATTGTTTTTATTTTTTCGTTTTTAAAAACATAAAATTGATAAAAAAGAAACGTTTTCTGAAAACACCTCCACCAAATATACCCTTAGTTTCTAATCTTTTTAAAAGCAAAATTTCTAAGGGTCATGTAAAACTTGGTTGTCCCTCTGTAGCCAATTTCAAAAGGAAAAAAAAAAACAAAAAAAACTTGGTAGTCCGTCTGTAGCCAATTTCTTTCCAAAGAAAAAAAAGAAAAAAACAAACTTGGTGGGATAAAACAAATGGCATCCTTCAGTTTATGGATTATTTTTTTCCTTTAAAGAACTTACACATTTAACTTGTTTTGATTAATATGTCGATATATCCCATCATAGACCGACCTAAAACGTACTACACTAATTTGGATTAGATGGATCATAGTGTTCATGACAGAAGGTGCTTAGGTTAAGTATCACTACTATTTGCTTTGAAATATTTATAAAGATGACAAAAATGAGAAAATTGCGGAGACATGATATGACTAATCATATCCCAAATAGTGCATCTCTAGAGGTTATTCTTCTAATTAATCTACACCAGGGTAACTAATCTCTTCATCACCTAGTTGCGAAAATTTTTCCTTTCAAAACAACATGTAAACTCTAGATGCAACAAATTTAGCTCTCAGAGACTGAAATTAACAATATAGCCGTTCCTTTTACTGTTTCTAATCTGAGCTAGGCACCCCAAAAGCCTCATTCACTGTTCAGAGAAAACTAGTGATACTCTAGGCTCTAGATGGGTTTCTAGGCAGTACTGTGGAACTAAACCTAGTATTACATGATAAGTCACACGGATGGTTAGGCACAATGAATAGTGTCTTTGGACAAAAGGAACGCATTACCTCCCAGTAGAATCAGTACAGTACTACTATTAGCGTGTTATCATTAACATCATCAGAAATCCAAGGATGCCACAAAGATCAGCTATTCTTCCACTATTCTTGCAACAATATTATCATTACATTATTAAGGATGATGACATGCCAGCTTCCTGTTTCATCATCATTATCATTGGCATACTCATTCACACACAATTATTATTATTTGGCACCAAAGTCAGATTCCAGTACTATTAACAGATCCAGATATACTGTGAGGAAACTGTAAGAAGGTAGTATTACTCGAGTGAACATCCAAAGAGATATCAACATGCTCGTCTGGCATGAGATGTGAATTTTACATGGTAATTAACATGTGAAGCAGACGCTATTAAGCCAGGTAACAAAAATAATAGTCGATCATTTGAAATCAATTATTGTACCTTTGAGGGTATAGTACATAGTGTCTTAGCCTTTTAGAGGACCCTTCCCTATGTGGAGATTGTGGTTAATTGGGAAGCTTTTGTTGTGAGATTCAGCCCTTTGTCTTTTGATCAGTTGGGTTCCTCTTGCATTATCTTGATATACTACAGTAGTTGTTTATTGTCTGGAGTCCTTTTTATTTTTAATATAATCATGCCTTTTTCCGTTCACAGAAAATGGGAATAGAGATCATAGAGAATTTCACTATTGCTTTCATCAAAGGTGATAGTCCATCTTCTTAAAGCCACATTGATATTAGACAATATTTTTGCTTTAAATGCCTAGAATGATGTGGTCAATTTGGATTATTAGGGATCTACTTTACTTTGTGGAGAAACAAGAGCTTATACCAACTGCTTTGAGAAGAGCCTTAGTCCATAGCAATGAGTTTCTCCCGTTACGATGTATTAATAGGAAAGCATGTGCTATGCATATGTTTGTCTTAGGATCCTTTAACAATATAAATTTTAGAAAAAAAAAATTTGTTTAACAATAAAAGTTTGATATTTTTATTTATATTTATTATACAGATAATTTAAAGAATTTTTTAAATATATAAATTTTATAAAAATCCGATTTATATTTTAAAAGATATAAAGGTTTGAAGTTTATTGGAAAATATTTATAATTTATTTTATAAATTTTACATATTTAGAGCCCATCAGTAAAATACTGTGTATATTTAGCCCATAATAAATAATACTAATACTAAATTACACATATAACCTTTTATATAAATAAGTGGTGAGAATACGATTTTTTAGAAAAAACAATTTATTATTATGAGAAATCAAATATCACGAAATTTAAATTATCCCTAAAATAATGCATATTATACCGCCGTCAAACATTTGTAGCGATAAACATTGTTTATCACGATGGTTTGTGGGATATGTTTTATTTTCCCCTTTTTCACTTTTTTTCATTCTAAAAAATAATTCACAGAGCCGATGAAGAAAACAATTTTCACTTGTGATCTCCTACTACTACAATCTTAACTTGTTATAGAAAGAGTTGTTTTATGACAGTTGGATCAAAAAGCTTTATCCTTTTATCTATGAAAACTATCACCCTTGCGTTTATGTGTTCTTGGAGTTAGTCACTCCATGCATGCTGTATTTTTTTGTTTTGTTTTGTGGAAATGTTTGTTTTCATAGTTTTGTATGATTTGGTTAAAGGTTAGTTGATGTTTGGTATTTGGATTTTATCCAAGTTTAGTCTTTGATCTAATATTTATTCAACATTAGGATTTGGTATTCGGACTGAACGTTGATTTATATTGATTCAGTTAAATATAATTTTAAATAAATTTATAATCTAAATATTTATGCATTTATTATGAAGCCTTATATAGGGGCTTCCCATTCCAATAGAGGGGCTTCCCATAGTTGAAGCCTAACCCAAATATTGGATAAAGGATACCCTATGATAATAATAAATACCTATATTACCCTTTACTCTATAACCTAAACAAAAAACCTATTAAAACCTAAACAAAAAATTCTTCTTCTTCCCAACCGTAAATCACCTTTCTCTTGAACTCTCATTCTCCCCATTTTCTTCTCCATCAAATTCACCGTTTTCGATTAATCGTCGATTCGAAAATTTATAATCGTCAATCAAACACTATAATAAAGATGACAAATTCTACTAAAGGTATAAAAGGTAGCAGTGATTTGAATCAAAATCAATCAAACGAAGAAAACCGAACTCATCAAGAAATTGAAGAAAATATTGGTGGTAAAGGCAATCAAACTCCCCAACCACAACCAATGGTGTATATGAGGTATGATTCTACAAGAACCCATGCTATTTTTATCCATTTTAAGATTGTAATTTGTTAGAACGATTGATTTCAAGTCAAAAAAATTAGGTTTCCAGAAACATTTACGGTTGAGTTCGATTGGAATCCCAACCGTAAATATAGGTTCTCAAGAACTTATGGTTGGGTTCGATTCGAACCCAACCGTAACTGGTTTCTTTCAAAATTTTACGTTTGAGTTATTAAAATACACAACCGTAAATCAGAAGGAAGGAGATGAAGATGATATTTTACGGTTGGGTTCGATTCTGAACCCAACCGTAAACTATTTTGCACTCAAAGAAAAATTTGTAGTTACGGTTGGGTTTGATTCTAATTTCCAACCATAAATTATCCTGGAAAGTTCAAAAAAAATTTTTGAAGATTATTTACGGTTGGGTTCGATTGTTAATTCCTAACCGTAAATTCTCCCTTCTAGTTCATTTTTTTCTCTTGATGATTAATTACGGTTGGGTCGGATTGTCAATTCCCAACCGTAAATTATCCTGTGTAGTTGAACTTCTTTTTGTTGATTATTTACGGTTGGGTTCGATTGTCAATTCCCAACCGTAAATTCTCCCCTCTAGTTCAATTTTTTTCTTGATGATTATTTACGGTTGGGTCGGATTGTCAATTCCCATCCGTAAATTATCCTGTGTAGTTGAAATTTTTTTTGTTGATTATTTATAGTTTGGGTTCGAAATGTGTAACCCAATCGTAAAGAGTTATGAATTTTCAAATTTTTGATTGATTGCTTGTGTGTTTGTAAATTATCTAACTTGTATTGATTGTATGTTGTCGGAATAAGAATAGAGCAAAACCCAAGAACAAGAGGGGTAATAATCTAACACCAATTGATCACACTCCAACCCCTCGCCACGAAGTTCATTTAGGGGTAGATAATAGAGGCTTGAGAAAGAACGATAAGAAGAAGAAGAATTTTGAGGTAGGGGGTGGTAGCTCTAGACAAGAAGTACTACCTCAAGATAAATCCCATGTTTTCGAAGATTTCGAAGATCTACCGGTGGTGAGTGGAGGTGCGCTTGTGATTAGAGAACCACCACAAGAGGAAGAATGTGATGAAGAAGAGACGAACAGAGAACAATTTGTCGATCAAGGAAAAGGTAAAGAAATTGTTGTTGCTTCTACTCAACCTCAAGTGAAGGAAAAAAAGTCAAGGAAGAAACCATCACCGAAAGGCAAGCATATTCCCAAAGGCAAAGACGTGTTGTTGCCAAAGAAGAAGAATGGAAGACTTTGGGGTGAGGCCCCAGACAGGTATGCAATATTATTTGGTTATCCGCATTCATGGGATGCCAAAGTTGCTGAGATTAGGGTATTAAACTAAAAAATTCTCTTGTTTTGTTAAGTTTCCGTTTGTTTAACTTCAAGTTATAACTTGTTGGTACTATTTTGATTTTAAAATAATTGTTTTTATTCTTTGTAAGATCATACACAGGCCGTGAAGAAATTGGTTCGTCAAAGGGCTCAACATTGGCCGTTAGCTGAAGAATGTTAAGTCGTCCATGTTCTCGTAAATGGTACAGGGTTAGCTCCCGGAATTACCAATTCTATGTTGGAATATGACAGTGTTACCTGCACAGCCTTCAGGGAACGTTATTGGCCTGAAACCATACGTTTTATCTCCCATTCGGCGAGATGACACTAACGCCGGATGATGTCAAGTCAATTCTTGGCTTAGAAGTTGAAGGAAAAGCTGTGTATGAAGATTTTGACAACAACATGTCTTGGAGTGATCTCTGTGTCCTTGTTAAAGACACACTTGGATGGGAGAAGACAGAAGCCGAGTTAAAGTTTAAACTGGAGATAAACCGGGTGAAGCAACAAAGAAAGGTTTAGGTATGACCAAGAAGTTCTTGTTGCGTAGTCTGAGGGAGAAGTTTGGAGGAACCCTAACAATTGGAAAAGGATGGGGTCGTCATAGATCAAACTAGAGATATGCGTACAACCAGGGCGTATCTGCTATATATGCTTGGTACCATCTTCTTCGCTGACAACTCAAGAAATATGGTCAATGCTCACTTTCTACAGTGGTTGAAGGATCTCAAGAAGACGCATGAATATTCATGGGGAACTGCCACCCTCGCTTACCTACTTTCCAACCTTAGAAAAGCTTCGAGGGTTAGAGGTACTGAGATTTCCGGGAATACTGGTCTTCTTCAGGTAATTTATTGTTGGAATTTCAATGTTTAACGTCAATTTTTTTTTGCGCATTATCTTATATTAATATTTATTATCTTCATAGGCATGGGTCTATGATCAATTTCCGAGTCTGGCTCCTAAGACGGAGTGGAGCGGTGATTTTACGGACCTACATGAAAGAAATTCAGATTCACCGGTACTCAGTCAAAGCATAAAGAAGTACAGATAGCAAAGAAGAGAAGTGAAATTGATGCTTTCACCGTAGAATATGTGGTGTTTGATCCTTATGTGAAGATTGACATAGTTGATGATGGAGTAGTAGAAGACTTATGTCAATTATCGGACGTGTCAGGCTACAACGTGCCTTTGTACCATTCGTTTGGTTTCGTGATGTGCAACCCTCGTCGAACTCTCTGCCAATATGGCTATGTCCAAACCAAGGTAACAATCGAAGCCATTAAATTGTGTGTGAATGGCTCCATGATCGAAGGCCCAAGCATCGTGCTCAACTACATCCCAACGCCTTCGGACGCGGTTTGGAACAACCGCCATAAACCGCAATACCAAATCCAAAGGGAGGAGGTAAATCCATATCCGGGCACAAAAGAGGACGTAGGAGATTACTTGGATTGGTATCGCCATTTTGGTCATCCAAATGTGATTAATATTGATCCAGAATCTATGAGAATACTTCAAACGGGTCAAGGAAACAACACAGGAGATAGTCTCATTGATGTTTGGAAAAAGGCATATTTCAATTTGCTACGTAAATTACTTGTGTTATTAATGTTTTTAAGATTTATTACTAAAGACTCAACCAACATTTATTTTCATATGTGAATAGAAAAAGAAAGCACTTGCATTGGCAGAGTCTATGACTCCATGCATAAGTAGAGGTGATGTGATGACGGTTGAGCAACAAAAGAACATGCAACACAAAATGAGGAAGCTTCATGAATCAAACGAAGATGAGACGGCGCGAAGCTTAAAGAGGAGTAGAGCCGATACAAGAGATGTGACTACTAGCCGAAGAGAGCCGCAACCTAGTGATGAAGACACACATGATGAAGCCGAGGATGTGCAAGGTGGTGCTCGTACTCGTGGCGGTCGTGTTGGTGCTCGTACTCGTGAAGGTCGTGTTGGTCCTCGTACTCGTTGTAGCACGAGCAAAAAAAGAGTTCGTCATGGTGATCGACATGCCCCTCCTCCTTCTCCCTAACTCTACGTCGATTATAAAAATTACGTCAAACTTAGGGTTTCTTTTGTGGGTGGATTATAACTTCTTGCGACAATATTCATATCTCAATTTAGTTAGAATGTATGAGAAAGTTTTTATCTTAAATTGTTCTAGCTAAATTTCGTGTTTTATTTACAAAAATTTAAAGTTGGAAACCAAGCAAAGGAGAAATCAACTCAAGAAACAAAACAACTGATTATTTACGGTTGGGTCCGCAAGTCCATACCTAACCGTAAAACAGCCAGAACCATATTTCCTAAAGTTACGGTTGGGTTCGATTGTCAATTCCCAACCATAATTTATCCGGGGTAGTTCAATTTTTTTTAATGATTATTTACGGTTGGGTTTGATTGTCAATTCCCAACCGTAAATTCTCCTGTGTAGTTGAACTTGTTTTGTATTGATCCTTTACGGTTGGTAGGATGTCATTTTCCATCCGTAAAACTGCCAGAATCACAATTCCAATAGTTACGGTTGGGTTCGATTGACAAGTTTCAACCGTAAACCTGTCAGTTTTTATTTTTCAAAAAGTAGACAAACCCAACGGTTTTTTTATTTGAAAAACTACCCGTTGGGTATTTTTAACTAAAAAAGGAAACATTTCCCTTCACTTTCTCATTATTCCCCATCCCTTTCATTCTCATTCTTCATTTTCCAACTCTTTCTCTCCCGTCCCTTTCAAGCACTAAATATGGTATACACTACCGATGAAGATGTTGTAATTGTTAGAGCGTGGGTTACGCTGACCAAGCACGTCTACGATGGGGCGTACATTACCCAAAGTAACGAATCTGTTGATGAAGAAGCCATCCTAGATCAGACATCTGATTCTTGGTGGAAGCGTTTGTTTAAGATTTTTGTGGGATTAGACGAAAATCACAATTTTTGTTTCATTTTTATAGCCCTTTTTGGTTTGAAAATAGAGCCGTTGGAACCTTGTACGACCCATTTTTCAAATAGAGCCGTTACACATCTTCTTTATGAAGGAAAAAAAGGAAAATGGTTGAGTACATATCAAACCCATCTTTTTTTTAAAGAAATAGCACCTTTCTTTTACAACAATTATCTCCAACAAAACAATTGCTCTAATATACTAGATTATGGATCAACCATTGGTTCAAAATCCTGATTTTACTTTGGATGAAGATTTATATATTTGCCGCAACTATGTATTATGTTATCCAAAAAGAGGAGAAGAACAAAGGCAAGGTGGTATAACGAGTCAGAGTTATTGGCAAACATTCTATAAAAACTTTTGTTCTGAAACCGGCAACCCTTATAACCGTGATCACGTCAAGTTGATTTGTCGATATGGCACTATACGCCGACAAGTAGAAGAATTTATGGCATTAGTTCGTATTATTGATCAACTACGACTTAGGGGTGAAACCGAAGATGAGGTTTTAGAGAGATCTATTTAGGAATGGAGGAGATGGAAAATATGGCATTTCTATACCTACCTCATTACCACATCCTAAACGACTTTTTGCTCACTCGCAAACCTATTTATTAGTACTTTTGTAATGGAATGTGGTTTTGTTGGTGGTAATTTCAATTATCTATGTAATACTTTAATGGTCTAATGGGTTGTAATGTGGTCTAAGTAATGAGAAATGGATGTTTATATTAATTGTGTATTTTCAGGCACATTTACAGTTGGTGTTAAAAGGTCGAATCCAACCGTAAAACTGGCTTAATCCATAAATTTTGCTACGAGTCAGATATACGGTTGGGTTTGTACGGTCTAACCCAACCATAAACTGGCCTAATCCCCAAAGTTGTATCAAGTTATATCTATGGTTGGGTTTGAAAGGTCGAATCCAACCGTAAACTGGCCTAATCCATAAATTTTACTACGAGTCAGTTATACGGTTGGGTTTGAAAGGTCGAACCCAACCGTAAAATATAAAAAATAATTATTACAAAATACTCTATTCATATTATGATTCCTCCAAAATACATATGATATTGTCACTACCAATATTACATTTAGTCAATATGTCTATATTATCATTCCAACTCCGAATCATGAACAATTTGTAAGCCTGGTTCCTTCGATAGTCGTAATGCGGTCCAAAGTTTGAAACTTTGCTCGAACCGGTTACACCAGGACCTGGAGACTGCGCCGTCGTACCCAACCATTAATGGGGGTAATGGGATTCCTTCTTTCAACTTGAGACCGACAAAATGACACATTTGCACCATACCCATCATACATCTTCTCTTAGCCAATTGTTCGACAAAGCTAATTCTTGTTGGTACAAATGTAAGACTACATCCAAGTGAGATATAATGGATGACGCAATTGAAAGCGTTGGCGAGGATTTGGCCACATATTGGCATGCTCATCCAATACTCGCTTGAAAAATTCTTTTTTCCTAAACGCCTTTCGAATGCAATGAACTTCTCGTTTAACAACGACTCTTCTTCTCCTGGTTCACTCATCATTGACTTGTATAAATCCGGGTAAGAACGTAGTTCAACCGCGGATCTATGCCTTACATAAGTGCATTCGTCCCAACCCAACTCTTTTGCTCCGCTAAATGGTCCAACTTTTCGATGAATACATGGTAACCACAATTACCATCACCGGCAACATCGTCGGTGGTCTTTATGTATTCACGAACAAAATCCGGAAAAGATAACAAATAATTTTCATATATAATGTGCTCGGTTCGGACGATTTTACCATTCTCATTTCTTGAAAAGTTAGATGGTGCTTGCATCAATCCTCTTGCAACCCGGATCGTATGCGGCTCTTCAACCACTAATGTATTTCCTTTAACATTTTCTTTTCTTCTTGCTAATTCTTTGATACTAACTCTTCTTGAGTTTGGTTGTGCGGGAACTTCTATCGACTCTTTGGCACCAACTTTTATTGTTGAACTCTCTTGAGAGGGAAGCGCGGGACCTTTTCCTTTACAATCTACTAGGCTCGGTCCTTCTTGTTCCGATTGACTTCTTCTTCGTTTGTTTCTACCTTGAACATCATCCTCCGCTTCATATTCCTTTTGCAAATGCTCAAAACCCGAAGGTTCTCTTTTCTTTGATTCTTCCAACAATTCTCTAGCTTTTTTTCGCACCACGACCCTCTTTTCTTTCGTAGAAGGCCTACCCTTTCTCTTCCCTCTAGTTGGTTCCTTGTAATCGTACCTTGTGTGTGGAAACACGAAGTTACTCAACTTACTCAACCATATTTGCCTTTTCGCGTGATTTAATGTGTCGTATTTCTCGTCTAGAGCTTTTCCAACGTCGGTATCAACAAATGATCCACCAAAATCTTGCTCGACGATGGGTTCATTGAAAGAAAATTGTTGCCAAAACGGATCAATATCTTGAATTGGGATCACACCGTCTTCTTCGTACTTGGCCATCATATGACGGCAGGGAAGTCCCAAACTTGACATGTTAGGACAAGCACAGTCTTCTTCTCCGTGCAAGTTGCCCAACCTATAATGCTTAACTTCGTACATTATCTTCTCAATTGCGGAATGCGACACCTTATAAGAAATTCTTTCGAGTCATGGGTCGTCTTTATAAATGGTGTGTTTTCTACAACGGATTTTTTCGAAAAGTTCCTTAACTCTATCAAGGTCATGGAGAAAATAATCGTGCATCGCTTCGAATACCGTAACAAACCCACTACCACAACTATGAAGCTTCTTCTTCATTCGGTTGTGAGATGACTTCGCGGTACTTGTAGCTTGGTTGTCAAAGTGTTTATCTTGGTTTGTGAACGCCGCTACAAACTTCTCTTTGTGCGGATTCAACCAATGGTCCATCAAATACTTCAGAACTCTTGGATAATTTCTCCAATACAAGCATAACATACGAACATTTTCTTCATAATTTTCCTTGGTGATAAACCATGTCAAAGCGTCCCATTCACTTTGAAACTAGCCAATTTTAGTTCCGCCAACTTGTCATCCTCCTCGAATTTTTCTTTGGCCTTTTCTTGTTGAGGTACCGATAATTTCTTAATTCTCTCCATCTCACTTTTCTTTGTTGGACGAATAATCGGTTTGCACTTGGTTTGAATATTGTTCCACAAGTGGAACGTGCAAATAAGATTATGAGCATCCGGGAATACCCTTGCTATGGCATTCATCAAGGATTGCTCTTTGTCGGTGATGATCACCTTAGGGGTATATCCTTCAACGTAGAATAATTTAACTTGTTCCACTGCCGACACATAGCTTTCTTCGAGCTCGTCTCTCAAGAAGCAAAAGGTAACACTAAACAGGGACTTGGTAGAAGTTTGGACGAAAAAATTCAAGACCGGGAGCTCATACTTGTTAGTTTTGTACGTGCAATCCATTAGAAGCACTTGATGGGAACACCGTGTAACTTCATAAACTCGAGATGAGCTAAGTTGTTGGATTTGTCCCTTTCTTGCCATTTCTCAGTCTTTAACTTGGCTTTGGCATTGTAGATTGTCTCCAACGTAGAGACATTCTTTGGGTTTATTTTCTTCAAGTGTCCGAGGATATCAATGGGTTTCACTCGCTTTTCCGTCATGTCGTCTACGATGACCTTTTCTTCCTCGTTGAGCCGTGCCGCATAAGGATGCGTTAACAAAGTCTTCGGTGGTAGGTGGTTGTGACGACCACATACAACTCTAGATAAGAACCACTTCTTCTCCTTGTTGGTCTGAAATTGAAGCTTGAAAGGACATCCCCTCTTCTCAGTGAAAGTAGTTTGCATCCTCTTCGTCTTTCCTACATACTCGGTACCCTTCTTCGCATGACTTGTATAGAATCCATTACACTCGCAAACCATTTGAAAGTGGTTGTCTTTAGTTAGCCGGTTACAAAATATCACACACAAAATTAACTTGCCATGTTCTCTAGCCCATTGTTTTGCATCATATTTTTTTCCCCATGTCTACATGGTCCAAGAACACAAAGTTAGAAACAAAAAAAAAAGACTTAGCAATATTGTCCAAAGGAATTAACAACTTATCTATAACCTACCAAGTCGTTCAAATAGTGATCAATATCTCTAGTTAGAACATCATTTGGAGGAGGCTGAGCATACATTGGGTGAGGTACAATCTCGAGATGAACAAAAAATATCAAGGCATTAAGCAACAAAACACTAGAAAGTATAACTTTACGGTTAGGTTATGAGCATCGGACCCAACCGTAGGGGAAATTACGGTTCGGTTGTGCCTTCGAACCTAACCGTAAAAATAAAATAAAACATACATAATTAACTACGGTTGGTATCAAAAGTCGAACCCAAACCGTAACTAGTGCAATAAGTACCCATGCACATAACGAGTTACGGTTGGGTCGGTGCTAAACACCCAACCGTAAAACTGTTACGATTGAGTTTTCCGCCATGAAAGTACGATTACGGTTAGGTTTTAATCTACCCTGAATCACAAAAAGTATCATAATTTTTTACGTGATTTCATCAAATTTGAGCCATAAAACACCAAGAGTTTAAGTTAGAGGTATACCTGACTACTCTCGGCAATTGAATCTTCACTTTGACGGCTAGTTTCTCAATTTGATTGAGATTCACCATCACAACTTTGAGTTAAAACCTCTTTACCATCCAAATAATCATACATAGTTGGGTGTCCATCAATGGGTATGTAAAATTTGATTTGGTTATCATACAAGGATTCACCCACCTCAAATTTGTCACTAGAATCACTCATTTTGGTTGAGTAAATCAAAATCTAGGGCTTTTCAAAAAACTACCAAAAAGTCTTTTTTCTTTCTTCTACTTTTTCTTCCTACCAAACCAAAACAAATAAAAATCTGATTTATGCATTAAAACAAAATCTGGGATAAAGGAGATGAAGATGATCATTTACGGTTGGGTTCGATTATCATACCAACCGTAAATATTTTTGCAGTAAAACTAAAATTGGTATTTACGGTTGGGTTTGATTGTCAAATCCCAACCGTAAATTATTCTGGATAGAAAACTTTTTTTTAAAGATTAGTTACGGTTGGATCCTACGCTAAAACTCAACCGTAAAACTGTTACGATTGATTGTTCCATGAAAATACAGTTACGGTTAGATTAGGATGAACACCTAACCGTAATTGTTAGTTACGGTTGGGTACGATGCTGAAAACCAAACCGTAACACTGTTACGATTTGGTTTTCCGCCATAAAAATACGGTTACGGTTAGATTAGGATGAGCACCTAACCGTAAATGTCATTTACGGTCGGGTTCAAGAAGAAAACCCAACCGCAATCTTGCCTGAATCACAAAAAAAATTATACTTTTTTAGGTAATTTTATCAAATTTGAGCCATAAAAAGACCAAGAGTTTAAATTAGAGGTATACTTGACTACTCTGGTTGAGTGAATCAAAATCTAGGGTTTTAAAAAAACCCTAAAAAATTCTCTTTCATTTCTTTTACTTTTTCTTCCCACCAAACTAAAAAAAAAGAAAATTTTGATTTCATTTGATTAAGTATAAGATTATTTTAGATTAATTATTATTAACCTAATCTATTAATAAGTAGTTTTATTAATATGAACTAAACAGAGGTAGTTTAGCCATTATGAAAATATAATGAATAAGAGGGTTTTTAAATTTATACCTAGTGTCCCTATTTTATCTTCACATAAAAAGTCCCTCTACTGAAATGGAAAACCCCTATACGAGGCTTCTTTATTATTATACCCTTCACTAGGAAGGAATTACCCTAGTATTGACTCTAACCTAACCTAACTAACTATCTCCATCCTTCTTCTCTTCCATTTTATGCACCAACAAGGCAACAACATATCTTTTCCCTAGCAAGTGATAATGAGCAGAAATTATTTTGCAGCCCCATTGTTGGTAAATAAAAGGAGGGCGACACGTGTAAGACGATTAACGAAGGAGACAATGAAACTAAGAAGAATGAGAAGCACACAATCAGAGCCGTATCAAAGGATCGAAAAAGGACAGATGTGAAAGACTGAGTAAATCTCTGCATGATCGACACATAAGATCGGGAAAGTAATATCACGCTGATCGAAACAGATAGCATTAAATTCTTATTAAACGGGAAAGTAGGAGTAATGATGAATTAGGAACGGGAAAGTAAGAATTATAATAAACGTGGAGCGGGAAAGTAGGAGTAATGATGAACGTGGAGCGGGAAAGTAAGAGAATAATTACTTTTGTCACACGCTTGACACATATGATCGGGACAAAGCTGATTCTCAAGGAACGAAGAGTACGTGTTAATCATGCAAGGTAACGGACCAAAAAGCAAAAGGGATTACCTGTCAATCGTACAATCATCCCGATCCAGAGATAATAAGAAGAACGAAAGATGGTATCGGGACAAAAGGGGCCCATTAGATAATCTATAAATAGAAGAGAGTATTCAACAGAGAGGGGGTCGGAAAATTGAAGTGAAGAAAAGGCTAAGGAAGAATAATCAGAGTAAAAAGGAAAAAGATCATTAGGTATGTATACATTGTGTAAGATAGAATCTATAAATTCCACTATCATGA
Organism: Papaver californicum; assembly: GCA_023531435.1. NCBI lineage: Eukaryota > Viridiplantae > Streptophyta > Magnoliopsida > Ranunculales > Papaveraceae > Papaver > Papaver californicum. Next base: position 3,298,313 of record JAJJMC010022576.1, read on the forward strand.
TTCATTTTCTGGATTCAAAAGATTAGGATTTGTGACTGTAATTTGATCAGATTTATGATCTGTAAATGAATGGATTATTAAAATTTTCTTATTAATTGATTTAAAATAGGATTCTATGTATCAAATTGTAAGTTAAAATCTTTCTGTTTACTGTTTTTTCATCAAATCATTGGTTGTTGATGTCAATGGGAATTTTGGCATAAACAATTTGGCGCTAGAAACAGGGACTGGGTTAAAGGATTTATCCTACCTGTTCATGAAAAATGGATTTATCTGTTATATATCAATTTCAAAGGGAAAGAAATTTAGTATAAAGAATTTGGTAGTTTTATGCAACATTCTGGCTTAATTTAACTTTTCCCAGCAAGTGATTTTTTCTGCATAATAACCTTTACGTGATATGAAAATGGAAATTGTATCTCATTGAAAAGAAAAACTTTTAAGTTTGAATTAATCTGTTAAAATGTTTGATTTCCTATTTTATGTGTTTTTAAAAGATTCATGGTAAATAATACAAATTGTTTTACTAAAAGTATAGACATATTTTTAGAAGATCGGAAAACTAGTTTCTATCATTTTCTTTATTAAATAATCCGTTGGGAGATTATTTGACTAACTTTTAAAAGATCATTAGAATTCAAGGGAAGAAAGCAAATAATCAAGAAACAAAGAATCCATAAGAAATATGTCTCAAGAAGCAAGCTCTGGAAACCAAGACAGTAACGACAAACAAAGTTACAGACAAAGGGAAGGAGAGAGTGAGCCAGAACAACAACAGAGTGATGTAGGAAATCATTTACCTATCCATGAATTAACACCAAATACCATATCTCAAAATCAGCTGTCACATCATGAGAATTTAAGAAATGATGTAAATTATCTTCAAAATCTGATGAAAGAAATGAATGAAATAAGAAGAGAACAAAGGGCCAGTCATAATCAAATTGAATTATTAACCAGATAAAATCAAGCCTTGAAAAATGCAATTCAACGTGAGCAAAAACAGGATGTAACAGGGTCACGCAGTCAAGAAACAATTTCTGGAAGACGTGTACCTAGAAATGAAAGGGAAAATCAAGATCAGAGAATGGTATTAGTAGGATCATCGTCACGAGCTAGGAGGCAACGGGAAAATCAAGAAATTCAACGTGCACAATGGCAAAAATGTATGGAAGCGATGGAGCAAATGAAAGAAGAGATAAAATGATTAAAAAATAAAGAAAGAGGAAGAATAGAAGAAGTGTTGAAAGAAGCCAAGCGTACACCGCTGTCTCAGCGGTTGACATGTGTTCCATTGCCAAGAAAATACAGTATCCCTGTATTTGAATGTTATGATGGTACAAAGGACCCGACCTCACATTTAAAGTATTATAATCGAGTGATGTCACGATGGGACGGACACGAAGCAATAATGTTCCGATGCTTCCCTTCAAGTTTAACAGGTTCAGCATTGTTATGGTATGATAGATTGCCAGAGAGTTCCATTGAATGTTATTCACAATTAGTGAGGAAATTTCTCGAAGCTTACATGTACAACAAGCCCGTTGATTCGGGAGTAGACAGAATATATTCCCTCACATCGTGGCCAGAAGAAACGATCCGGTCTTATACAGCCCGATGGCATACAGTTTGTCAAGCAATTGGAGATGTCGACTCAAGTACAGCGATTAACCATTACAAGTGGGGAATCGCTAACCGGAGATGTCAGCTTTTCATTGAAATTCATCGTAACAATCCCAAGACCGAGGGACAGCTCAGGGAGATAATAGAAACATGTGCAAGACTGCAAGATGTGCAGGAACAAGGTCCAAGAAGTAATTCACGAAATCAAAGAAACATGAAAAGGAAAAATTCAATCGAAGTATCACCAGAACAAAAAAAGAAATTCCCTCATAAATCTGAACCAAGGGAATCAAAGCGCCCACGGCAAGGGGATAATAAAAATTTTGTGCAGCGATTTCAAGAAAGAATGTTCACAAAACTCAATATCTCATATTCTGAATTATTCGAAATCATAAAAAATAAACCAGATTTTCAATGGCCACCATCAAAAGGCAATCAGCCTGAGTTGACACAACGTTCGAAAGATTATTGTGAGTACCAATGTTATAAAGGGAACACAACAGATAATTGCAGGAATTTTATTATGCTGGTACAAAGAATGATAGATGCAGGAGAGTTGAAAGAATATATTCAAAGGCCCGAACTAATAGCAAGATCCGACAAAGGCAAAGCAGTGCATATTCCATATAACGAACACACCAATTAATATGATATCATTTTTAGAAAAAAGAGATACAGATATGAACGCTGCAATTAATAAAAAGTTGTGTAAAAGGATTCGAGATCATGAAAATTTTAAAGTATCGGGAAGGATAACGGAAGCTTGGGAAGACTGGATGGCATCCCCTTTGACTTTCTCAACACGGGAAGTAAATCGAGAAATTGAGATGCACAATGATCCTTTGGTCCTTACATTGCTAATGTCAGGATGGAACGTTAGAAAAATTCTTATGGATGGGGGCAGTTCCTTGAACGTATTGTTTCATGACACATTTTGCAAAATGGGACTCACAAAAGATCAATTAATCCCATCTCGATATGTTATTTATGAGTTCAATGGAATGGCCTCAAGACCAGAAGGAGATATTGATTTGCAAGTATCTGTTGGACCAATTAACATCTCAACAAGATTCAGTGTAGTAGATGCCCCATCTCCATACAATGCAATAATCTGGAGACGTTGGGTACACCAGCTGAAAGGTGTAATTTCCACTTATCATCAATATTTGCGGTTTCCAACACCGGAAGGAGAAATGGAGATCAAGGGAGATCAAGATGATGCGAAGTTTTGTATAATGGCGGAGGTAAGAATGCATGAAGAGCGGGAACAATAACAACGTGAAAGGAAGAAAAACCTTAAGATCGAAGCAAAGGAAGAGGAGATAAATCAATACTTGAAAAGAAACACCGAACAAAAATCAACAAATGAGTTAGGAGAAAGCAGTAAGAGTCAAGAAAATTCAACAAGTCAGCAGTTCGAAGGACCCTCATAGCAATTAAAGGGAACTCCAACTTCGATCGGGAATCCAAAACCAATTTTCACTTCTGTATAAGAAACTAAAATCATCAATATGGAACTTCAGAATGGCCTAAACAAGTGCGAATTGGAACATTGATGAAAGAAGACATGGAGCAAAGTTTAATCAAGTTACTTCGTGATTTTGTAGATATATTTGCATGGAAGATGGAGGATATGTCTGGGATAGATCCAAGTATTGTACAACATGAATTACAAATACATCTCGATGCTGTACCATTTCGACAACGGATACGAAAGGTTGCACCGGAGTATCATGATCCAGTTGAAAAAGAATTAGCAAAGCTTCTAAGTGCAGGATTCATTCGTGAAGTGCGATATCCAACGTGGATTTCTAATATGGTGATCGTTCCAAAAAAGAACGGTGGAGTAAGAATCTGTATAGACTTCACCAACTTAAATAAAGCATATCCAAAAGATAGTTATCCACTTCCCAACATTGATCAGTTGGTAGATACTGTAGAAGGTCATGAGGCATTATCTTTTATGGATGGCCAGTCGGGATACAACCAGATTGCACTTGCTGAAGCAGATCAAGAACACACAGCGTTCTTCACTCCCCGGGGGTTGTATTGCTATACCAGGATGCCATTTGGATTACGAAACGCGGGAGCAACATATCAACGATTGGTTGATGCAATATTCAAACCTTGGATCGGACAAATACTAGAAGTTTATGTGGATGATATGTTGGTAAAAAGTAAATTATCTATCGACCATCTACAAGACCTCGCTGAAATTTTTGGTGTATTACGAAAATACAAGATGAAACTTAATCCGGAGAAGTGTACTTTTGGTGTTACTTCAGGACGTTTTTTGGGTTACTTGGTTACAAAAAATGGAATTGAAGTTGATCCAGCAAAGATTCAAGCAATATGCCATCACCCAACAGTATTAAAAGTGTACAGAAATTAAATGGATGTTTGGCTGCTTTAAGCAGATTTATTGCCAGATCATCAGAACGGTGCAAACCCTTCTTTGATATACTCAAGAAGAAAAATAAATTTGAGTGGAACGATCGATGTGAACAAGCTTTCCAAAACATAAAAAAACATCTAGCTACATTGCCAGCATTACAGAAACCGGAACCTGAAGAGATATTAACTTTGTATTCAACGACAGCGGAAGATGCAATCAGCGCAGTGATGGTACGTACTAATGAGAAAATAGAAAAACCGATATATTATATCAGCAAAACCCTTAATTCGGAAGAAAGAAATTACACTAAAATTGAACAACTCATCTTATCGTTAGTCTTCGCCACTCAAAAGTTACGCACTTATTTTCTCACACATTATGTTCGTGTCCCGAGCAAGGCACCATTACAATCAGTATTAAAGAATACAGGAAAAGTAGGAAGGATCGCCAAATGGAACGCCCAGCTAGAACAATTCAACATCATTTATGAGTTGCAAACCGCACAAAAATCTCAAGTTTTAGCTGACTTCCTTGCGGATTTCCCGATTGAAGAAGAATATAAAATTCAAGGTCCGATAGTTGGAAAAAAAAAGAAGTTAACTTATTTAAAAGATTTTTCATTAAAGTTTTTATCACATTTATAATTTATTTTTTATCTATGATTAAAGGATTACCAGGATGCGAGGAAGAAGACCCACAAGATATTCTGAACTCAACAAACTCTCAAAGGTGGAAAGTCTTTGTTGATGGGTCCCGAAACAAAGAAGGAGCAGGAATTGGTATTGTGATTACTGCACCAATGGGAGGACGAATGACACATTCATTCCGTCTTGAGTTTGAAGAACATACAAACAACATAGTAGAATATAAAGCTGTGGTTCATGCTCTAAAACTCATCATCGAACTAGGAATCAGCAATGTTTGACTCACAAGTGATTCACAGTTGATAATTCGACAGGTCGAATTAAAATATCAAACACTTGATGAAGATTTAGCACAATATAAAAATCTTGTTCAAAGTTTAGCAAATCAAATCCCAAACATTATTTTTCGGCATCTATCCCGAGACAAAAACCGACATGCTGATGCACTGGCTTTCATTTCCTCCATGGTAAACGATCCTAATATCACGGCAATAAAAGTAGGAAGAATATATGAACCATCTATTCAAATAAAAGCACTTCATAACATAGAAGGAAATGTGACAGAAGAAATTAATGATCCCGCAATCCAAAATGCCCCATCTATGCCTCAACAAGTAGATGATCAACCAAGTGAAACAGATTGGAGGATTCCGATTCATCAATATCTCCAAGATAATATATTACCTTCCAATTCTAAAGAAGCAAGAAAAATTCAACTCAAATCAGATAATTATCAGCTTCGGGATGGAATTTTGTATCGTAGATCATTCCTCGGGCTATTATCCCGATGCCTATCACAAAATGAAGGAATACGGATACTCAAAGAAATACATTATGGAGATGCGGGAAACCACAGTGGAAGGCGTTCACTCGCATTAAAAGCTAAAACCCAAGGCTACTATTGGATATCCATGCTTAAGGACTCAGAAAACATGGTACGAAGGTGTGAAGAATGCCAACGATTCGCAAAGAAAATCAAAGCACCTGCCACAGAGCTTAATTCTGTACTCAGTCCATGGCCATTCGCACAATGGGGGGTAGATATTGTTGGTCTGTTAGTTGAAGGGACCAAAAGGAGAAAATATTTAATAGTGGCTACCGATTATTTCACCAAGTGGGTAGAAGCTAAAGCATTAGCTCGGATCAGAGATTCCGATGTGTTCACATTTTTATTTGAAAATATCATTTGTAGATTTGGGATTCCAGCAGCCTTAGTTTCTGATAATGGACAACAATTTCAAGGAAAGAACATTGATATGCTATTTGAAGCATATAACATTCAGAAACACAAATCCACACCATTTTATCCCCAAAGTAATGGACAAGCTGAATCCACAAATAAAACAATTGCAATAAATATGAAGAAGACATTGGAGGGGTATTACAAGCGTTGGTGTGAATAGTTGCATAATACATTATGGGCGTATCGCACCACAAGGAAAGAATCCACTGGAGAGTCACCATTTCTTCTTACATATGGGACAGAAGCAGTTATACCAACAGAAGTCATTCTACCAACAACTAGAACAGAAGCATGGGAGAAAAATCTAAATACGGATTTAATGTTACAAAATTTGGATGATTTGGAAGAAAAAAGAGAAGTGGCACTCCAGAAAATGGAGAATTATCAAAGAAGGTTGGCACGGGATTATCACAAAAGGGTCAAGTCACGAAACTTTGTCAAAGGACAATATGTTTTACGACAAATCCCAGAATATCATCGGGACAAAAGTGCTGGAAAGTTCGCACCAACTTGGGACGGTCCGTATGTAATACAAGCATCAGCGGGACAAGGATCGTACTATCTCCGAAATATGTAAGGAGACATCTTACAACATCCATGGAATGCACAATACTTAAAGCTTTATTATCCATAATTAATAGCACAGCTATGATAGCCAACACAGGTATTAAAATCTTTATTCAATACTTTATCTAACAATAAAATTCTTTGTGAGTTTATACTTAAAATAAGAATCAATTCTAGGAACATCTTATTCTGGAAAACGCTACGATTGGCGACATAATCAAAATTCAAATCCAGGAACACCTTATTCTGGAAAACGCTACGATTGGCGACATAATCAAGATTCAATTATTCCAGGAACATCATATTCTGGAAAGCGCTTACAAAATAGCGATACAATCCTAATGTCAAAGAGGTAAATGTCCTTATAGAATTTTAATATTTCAGAAATTCTAATAAAGAAGGAATACCTAATTTATGGTTATCATTTTCAGAGTACTTTCAGGACCAACCCTGTATCTTACCCCTGGCCCGGGTTTGTTTCGTATGTGTGGGATCTCGAATTACATGTTTTGAGGTATATATACTTCGATACATTGTACTCATGAAACAATATGGTTAACCTAAAGATTTCATAAATACCATATCTTATGCAGGGACAATATTCAGAGCACATTCAAGCACAAAAGTGGAAAATCACAAAATGATGTTTTCAATTACAGTAAGTCAAACTTGAAAAATAACAAAGGATCGGGATACAAGAAAAGAACATCAAAAGATGAAGCTATCAGCATTAGAGCAAAAAATAAGTACAACTAGGCTTCAGAGTTGGACCGTCGGGACGGTTGAGGAGGAACCATCGGGACGGTAGCACGACCATTCAAAACAGAAGGATTGGCTTGAGCACGATCCAAGGCACAATTAAATGACATTGCAATTTTTGCCTTGGCATCTTGTCTTACCAGATGATATAAGCATGCATGTAATCAATTTCTGATTGAAGATCTTTGATTTTTGCTGATCCTTTTCTACTTTTTCTTTTTCAGCATTTAATTCCTTTAATAGCTCATCAGATCTTGATTGTACTTTTATAATTTCCTGTTCATGAGCTTCGCGTTTTGAAGTTCAGCATTCAACTGAGATTGCAAATCCCAAAGCTTTATTACACTCAGAGCCACATTTTTCTCTGAAGTCTTCAACTCTTCAGTAATATTTGCTATCGTGTTATTTGCGATATTGAGTTCAGCTCCTTCTACTGTTGCTCGTCCATTGGCTTCATTGACCTTATTTTCTAGCACTGAAAACCAGAATGAATATCAGATAAACCATATAATACCTTCAATAAAACAAGCATATACCTCTAGCTACAGACTTAAACTCTGCTTCTTTAAGGGTTAAAGTTTTCAGAGCTTCTTGATATTTGGATTCAGCTCTATTATGTCTCCAAGTATTCAACTCAATACTATCGGATAACTGTGCTAATTTCCCCTTAACCAGTTCCATATCCATATTTACTTCTCTTGCATGATCGTTCAACTGAGTCATCCTACGCTGGAACCTAAACAGGGATTCCAAGTCTCCAACTGATCCCATAAATGAATTGCACAAGTTCAAAAAAAAAAAAAAATGTGTGGTACGACCTATAGGTTCGTACCCAATATAAATACGATCTAACCTGTAGAGGTACGAACCCAAAATATGATACGAACTAAGAGGTGAGGAGCGAACCTTGATTCTGATCTTGAAGCTTTTGATTTTGATCCTCAATGAAGCTGTTGATGTTGCTTTCGTTGTTGTTCTTGTTGAAATTGTTTTTGAAGATAGTTGTTTGCTACTTGAGATTTTCAATTTCTTGCTGCAAATTTTTATTTCAGTGCTTCGCCTTCGTTGCTTCATTCTTGAGCATCAGCTCCATCATTATGGCCCGAGCCTTATAAAACTTGTACGCTGCAAATGTGCAATCGGTACCATATTTAAGCAGAGCAAGAGCTTGCTGCAGAAAAGAATATGATGGACCCTCTGCAACAGTCAGAACTTCATTTAAAGAAGAAGGAAGACTGAGTGGGTACGATTGATCGAAATACTCGCTCTCGAACCAAGCGTCCCGAGTATTCTCTAGTGGAGCAACACCGAATGAAGTCCGCAGCCTAGCCATTGAAGAACTATCAGATTTCGATGGATCGTGATACGCGGAAGTATTCAGAAATCCTTTAGAAATAAACCACTGAAAGGCTTCGTCTTCTTCACCAGCAAGAGTGATTCCCTCATCCTCTTCAGAGAAGGGCCATTGAATAGAAGGTTCAGCATCCGGCATGTCAGCATCGGCACTATCAGCATGAGCGGCAGATTGAACTAATGTCCTGATGGGTGCATTTGATTTATGAATGACTCCAGGAGCATTTTCATCCACAAGGAGGCTCGGGACATTAGGGACATCTGTAGCTGAAGTGTTAGGAGCTATGATTTCAACATTTGCTTCTTCAGAAATTTCATTTCTCTGTTCTTCCACAACAACATCAACAACAACATTTTCTTTTTCAGTATTTTCTTCAACGATAACAGCTTCGTTCACTTCTTCCATATTTTCTTCTTCGATAGCAATATCATCTGCTTCTTCTTGAGGTAATCCAGTAAAAACTGTTATTGTACCACTACTTGGAGCAATTGGCTCTATGAAAAAGTTAAAAGGAAGGGGAGAAAAGGAATCATAGATGACGGTGGGAGCAGCGGAGGTAGGAACAGTTTCAGAAATGGATTGGGCTATTGAAGGCTGCTCCAAAGAAAGAATTGGTTCCCCCACGCTAACAGGAACAACATTGATGATAACGTGTTGTCCCGAAACTTCTGCTCGGACCGAACCTTCAACGTCCTGTCCCGCAGCAGTGATAAGAGCGGAACTGCTGTTCCCCTTAACAAAGTAATCTCTAATTTCCCCTTCCTCTACTTCGGAAGGGTACAACGGTCTTTTTAAGGTTTTTTTTCTTTTCAGGGAAAACCAATTTTCGTTTTCCCTTACCTTCAATAACTTCTTCCTCAACTCTTTGCCTACCTTCAATGATCTGAATACCAAGACTTGGGCGAGGAGGAGGAACATCGGTGTGGAGTTCAGAATCGGGTTCAACCTGAAACACAAACATTTGTCCCGTAAGAAAAAATCAACGGTAGTTCGGGACAATATTGAAATAAAGAATAATACGAACCTTAAAATCAAACTTATAGTTCACAAAATTTAACCGCCAATGAAAATAGCTTGGGAAACGATTACGAAGTTCTTGAATTTCATCTTTGGAGATGTTACCGAAAATCCAAGGACCTTCAAGTACAATTGGAGTACGATACCATTTATAGTCATGATCCTGACGAATTCTTTCTTTTGTGGGAAAATCAAGTTTTGTATGGGGAATAAATTTGATTTTGGGATCGTCAACCTCATGTAATAAGGGAAATCCCGAAAGACACTTGCGAACAGGGCTAACGCTCCACTTCACGTAATTCCTGTTAGTAATACAATCTCCATATGTATTATGAAAATATTCAACGGTATAACTGCTACGTTCTGTAAAATCTGGAACGTAGCAAGTAAGATTAGTCCGCCCTTCACTTCGGAGGCTACACTCATCAAGGTTACGCCACCAATTTCCATTGTATTGAGTAATGGATCGAGCAAGTCCATGAGGAGAATCACCACGAGTTGCAAGGACTTCATATTGAAAAGGATTTTCTTCTTCATATAATGGGAGACGAAGTCCAGCCTCTAAAGCACCAGCAGAATTAGTAAACTATTGGGAGAATAGTTAAAGCTTTGCATCGCTCCTAAAGTTAGTACGTCAGTATTTTTGTCATAGAATGAGACTTTAAATCCTTCAAGATCATGTCTTCTCTTAAAAACCTCAATGTTCATCGACCGGTAACTATAAGTCGCATGAGCCCGCTTATTTCTGGGGGTAGGATTAGCGGCTGTAGAAGCCTCAATAGCTGGATTACGAACAGACCGAGACACAACATATCTAGAAGAGGAAACTCTTGAAGATCTTCCAGATTCTTGGTGATCACCAGCAACATTGGGATTTCTGGAAGACATAACGTTTTATCTGAAAAGAAAATTTCAAAGGATCAATGTGTGAAGAAATCATCATAGATCGTAAAGAAACAATCATAGAAATCAAAAAACAATTATCAATTCAATCATATCTGTTAAAAGCTAATCATGGTTAAATATTAAAGTAAGATACTGAAGGTAAAAAATCCTTACATACCTGGAGAAAGAAGATAAACAATTACTTGATCAAAGGTAAAATAAATGTGATTGATGCTAAAAGCTCCTGAACAGTTGGGAGAACGAAAGTATTTGAAAATTTCAAGGAAGATAAAGAGCAGCAACTTTAAGAGGTAAAAACAGAAGCGGAAAAGACTGCATCGTATTTAAAGCGAATAATAGAAATCGTCACAATTTGAAAAGGCATTAATCAAGGTAAAGATTTGATTTCCTCGAAAAAAAGGATAACTGACACAAACGTGATAATAGAAGTTACTGCTTGCGAAAAGTTCGCGTAACGTGTGAAAAGAAGTAATGGTAAAACAGAAGGTAATAATTGTTCTTCTACTTTTTTCAAAACCTTGGATCGACCATTAAAAGTTTTTGAAAAAGGAAGAAGAAGGGGGCAAGTTGTTGGGAAATAAAAGGAGGGCGACACGTGTAAGACGATTAACGAATGAGACAGTGAAACTAAGAAGAATGAGAAGCACACAATCAGAGCCATATCAAAGGATCGAAAAAGGACAGATGTGAAAGACTGAGTAAATCTCTGCATGATCGACACATAAGATCGGGAAAGTAATATCACACTGATCAAAACAGATAGCATTAAATGCTTATTGAACGAGAAAGTAGGAGTAATGATGAATGAGGAACGGGAAAGTAAGAATTATAATAAACATGGAGCGGGAAAGTAGGAGTAATGATGAACGTGGAGCGGGAAAGTAAGAGAATAATTATTTTTGTCACACGCTTGACACATATGATCGGGACAAAGCTGATTCTCAAGGAACGAAGAGTACGTGTTAATCATGCAAGGTAACGGACCAAAAAGCAAAAGGGATGACCTGTCAATCGTACAATCATCCCGATCCATAGATAATAAGAAGAACGAAAGAAGGTATCGGGACAAAAGGGCCCCATTAGATAATCCATAAATAGAAGAGAGTATTCAATAGAGAGGGGGTCGGAAAATTGAAGTAAAGAAAAGGCTAAGGAAGAATAATCAGAGTAAAAATGAAAAAGATCATTAGGTTTGCATACATTGTGTAAGATAGAATGTATAAATTCCACTATCATGATTCATTTTCTGGATTCAAAAGATTATGATTTGTGACTGTAATTTGATCAGATTTATGATCTGTAAATGAATGGATTATTAAAATTTTCTTATTAATTGATTTAAAAGAGGATTCTGTGTATCAAATTTTAAGTTAAAATCTTTCTGTTTACTGTTTTTTCATCAAATCATTGGTTGTTGATGTCAATGGGAATTTTGGCACAAAAACCCATAACCTCATTTCCGATTCACATAAAAGTGCAATTAACATATGTTTAACCTCTAACCTCTTGACACTCGTTGAATCCCGTACTGTTCATATCATAGAGCCTGGATGAAAACTCAATTTATTTGTTTCAAATGGAGCATTTGGATGAAATACATTAAGTGATCGAACAAAGTCACCTTCCGCTTCACATCAAATAGGCCAAAAATCCAATTAGTGAAGAGGTTCTCCTTCTTTATGTTCTTAAACAAAGCTAATTGAAACTCTTCCTTACTCATGAACCCATTATGAATCTGCTGATAGGTTTTATGCAGAAAAATGATTTGAGAAGTGATGCCGATGTGGATGATTGATGTTTGTCATGTTATCTTTGATAACTTGTATTGTGAAATTCAGCAATTGATAGGAAGAAGATGATAGGAATTTAGGATTCTTTTGAATTAGGGCAGAAATTGGGGGAAATTAGGGATTTTGTTGTCAATATTTTGGCTCTAGTGTGGTTTGTTTCCTGTAATTACTTGATTTCACCTTGAAGGTCATTAATTGTTGTTGTTGTTTGAAAGAAAGGGGAGTCGTTGCTGGGTATGGTATGATGGGCTGAGTTTTTGGCAGAGACTAATGGCGAAGAACAGATGGAATTGAAGAAGACAGATTGAAAAGATAGAGATGTGTTGTCGTTGTATTTAGAAGAGAAGCAAGAAAGTATAAGAGAGTTTCGTTGTTGTTGAGTTGAAGATGGGTTCGATGGTTTGCTATTGTCAAGAAAAGATGAGAGAAATCTGGGACATGGATTCTTGTTGTGGGATTAAGATTGTTTGATCTATTTAATTGGAGTAGTTTATTGCATGAACAGTGTTGGGTGTGTGTTGAATGTTACATACATTGCAGGGAACGAGATGAATGTGGGTTAATGATATTCTGTTTTTGTCTCTGGTTTTTTTTCTTTCTTTGGGAGAAGATGAGGAGAAGAGAAGATGACGTAACGTGTTAAGAGAAGTTAAAGATAGAATCATTACCGTAGGTTTCATGTTACATCGTAGCCGTTAGATGCTAAGTCCAAATTAAGGATATATTTATATTCATATAATTTATTTTATAAAACTAATTAAAAATTTAGTCAACGTGGGTCCACGTCCAGTCCAAATACCAAATCTAATATTGGACAAGTATTAGACCAAAGACTAAAATTGATCAAAATCTGAATATCAAACATCAATTAACCCTTTATTAATCATCCCATTCATCATATACTGTTTTTTCTTGACGATAGCAAACCATCGAACCCATCTTCAACTTAACAACAACTTAACTTTCTTATACTTTTTTGCTTGTCTTTTAAATACACTTGCTGGCTGTGATATTTGATGCCATTTATCTTCTTAATTGTATATTGAATGTCTAACATGGTTGATTATATGTTCTTTTAACTAGTTACCATGTGATTATATTGTTGCTAAGTGTAAACCAATAGTGCTGACTTTTATTTATTTATTTTTGTTGTAATGTTCATGACCGTGAATCATTCGTGGTAAAGAGGGGTACCTCGTTGTGAAGAGTCAAATTCTGGTTCTGAAGATGATTTTGAGAAAAGGACGCCGAATGGCGGAAGAAGAGGAAATCTTTAGACGCAAAAACATATAAATAAAATGCCAAAAGGGCCAAGAGTAAGCAGGAAAACAGGTATATGTTTAACCTTTTATTACATTTTTTATCCCAGTATAAAGGCATTAATTTTGTTATGATTGTGAAATTCAATTTTAGTTATTAGAGAGTTTCACCTTTGTAAGATGTGCAAACTGCTGTTTTCACATATTTTTATGGTGTAAGATATAATTATCACCGTTTCCATTTCGTGAAAACAACATTTTTCGTAGATCATACATGTTTTAAACTTGCACTATACTTTGAACAAATTGATATGTTTGGTTATTTGGCTATTTTCTAGATAATACAAGGCTGTTTAGAGTAATGTTGGGAGCTTGCATGACCATTTTCGTGACCTAGAAGAGAGGGAGATAAAGTTAAACCAAACACGGTTGGGTGATCTTGAAACGACTCCATTTTGGAATCTACTTCAGGTTTTTCACGCATTTGAATAAGGTGAAAAGTCAATTCTCCACCTTGGAAATGATCTACTTATGTAGAATACTTAATCCAGGAGTGTTCAAGTCCAATTGGACTGAGCTCCTCTTTTAATTGAATATCACCATTTCCATTAAGCTATCAAAGCTTAATTTTGTGGTCGAGTTTTTTTTTCTGGTTTAAGGACTCAGTCTTGGAGTATCTCGAATTACTGAAGATGTGACTATCAAATTGCTAATCGGTATTAGTTGTTTATGATACTGTATTGTACCCTTGTCAAGCTTTTAAATTTATCTTCCTATAATATCAAAACAGGAGTGAGGAAGCTTTGAGGTTTGCTCATGTATCTGCAGAATGGCCCCACTTTTCACATTGTTTGGAGTGGCTTCTTTTTACTGTATTTGATGCTGAAGTATTCATTAGTTTCTAGGCATGGAGACTTGACAAATTGAAATGAGAGGAACGAAGATATATGAACTATATTATGCCCTGCTCTATGAAATATCTTGTATATTACAGAGAGAAAGTTGGAGAATAAGGTGAAAAGTTCAAATTTCCACACTGAAAATGAGTGTTTCAGGACAGCGGATGGAGGTGCATTGTTGATTCCTTTCATTGCAGGAGAAACTGGACTGCTTTATATCTACTTTTACCTCGTTCTTTTTTCTTATTCATTGTCGTTAGTCATGTGGTTTCATAGCAATTCAAAATATGACGATGAATCACCTTCAAATTAAACAACAATTTCATAATTCACATCCATCACCAGCAAAATTCCTGTTTCACCAATAAGCCCTCAGATGCAAAAAGTGAAAATATAAATTTTCACACGAAATAATTATGAAATTTGTTGTTTTCACTTGCGATTAGCGTTAGTGAAAAAATGGTGATACTCAAACTTTCTAACATGTCCCTCTCTCAGGTGAACCCCATCCCATGAACAAAAAACATGAAAATCATAGCCCAAATCTGTAATAAACAGTCGCGGTATTTATTAACAGAACATTTTCAAATTTAAGTGAAAACTAAAACAAACAAACAACAAAAAAGTCAAATGTACAAAAAGCCATCTTTACACATTGCGAATATGTAGAATAGAAGAGATGACTCAGATGAGTTCATCGCAAAAGTTAGAGAATACAGAGCACGTTCCATGTAAACTAGAGAAGAAAAACCATATAAACTAAAGAAGATTTATGAGCTCGTAAATCAACAACACCGATATGACTTTAGGAAGCTTTATGAAGATTTCAATTTTTTCCCCTAATAGAAAAGCACCTACGATGGTGGTAGTAAATTAGTAATTGACCAAGTTTTAAAAAAGAAAGTTGAGAGAAAAAATCCGTTGGTTCTGGTTATAATTAATTGATCTAATAAGAGTAATTGCCGCCCATAGATTGACGTAAAGACATTGACCTTGCAATATATTTTGTTTTTGTTTAGTTTTGATAATAATACGTAATTAATAAAAGTCAGTTTCATCGTTTAGAAGATATATAGATATACATTCTAAAAGATTATTTTTAACCATCTTATATTTTAAGCTATATATATAACTTATCATAATAATAAGTTTATGGAAAAAAATTAATTAAACTTGGATTCCTCAGATATTTTTATATTTTTTAGTCTATTTTTAAGACAATAATATTTTTATAAATATGTAAAGATATATTTAATATATAATTTTACTTTTAAATATATATAATGATATTAATAAAATTGAAAGTTATTTTTATAATATCTGAATTAGATCAACCAAAAATAGATCTTTCTTCTATATTAATAAGATAAGATGACTATGATGATAGTTCATGATGTTTTATTGATACGAAAAAGATGTACATCTTCGTATCAATAGCTGCTAGATTTTTATATTTATCATGGACTAGAGTTGGATGCATATGCAAAGGATGGGCAAGGTTTCTGGCAGGTGTAGGTAGAGGGCCAAGAAAAACTATACTTATGTGGGGTTTGGATATATAAGAAGTAGCATTTTAATTTAAAGATAAAAAAAAGAATAATATGAAAGTTTAATTTCAGAATTATTTTTAAAAGTAAAAAGATATATCTTTTTATTTTTTTTATCGATAAAATAATACTTTCTTCATCCCATAAAAATGAGTATTTTCCTTTTTATTTTTGTCCATTAAAAAATGGATGTTTTTATTTTTTATATGTTATTTTTCCAAATAAATCCTCCATAACAATTAGTGTTGTAAAATTTTCTCTAAGAAATATAAAAATTTTGATAGTCATGTTTTATTTTTGATGTGTATGTCTTTTAAAAATAGTTCTAATGGTGTAACATTTATAAATATCTATCTTTTAGTTTGTGAGATGCTTTAATTTAAAATTTTGACACATAGGGGTATATATGGGAAAAAACAAGAAAATCTTCTCTCTTCTTTTACGGCAAGAATTGTGTAAATCCCATAGCACTCACTTTTTCTGGGACATAGGAAGTATGTATTTGAAGAATACGAAGAAAAAAATTGTTCCCATTATATATATGTACAAGTTAAGATTTAAGGAAAAAAATAATTTTTATATTGGTTTTTACAATTCTCTTTGGGTTTTGTAAATTTCTACTTCTGGTTGGCACCCTATTAAGATTAGAGGAAACAATTTCAAATTGCAACCATCACTTGTTTATTTGTAATTAGAGATCGTAGTTGATAGCATGTTTGAAATTAATTGATATGGCATATAAACAATAATTTATTGCTGCCGAGTTCCGACTATGGTTTTATAGCATTGGTCAGTTGAACTCATATATATTAGTATGTTAAGTTTGGAATTGTCAAATTGAGATGCCAAAACTATATGTTTGAAATTGTACTACTGAGTCAACATAGAGTTTTATAGAAAAATCCCTTTATATAAAAATGTAGAGTTTTATAAGAAAACGTAACTTTAAAATATTAGTTTCAAATTTATTGTCATTTGAGTATTATAGAAAAATCGACGTAGGTATTGTGAAATAATGTGCTAATAAGATTGTGCACAAATCATCCCTTAATTTGAAAAAACAGTACAAAGATGGTATATTATTTTAGGACGGCCAAACATTGTACCCACATTTTTTCTGTAACCTGAAGTCGTATCATTTTGACTAAAAACTTTGTGTTTTTGTGTGTACCTTGGCTTAGAGGCGTAGAGCGTGTAAACCCTGCACAACACAACCCACGAAGTTGCATGTTTAGCATTCTGCATGCCATGTTATATTATGCGAAAGATTCAAACGTGTTATGTCATACCGTGCTAAAGAGTTGGTTGTGTTGGGCCAGAAAAATAACCTTGTTATGCCCACATACTTAATTTATGTTTTCCAAAAAATATTTTTTAGATATTTAGATATTATGTATATTATTATAGAAATAATATTGAAATTAAAATCTCAAAAATAGATTACAATAATTTTTTTTTTTATAAAATATAAATAAAATATAATGTATTATACTGTGTTATATAATATTTTATACCTGTTATGATTATTTTCTTAACGTGTCAAATTATACTGTATGTTATGTGTTTAAACATATCATGCATTATGCTTTTCCGATGTAGCTATTTATCTGGGACAACACATTATACTAAACTAACACGGTGTATCATGCCATGCCATATCACGTATTGTAGTGTGCTATAAACTTACTACCCTGACTCATCTTGACAAAATGGTAACAAATCATCCCAACCAAGGTACGGAGGGAGTCATACACTAATATTGCTATACCCCACGAAAAAGAACCATCCGTACACGCAGATCAAGGTTTTGGGCAACTCCGCGTTTACCGCTGTCAATCTCTGAATATACAGCTAGGATTTCTTTCTTTTTTTCTTCATCACCGCACACACACTCCAATTACAAATAAAAAACACATCCTCCTCCTCACTGTTCATCGAAACCGTTAATCACTATTCATCCCAACCGCCGATCTTACGACCTTTTTAGAATGTGAAATCCCAACTTTTTGTTTTGAAACCTCAAATCAAGTCACTCACTCCTTGCCGTCTTCTCTTCTTCTTTTTCTTCCCTTCTTTTACACCCCACTAATTCCTTGCCTACAATTGTACTTCCGATATAAAAACCAACATTATTAGCTTGTTCTAGAAGCCAATGGGCAAACAAAACCGTAATTTAAAATACAAACCCTAACCCTTCTAGTAAATTCCACATTCACTAATCTCAAGAAAAACATTCCACGTAATTATAATTATTTACCAAATTTCTTACAAGCTCTATAAGAAGAAGCCACTTGTTGATGGTCACCATTATTTTCCTCTGCAAAAGCTGAGTTTTAAGGTTTATTTTAATGGTGGAATAAACTGTATTAGACACGCGTCAAAGATTTTTCATATTTTATGCCAAAAGAGTATTAGAATATGTAGAGTCGAGAAATTCTCACCAAACAAAAGTCTTTATAAAATCTGTTCTCTGTTGGATTCATCAATGGAATCACTAAAACAGTCATTAAAATCTCTGGGTAGCAGTGTTGGTAAAAACAAGCATTCTTCTTCTTCTTCTTCTCTACACGAGAAACAACCCATATTATTTCAGCAAGATAACATTGGCTCAATGGAGAGAAAAGAAGTTATGGTCAAAATCAATGATGACAATGGTGGTGGTGATGATGAAAGCAGTCACAGTGGAAATCGGATTTGGAGAAGATCAAGTTATGATTTCCAGAATGATAACAATAACAATAATGGCAGTGGTGGTGGTAATGAAGGTTCAAATTTATCAGCCATTGAGGAATTCAATTTCATACAAGCACAGCAGCAACAACAACAGTCAGAGAGATTGAGAGATGATCCACCATTGAAACTGATTAATCAATTCTTAAGTAAACAGCAAGCTTCTGGTGAAATTTCATTAGATATGGATTTAGAGATGGATGAACTTGTTAATGAGCATAAAAACAATACTAGTTTACCAACTAGTGAAGAAAATCCATATGAACCACCACCAAAAACTTCATTCCCTTCATCTTCTTCTACAAATTCTCCGACATTAATCAAAACAGCTCCACAAGCTATTCCTCAACCTGTTCATCAACCTGTTAGGAGAAGAAGTAAAGGCGATGAAAATCAGAATCGCGAGTCTCCACATTTTGGAGGAGCTACTGATGAAGTGGTAAGATGTTCTTCAAATGATGCCACTCAGAGGAACTCGAATTCTTCCTTCAAAAGGAACTCAATTTTTTTGAGGACTAAGACTATGAAATCAAGATTAATGGATCCACCAGCAGATATGAAATCAGGGAGAGTACCAGCAAAGTCAGGGCAATTAAGATCTGGGTTTATAGGTAAATCATCAAGACTAATGGACGATGATGAAGAAGATCCTTTTGCTGAAGAGGATATACCAGATAAATATAATAAATCTAAGTTTTTTAGTCCTTTAGTTATTCTTCAATGGCTTAGTCTTATATTAATTTTGGGTGCATTAGCTTGTTCACTTACTATTCATGAACTTAGGAAGAGGACAGTATGGGCACTTCCTTTATGGAAATGGGAGATATTAGTACTTGTTTTGATTTGTGGGAGATTGGTTTCTGGTTGGGGAATTAGAATTGTTGTTTTCTTCATTGAGAGAAATTTTATTTTGAGGAAAAGGGTTTTGTATTTTGTTTACGGGTTGAGAAAAGCTGTGCAGAATTGTCTATGGTTAGGTCTGGTTTTATTAGCTTGGCATTACTTGTTTGATGCAAAAGTTGCTAGAGAAGTCAAGGATAGAACTATACCGGTTTTTGTGACCAAGTTTTTGATCCTTTTGTTAGTGGGTACATTGTTATGGCTTGTGAAGACTCTTCTGGTTAAGGTTTTGGCTTCATCTTTTCATGTAAGCACGTACTTTGATCGAATTCAAGAGTCATTGTTTACTCAATATGTGATTGAAACATTATCCGGTCCGCCGATGATTGAGATTCAGAGGAACCAAGAAGAAGAGGAACAAGTAATTGCTGAAGTGCAGAATCTTCAGAATGCAGGGGCAACCGTGCCAGCTGATCTTAGGGAAATAGCTTTGCCACCAATGAAGAGTGGGAGGGTTATTGGAAGTGGGGGAATTCAAAATAGTCCTAAGGTTAAAAGTGGTAAAGCTTCAGGAAATACTCCGAGAAAGAAAGAGGAGGGTATTTCCATTGATGAATTGCACAGATTGAACCAGAAAAATATCTCTGCTTGGAAAATGAAGAGGTTGATGAATATAATTCGTCATGGTGTAATAACTACACTTGATGAGCAGATACAGGACTCGTGTAATGAAGAGGAGTCAGCAACGACAATCAGAAGTGAATTCGAAGCGAAGTGTGCAGCAAGGAAGATATTCAACAATGTGGCTAAGCCCTATTCCAAGTGAGTATTCTACTTCATTCCACATGATTTATTCACTGTTTTATGAGTTTGTATCAATTCATTAAGTATTAGAGCTATTTATGAGGGTAATTTGCACTCATCACTTTGATGTGCACAGATTACCAAAATTTATGTTTGATTGATCTAGGTGAGTACTAATTCTGTTACTTGTATAATAGTAGGAAATTACCAAAATTTAGTGTAAGGATAAACACTCAATATTACCCTTTCTTTAAAGTGAATGGTTCATGGACAATAAAGAAAAAGAATTTCAAAGTCAGTCTCTATATGCGGTGCACTGACTTACTGAGCATATTGTTAACCCATGTATGAGACTCATGGTGAAATACAAGAGTTGCTGGTGGGTTTCAGTCCTGTGCGAAAATACCATTTGGAGTTCAGTCTTTTGGCTTGGCATAGTGGAGCACACTTTCAGAAAGATAAAAATGGTGTAGAACCATTTTATGTTATGCTTACTTACTGTTTTGGGTAATTGTTTGATTACTGTGTGAAATTTCATTTGTTAACCGTGTAATGAGCTTTTCCCACAAGGTAGGACTTGTTCTTCTATTAAGTCTATAATTTTATTCAATTATTTTGATCAACTTTTTTTCTTTTTTGAATAGGTTTATCCACCTCGAGGATATAATGCGCTTCATGAGAGAAGAGGAAGCCGAGAAGACTATGAATCAATTTGAAGGAGCAACTGAAACCAACAGAGTCAGCAAGAAATCTCTGAAAAACTGGGTGGTAATTTTCCTTTCTCTTTAGCGCTGTATTACTTAGTGGATGTTTATGGAGACATCTTCAAGTATATTGAATTTTTAGGGAAAAGTACTGGCTCATGTGATACTTTAATCCTTTATCTAAAAGATTGTTTTTCAGTGTCTTGTTCCACAAAAAACAGAAGGCCCCTTGTCTACTACGATTATGTAGTGACGAACCTCTTGTTTTTCAGGTTAACGCTTTCAGAGAGAGAAGAGCTCTTGCCTTGACTCTGGATGACACAAAAACAGCCGTCAACCAACTCCACAACATGGTGAATGTTGTCGTGGGCATCCTTATAGTGGTTATCGGACTTCTCATACTTGAGATAGCAACCACTAAGTTTCTTGTCCTTATCAGTTCTCAACTTCTTTTGGTGGCTTTCATGTTTGGCAACACTTGCAAGATGGTATTTGAAGCTATCATCTTCTTATTTGTGATGCACCCTTTTGATGTCGGTGATAGGTGTGAAATTGAAACTGTTCAGGTACACAACTTTTAGTTTTGAATGAGTGTATGGTTTTTAGGTTATGTAGTCTGTTAGTGTATTATACTCCTTACCACCGTATATTTATTGAATCCTTTTCTTACTGATGCATGTTTCAGATGGTTGTGGAAGAGATGAACATCCTTACCACCGTGTTTCTAAGATTTGACAACCAAAAGATTATATACCCAAACAGTGTTCTCGCCACCAAGCCAATCAGCAATTATTATCGAAGTCCAGATATGGGAGATGCAATTGACTTCTGTGTCCACGTCTCAACTCCAGTAGAAAAGATCTCTACCATGAAACATCGACTAACAGCGTATGTTCTAGAATCTCACCTTTTTTTTTTCCGTGAAGCTTTTTGATATGTTTTCTGCTGCCAAAGAGATTCTTCCTTTGAGATATCACTCTTTCCTTTTATTTTTATTCTCTTCAGGAGGATCTATGATTAACTTTAAATTGCTGTATTTTGCATCTCACAGGTATATCGAAAGCAAAAGAGAACATTGGTACCCTTCACCAATGATTGTAGTGAGAGATGTGGATGATTTAAACAGGCTGAAAATATCAGTGTGGTTGACACACCGAATGAACCATCAAGACATGGGGGAGAGGTGGACAAGAAGGGCTCTCGTAGTTGAAGAGATGATTAAAATCCTCAGGGAACTAGACATTGAGTACCGTATGCTGCCTCTTGACGTTAACGTCAGAAACATGCCTGGTTTTTCCTCGCAACGTCTTCCCTCTACTTGGACTGCTTGCAACAATTACTAATCTTATACTGCTAAATATAACTTTCCACGGTCGATCTAAGATTTCCTCGGAAGCATATTTCGGAGCATTATCTTATTTGTTCGTATATATCAATTGGCATTTTAATCATTGAAAAGTCTTAGATTTACAGTGAGTTTTAGCACCAGGATGGCATGACATGCCATAATTTTGTAAATGAAAAGGTACTTGAATAAGACATTATGTAATAGAATTATTGAGCTATAGGAAGTTTCTCATCATCCGGATAAACTTCTGTGTTGGCAGTGATTTCATTTGTTCGCATAAGCTTTTGAGATGCATTAGTCCCAAACTAATGGAGATCGAGTTCCTAGTAACCACCCAGGTATCTCTCCTCATTGTCAACTGGTTTGAGGTATCTGAGCAGGCTTCTTGGGTGGAGTGATCGAACAGCTCAGACATCAATCGGCTTAAAAAGAAATGGATTGTTTGCATTTGATGGTGCTACACTCCTACATGCGAGGAGGCTGGCTAGTCCTTAATCCAGATTAAGTTCCTAGTTAAATAACCTTCTTAGCAACTATTTTGGGTCTATCTATCCATTCATTTTGTGTCTATCTGTATGTTCATGTGGTGGTGATCTACACTGCTACAAAACAAGTCTCTTTTTTCAAACAACGACAATAGCGTGGGTTTCAAAATCCATGGGAACCCCCCAATTGGTCCCCTTAGAAGTCATCGTTTTCTCTGTGGAATCTATTTAAGAGATTTTGGTGTCTTTCGGAAGGATGATACTTGATAAGACCAATCAATGAAATGGCATCTAAACCTTAAAACTATCCAAACCATCGTGGCCACATCAGTAACCCCAACTTATGTCCCAACGGTCTTACCGACAATTGTAACGTTATCTTCATATTAAATGTTTTTTCTTTGATGTCTTACCGACAATTGTAACGTTATCGTCATATTAAATGTTTTTTTGATCGATCAAAGAGAATAGATAAAAGGGCATATAAGTCGTGTACGGGCTATTACAGCTAACAATGGGAAAATGTCAAAAGAAACATAATAAATACAAATACAGAAAAACTAAAACGAAGATCTCAGTCAACATACAGATCGAGACAAATGCATACTGACAATTAGCTGTCTCGTCGATATCTTCTAAAATTAGATCGTCATGATTTTTTGCGAGAACATTAAACAATTCTTCACGCTTAGTCTTAATAGAAGGAAATTCTAAGCCCCATAGAGAACCAAACTCGACGAGTTTATCTGCCGAGTCTTTAATGGGAGCTTTAGATTTAGGAGGTTTTTTCTTTTTTATGCAAGGAAGGGAGCCATTTGTACCTTTTGGGTCATTTATATCTTTACTATGCATTTTATACTCAATTTATACCAATTCTTGCAATTTGTTTGGACGATGATGACTTTGCGGATTTTGCGCCTTTCTTTCTTTTATAAGAAATCCACTCGCCAAGAACCTCTTCTTCTCTCAAATTATCCTCTTTATCTTCTTGAAGGCATGCTTTTGGTGCCTGATTTTGAGTAGTGCAGGAAGTCTCGTTCAACTCCTTGGCTTCTCCAGGCTTGGAAGCGAAAGAAGAAACATCAGCGGGCTTGGCCCCCTCCGCAGTAGCTTGAGCTCCCTTAACCGCGGGTTGGGCCTTGTTCTTTCTTTGCACTTCCATCTCTAGGGCTCTTCTCTTGTCTTCCAATTCCACTTCTTCGGCCCAATTAGTTCTTCCCATAGCCACGACTTGGGCTTTGGCAGTTGAGAGGACTAGCCTCAAGTTCTCTTCTCTAGATGAACTGTCCCTATCGCGGGCAGACTCCTTTCTGTTGCTGGCAACAGACTTTGAAGAGACAACATCACGTGAAGAGCCTACTGGTTCCCGTGAGTTGTCTTTCTCTTTGACTGGTTCAAACCCATTACTGTTAATCGTCTTCTTCACCCTGCAATCATCTAAAGAGTGCCCTATAATGCATATCTTGCAGTATTTTGGGACTTTGGGAACTCGGGCAGCTTGGATGAATCCATTACCACCGACATTCACTTGCATTTCCTTTGGAATTTCCTCGGAGAAATCTACTTCAACTAAGACACTTGCGAAGTAACCATATTCCTTGCTTAAATATCTTGAATCTACTGCAATGGGAGTGCCAAAAGATGTGCCAAGAGACAACAGGATCTCCTCAGTCCAATAGACAATTGGAAGACCTGGAAATTGGACCCATAAAGGAGCTTTGGAAGTTCTTTGGTTTTTCGGCTTGAAGTTTGGATCAAAATTTTGAACTCGAAGAACTTAATCTCCAAAGGTCCATGGACCTTCTTTCCAGACCTTTTTTTATCTTCCTCACTGGAAAGAACTAAAGTAAAGAAACCTTTAGACATTGGTATGAACTGGTAAGACCCTGTTAATCGCCATTGCTGAAGGAGGCTGGCTTTAACATCTGCAAATTTGAGATTTTGAAGTTCAATCTTGCTATTAGAGAGTACTTCATCTTTTCCTTTGCCTTTTCGTAAAGATCATCATTAATATCTATAATTAATCGGCCATCAGATTTTCTGGCCCTGCATAGCTTGCTAACATCAATTTTTGAGGTTTCATGACTTTTCTTCATGACTATCTCCGAAAAATATGGCTTGTTTGAGCTAGTAGCATGATTTCCAGGCTTAGATATGGAAAAGACCTCCATGGCAGCCCTGAAAACCAGCCAAATGCAAAGATTGGGCTAAGAATTCCGTGAGGGGAGGAACACGAGAGGAGAGAGAAGCTCTGACATTTTTTCCAGGAATTTTTCCTTAGGGAATCCACAGTCACGCGATGATACCCATCGATCAAAGATCAAAAAATTTGATCTTTGATCCGTCTCAAAAACAACGGGGTATGATCAAGCGAGGGCCTAGGATACCGCTTGAACGTAAGCGAAGTATCAAGATACCGCTTGAAAAGACGGCGAGAGACTAATAGTTCGCCTGGTACAAGCGAGATTCTGCTCTACCGCCTACAAAAAAACATACAGGCGAAATCCCAACATTTCTCCCACTAACTAAGCGAAACATCAGTATTTCGCTGGTCGAAGCGAGGGGCCAAGATGTCGTCTATGTATTGTGCGGAAAACTCGTGTGAAAATTGTGCCAGGCGAGATGCAGGGGTGCCGCTGGGACAGAAGCGGAAGCACAAAATCTCGCCTGTGGGACGTGTGGATAACATGTGTGGTGAAATAGACGGGCGAGAAGTAGGAGTCTCGCTTGGTCTTAGGCGATAGCCCAACCTCTCGCCCGTCTATTTCACCCGTAAACCCTAGCATTTTCTTCGTCTTCTCATGTTGCCTTGTTCTTCCTCCTTCTTCTAGACGCTCAACCATCCAAAGCCCCCATTTAGCCAACTTAAAATCATTCAACGAGAACCCAAGGTCCCGTTTCATAATTTCGTACTTCGCTCATACATTTTTCAAGCGAAATCAAGGTATATCTTCTACAAAAAATTTTGAATTAAATTGTTTTAATTTGATATCAAATTTTGATGATTTTTTAGTTAGTTCGGTTGTAGATGTTGTTTGATTAATCATGTAATGACCATATTATAAATCGATTATACAATTGTGAAATTGGTGTTCTAATAATAAAATTGGGATTTTAATTAGGGTTTTTGTGCATGTTATCAATTAGGTTTAAAAATTTGTTATATTTGTTAAATTGAATATATAATATATGAAGTAATTGTTTAATTTTAGTGGGTTTGTGTTTAATTTTTGGTTGAATGTAGTATGTTGTGTAGAAATCAAAGGAATTAATTTTGATTTAATTTAAAAACAAATGTGTATGGAAGTATTTGTAATTGGGTAATTTGAATGAGATTGGTTATAATTGGTGGGATTGTTGTATTTTGATAATGATGCATGTTTTTTTAATGTTTGATGTATAATTCTTGGTAAAAATTTGTATGGAAATAGACAATTATATACATGTTTAGTTGGTGTTAAATTAATTTTAATTATTTATGCATTGTGGTAATTTACTCTTCATTTGACAATGTTCTATTCTTTGTTTGGCCAGATGTCTAGCAATGTTGTTTCCAGATGGGTTGGAAGAAAGAAAAAAACCAAAAAAACTAAAATCGCAGAGGATTCTGAACCTGAATATATGGTCCCCGAGTCGGTAGATGTTCCGGGGTTGGAACACTATACTGTTATCGAAGATACTGAGGAACACGTTTCGACAAATATTACATATTCTTCTGACGCCAACTTCAGGTTTGCCCATCGTGGTTCTCTTAAATCAGTTCTACAGGTGTACCATAGTATTACTAAGGAGTCGTCTAGGGTCAGATATATAATAGAAAGGGGAGGTTGGGGCAGATTACTATCCCTACCTGTAGTAGATTCATCCCACGCTCTTATTGATTATATTGTCGAGCGGTTTTGGGATACCACAAACACATTTCACTTCTCTTTTGGGGAGCTTGGGTTCACTTCCCTCGATTGGGTTATGTTGACCGGCCTTAGTGTTGGTGTCGGGATATCTGTTCTTATGAGCTAGCTAAGTACAAATTTGAATATGTCCGTGATAATATATTTCCTGAACTGAAAGATAATGCGGTATGCAAAAGAGAAGGTGTTCCGCAACAGTGGGTTTCAGATGCAATAACTCTCAAATTTTTGAACACCTATTTTGATAAAGATACTTTGCACGCGGCGAACGATGATAGTGGTATTGCTGATAGAGTAGCGAGGGCCTTCTATATGTATGTTATGGGGATTTTTTTTTCCTAAATGCAAAAACCTATATTGATGCAGGATGGTTGGATGCATTTGATAATCTAAATGAAGTTGATCAGTACGACTGGGGTGGTCCTGCATTTTCGAAATTGTACTCGGGTCTCGCCACAGCTTCTAGGGGCCAAAAATCAGTGTCCGGGCTATTCCAAATTTTGGAGGTAATTTATTTAACGTTATTCATAATTCTTTTTCTTAAAATTTGGTTGATATGTTGTTAAATCCAATGAATATATTTATGTTGTAGTTTTGGGGATACGAATATCTGGGGATATGTCGTCCAAATAACCCTCCGTCTCAAAGTGAAAATGAATGGCCTAGATGTCGTAGGTGGTTCTCCAGCAGGAAGAAGGCTGTTGACATAGTTCGGTCAAGGACTGAACTGAACCAGTTATCCGTAGAGTGCGTGACGTGGCAACCATGGCTGAATGCAGTTAACTATCTACCAGAAGAAATTGGCCGCAAAGCTATATAACTCTCTGGAAAAAGGGTTACATTCACCTGGCTTGGCACGGTGAGTTTTCAAGTACTTTTCTCATACTGCGTTTTTTTTAAACTCGTACTGTTGTGAAATGCTTGGTATTTATTTATTGTCATTTTCTTGGATAAAGCATAATATGTATCTCGGAGATCGTTGTTGGAGGCAGAACAACCCAACATGGGGTATTCCTGCAAACCCCCTAGTAGAATTTCCAACTTCGTCGACGACGAGATTGAGGACATGTCAGCCAGATCTCAGGTCAATGCTAGTGAATACATACGTGTCGTGGAGTACGATGTTTATTATGAATATTGGCGACATGTTACCAACCTTAACAAAATATATCACGCAAGTTGATTGGGAGGTTGAAACGTATGGCTATGTTGATGACCGTATCAAACACAACATCCCACGGCGTCGTGAACATGTACCCATTCCTCC